>VWYP01001122.1:0-14703 GCA_013400435.1 Pycnonotus jocosus | reverse complement strand
AACCAGAGGATCCCAGGATCTCCACTGCTGATCCTGCTCTTGAGGGCTCCCCTGCCTCACTGTCCCCAAGGACACAGAAGTACTGAGTGGAATTTAGAAATCAAATACGGAAGCAGTGGAGGAATTCTCCTGGATTTTATTTTGTGTCTGGACCGTGTGAGCCAGGGCTGCTGTTTCATGGTGTGAGTGTCTGGGGCAGTGCAGGTCAGCAACCTGGCTGGGTGGATTCCACTCTGCCCGTGCTGCTTTCTGAATTAAAGGAGGTGCTTAGAGAAAACCTGCACGCTCTGCTCAACTTCTGCATGATCTGCCTCCTTCCACACATCACTGCTCTTTCTCAGCTCCATTGAAACATGAGTGCTTTTGCAAAGGTAAGGAAGAAATACAATGCAGAGAACTTTCAATGCAGTTATATGCATCGAGTGAAAACAGAAGTGTTCCAGTAAAAGGAAAGAATATTCCATCTGCTCTCTGTAACAGGAAAGTGGCACATGGATTTTTCAAGAAGGGCTTTGTAACTCCCAGGTGGCACATCTACCTTGCAGAGCAGCAGCTACCATGGCAACTGCTCCTTTTTACAGGCTGCAGTTGGACTTTTCCAGTTTAACCTCTTCATGGGCTCCAAAGGCGCCCCTTTCATCCGACTCCAGCTATTCCAAATGAACCCTGTGGCTCTGCACCAGAAACACGAGCACTCCATCTGCTGCAACAGCTTCAATGCAACTCAAAACAACATTCTGACAATGAGCAAAACAATGCCTGGGGTTTGTTTTTTGGGGTTTTTTACTGTGTGAGAATCCTGCAGAAGAGCATAAAAATTCGGCTGAAATCTCATAGAAGTGTTTGTTAACATCCAGTACAATCAGCAGGAGCCAGATCTTGTCCTGACTCAGTCATTCCTCAGACAAAGCCCCAAGTGGGAGCTGGTGAATCAGGAGTAATGGGAAGGGAATGTGGCCCTCAGCACAAAGCTGGCCTAAGCTGCACAGCTCCCACACAGTGTCACTTGTCTTCTTTTTCCAAGCTGCAGACATAAATAACTGTGCTCAAAAAACTAATAACTCTCTAAGCCTACCAATGTTTACAATGGAGTGAGCTGTTAACCTCGGGCTCGTGTGTGTTTTGCAAGTGAGTGCCCATCAGAAGGGATAAGAGGGGAGGAATTCCCTCCCACAACTCACAGCATCATCCAGCAGCTTCCCTGTGCTCTTCTTCCCAGGAGACTTCGTGGGGGATGGTGAAGGGGATGGAAGGGGAGCTGAAAGTGTTTCCTCTTGTTCAATCTCTTTTTCCAGTTTTATTAATCCAGGAGGTTCCACCCCAAACCTATTGGAAACATGAAATTAATAGATTACTAGTCCATATAAAGGATTATGTATTTTAAACCAAAATAGAGTGGAAAGAATTTCTACTTTGTGTGCAATAACAGAATGATAGACACATTAATAAACTTGTATAAAAGACACCAACCACTACTGCCATCATTTCAAATTAATAGAAAACAATAATTTAGATGCAGTCTCTCAGTTAATCAAATTTACAGGAAATACAGGTACTTTGGAGCTTCTCTGTCTGATATCATACATGCTGGTGAATAATTTATGAACAACACTAGGCCTCAACAATTGCAATACCATGCAGGACAGAGTCAAGTTCAGTACATTTGTGCTTTTCTTAGTTTTATTCTTTTCTTTCCAAACAGCATCTTTTCAAATTACTTGACAAATTATATTTTGTGTTAGTGTTTTTCAAAGAAATCCAAATGAAAAGGAGTTAATGGTTTTGCTGGTCTCAGCTCTTGTACTGAATTTATAGATAAGTAGACTGAGACATGGCCACTACTCTTCAGAAGTCATTAGTGTTTTAACTAATTGATTTTTGACAGCCAGTCTTCAGATCTCTGTTTACAGGGGCAACACTCCTGGAGCTCCAGCTGGAGCAAAGTGCAGCTTCAGCATGGATAAACTCAAAGCAGAGCACCTGAAGAGCGAGGCTCTTTTCAAAAGATCTTTTGAAAGCTTTATGGCAATTGATTGAGCCAGTGCCTCACAGCAAGCACAGAGCTTGGACAGAAAGCAGAAGTGTAAAAGCTCATCCCATTTTCCTAATTACTGATAATCCCCTTCTGGTTTGGGGGGGGGTTTCAATCTGCCAACACTGAACAAACCCCAGGGAAACACCCAGAGCTCCTTTTCCAGAGAGTGACTTCAGCTTGGCAAAGTTGCCATGGCAGGTAGGCTTCTCCCAGCAAACCACCTGCACAAATAAAATCAGATTTTCTTCTGCAGCAGAAAACAGTCCAGATGAGAACTGCACTGACTAACCTAGATAAAGATCTGCACACTAAAATATTGAGCAGTAACAGATACAGATCATGAAAATTGAAGCTATATGCTACAATGATCTTGGAAGTGTACAGAGAAAAGATCAAAAAGCATATACCAGTTTTTGTGATAACCTTGAGTTTGGTCATGCTTCTGCCCAGTAAATCCAGCGTAAACCAAGACCCAGATCTGTGCTTGCAGTGGCTTCTCCCTGGTGCAGTGTGGCTGAGGAGAGGCCAGCCCAGGCTGAAGGCAGCCCTGACACACAATCCATTTACTCAATCCATTCTCTCCCTGTCTGTCTGTGGATGCTGACAGGCTGCAAATCACTGCACTGGGCTGCAAGCCTGCTCCTGCACACAGCCTCACTCATCAAATCAAACTCCTCCACTGCAACAAACGCTGCTTCCCTGCTTCTGCTGCCTTGCACAGCTCCTACACTTTGAGACAGGTTTGGCAAGTTTCCTGTGCTTCCAGTGCTCTGAATCCCTCTGATGAACACTTGAAGAATAAAATCAGCAAACAAACACACACACACACACACACTTTTCCTCACGTGCACCCAAAGCAAAGCTGCTGGGATGCTGAAACTGTGAATCCCCATCTCTTCTGAGAGGGGCAGGGGTGCACATTCTGGGAAGGTATGCTGAGTATTTCCTTTCCTGCTCCTTTCCTGGCTCTCACAGCTACACGGGAAGCAGCTCTGGGCTGTAACACGATCTCTGCCAGACTCCTCAGAGCACCACTGGCCATTTTATCAAGGCAAAATTAAATAAAACAGCAGAAAGATCCTGAATTTGCTCAACAGTAACTCCAAAAGACGTGTGAGGGTTGGTCAGCCCTGCAGAGTTTAACAGTAACCCAAGGACTCCATTCTTTGTGCAGAAAAAAAAAATAAATTAGCTGTTTTCCATTGTACATCTCTGATTTCAAATACTGAGGGAGAATGTTGGACCTGTGCAACCCACTGCAAGAGTCCTGGGCAGTGCCAGGGGGCAGCTCCACCCTGCAGGACATGTCCTTCTCTCAGAAACCTCACCCATGTATTGACACAACACCTGCCAGTGACACGAGGGCTCAGTTCAACTCCTGAACCTTTGCAGATAATCCCAGAACTTTGTTTTCATTAAATAATGGAATTCAGGATAATTTTCTGGCAATTGGGTTTTTATTAATATTTTTGCAGTGCCCCTCTTTGAGCCAGGTGGTGTCAGCAGTTTCCCCTCCTGTGCAGTCCATCCATCTGTCCCTGACCTGCCCAAGGGGACACTGAGTGACCATGGCCAGAGCAGGATAAAGCAAAGGTAAATGGTCACCTTGTCAAGGGCAAATTGTCACCTTGTCAAGGGTAAAATGTCACCTCACTGGTGTCCCCTCCTCCCCAGAGCATCTGTTGAGCACAGGCTCAGCAGCACAGAGCTCAGTTCACCTCCTCCTCAAGGAGCCCTCCTCCTTCCTCCTGTGTGCCTCAATCACAAATGCATTAGCATGAAATAAAAGAGCTGGTGTTGGCTTAGAGGAGTTTCAAAAGAGTGACAGCGATCTGGCTGGGCAAAGTGTGCCCAAAGCTGAGTCCTTGTGATGAGTAACCCACTCTGGGTGTATCTTCCTGCCTCTAAAATTACTCAGTGTCCCTTTTTCTGTGCTTTAAAACCAGACTGAGGCACTTTCACAAAGGTCTCTGCAGCTCCTGTTCTGGAAAGCAGATCCCTGGGGCTGCCAAGAGACACGGGTTGCTTGATTAAAAAAATTAAAAAATAAAAATCTGCCTTCTGTCTTGTTTAAAGCAGCACAGCAACATCACCTGAGTGTGCTCTTTCCTACCCTTAATGAAGGCACCTCTCAATTCTTTCCCAAAGAGTTCAGCTCAGGCAAAAGGGGCATCCTGTATTGCAATTTTCAGCTGTATGAACCTGACATTCCACTCCAGTTTCTGTGTGCCTTGGAAGCGTCCAAGATTACAAATGGGGCTTGTTTGTTTTTGAGGAGATACTAGAAAAGTAGACAGACATGGTATTTGATCCCTAAGCTATAAATAAAATCAAAATAAAGAAACATAAATACAGAAATATAAAACCAGAAACACAACATGTAAGATAATCATTAATGATATATGATAATATTCATCTATTATAAATAAAAATCAAATACAAATATTTTAAGGGTGAAGGGATAGAGATGCAATAGAAATGAAAACATGGCTTATTTCCTTGCTCAGTACTTCTTTTCATGTCTGGAACAGAAAGCATCCGAGATGTGGAAGCTTAAGACAACTACAAAGGGTAAGATTCTATTTTCATTCATTCATTTTTCTGGTTTTATTCCCTTGTAGATCTATTGAGACATTGTGCACCTGCAGATCAAAATCCTTTCTTCTTTGTGGGAAGTTAAAAGGATTTGCCATTTGAACCCAAGTTCTAGAGGTAACAAAATAATTGAAAACCTGAACTCACTAATTTTTTGGTCATTGCTGTTCTCATGCAAGCTTCCAGTGACAGCAAGGGTTTTCCTGAACCTCGACCATGAGACAAATTCCTGGTTTCCCATGTGAGTTCATTCATAAAACACGAATACACGTGATGCAAATTTAATTTAACAGCCAACACCAGTTTTTAAACTAGGAATAAACAGGGCTCTCCTTCCCCTTGGCTGTTACCACCAGGAATTTCTCTGAAATTCCTGAAACTCTCTGACCAGCCAGGTGCTCCAGTGTGACACACATCAGCGAATGCCAGTGCAGTTACACCCCAGCCTGGGCAGCAGTGCTGCTGCTCGTGCATTTTCCAGTGCATCTTATGCACTGTGCTGGTCAAACCTGCAGCTGCAGAAAGGGGAACAAAACACCTCATCCCAGTCACTGTAATTTTGGTTGTTTAGCAGAAGTCTTTGTGTTGATGTCAAGGATAACATTACAGAGCACTGAAGGTCCAGCACAGCCAGGACAACCCTGGTCAGATTTAGGTCATGTGAAGATCAATTTATTATCGGTAAACTTAATTAGGTGACAGTTGTCTACAGAGAGATCTGACTGTAGAAGGAGAAACATCTCAAAGCTTTATAGAAAAAACCAATTCTCAAACCTTCCTCTCCTGATAGAAGGAGAGCCACCAAACACCTTCACTGAGACACAGAGATTCTGTAACATCTGCTAACAACTGCCCTCAATACAAACACCCTGTTTGAACCCAACCAGCACAAGAATTAGAGATGTGCTGATTTCATGTCTGTCAATGGCCCCTGCTGTCAGGAATGCAAACATTTCATCAGCCTTTCAGTATTTTCACCCACCTGGCTGCAATTCTTCCAAGTTCCAGCAAACAGAGGCACACTTCTCTTGGCTGCTTGTGGAGTACTGGAAAAGCAGAATGAAGATGGAAAACATTGATGAATAAAAGCTATTTTAAAGATCTTGGTGATGGGATGGAACCTAATCATCAACGTCTGTAACTCTTGACTCCAATCAAAGTTTGTTTTCTTTGGCTTGCAGGAGGGTTTTACTGGAACAGAAAGGATGGGGTTGATCAGTGGTTCTCAGAGTTCAGACAGGTCAGAATTATTCATATTCCATGAATAATTATTTGGGGTAATTGCTAATCTGCAAGCAGTTCATAACTATTTAAAAATAATCAAGAGATCTGGCACAACACTGTAATTAGTAGAAAGTCAAAAACCCAAACATTAGAGTGATACTTTTCTTTCTGCAAACTAAGAGAATTCATATCCTTCAGATCACTATTTTTCTTATATAGGAAATAATGTAAATATAAATATAAAACACCTGTCATTCACTGTGGTTTCACTCTCATCTACCCAAAGAACCTCAGTTAACCCTTGCCTTCAGGGCCAAGTTGTATCAATCATGAAATACCACCATCAACCAGGACGTTTTTCCCCCCACGATTCAGAACAGGCAATGTTCTGTTAAAAAGTCCAGCAAAGCACATAAGCAAAATCCAAAAATCAAAAAATGAACAAAGGTATGTGGCTGTTTGCACAATCACCTCCCCAAAATTCCAAGAAAAAGGAAAAATAGAAGAAAAGAGAAAAATGTAATTATGAGTACATTGTAATCTACTCTTCAGAAATAGCTACTGGAGTAAAGCCCTCATGTTGTGGGTAAAAATCAAGTTTTGAAAACTTCCACAATAATAAAAAAATTTGTACCTTACACTTCACATTGAATTGAAACTGAAAAGTAACTGTGTCACTATTTGTATAAATCAGAAAAAAAAACCTGAACAGCACCAAAACAAATTTGTTCTTAATGAGCTAAGGTCAGACCTCAGCTGTATCAACTTTGGGTAATCTAAGGACTCACCTAACTCAAATGCATGAAGAAAAAAATACCATAGCTGGAAAAGACATGTTAATGTGCAGTTAAAGCTCTGAGAGCAGTGAGTTTGTTCTGTGCATGTTTGAGAGCCAAAAGGGAATTCAGCCCTGAACTCTGCGGGTCACCAAAGCCTGGGGTCACCTCCAGCCTCTGGGACTCCCCTGGCCTGAGAAAGGGTGAATGGGGTGAGCTGGGGGCTCATCCCAGCATCTGCTCCTGCTGCCTGTCCAGCCCTTGGAGAGGGAGGAGTTTGGCCTCCAATCTCATCCCAAGATATTTTCAGAAGTGGAGCTGAGGAGCGTGAAAACCAAACAGGCACTGCACTGGGAAAAATGTATTTATTCTTCAGCCATCTGTTACTAAGAATATAAACAGTGAACTCTTGGACATTCAGCTATTTCCAATATTCTTCCTCCCCACAACACAGTAATTACATTCAATATTTGCCTTTCCTAGTAATCAGTATTTTTGAAGTGTGACATTCATGACCCTGGAAGTGTATTCTGCTGGTTTGGTTTTAAGCTGGCTGTGGCAGCCCCAAAGTAAAACTTGATTTTAAGAACTAAAGGCATCTCCCAAATTATAAATGGAATAAACTGGGTTTGGAATAGTCAAAGAGAGTCAATTGCAATTCATACATATATCATACATAAGTCATACATATTCACACATAAGTCATCTGAATGACTTTGGAATGGAGGAAAAAGAGAGCTTCAAATACAACCATTTGCAAAAAGATCCATAAAAATAGCTAGAAGAACATCTGATTTAAAAAAGTAAAAACAGTGATCTACCCAAACAAAGTCCAGAGACCTTCAGCAAGTCTGACTGAACAAACCCAGACACGTTTCATGCATTTCACACTGCACAGTGTGGCGTGGTGGGGTCATGGTTAGAGGATGAAAACGTGTGCAGGCAACAACTGAGCACCAAAACAAACATCAGCCCCTCTCAGAGACAGTGCTTGGAACGAGGGGAGAGCAGCATTCCTGAGGACTACACAGCACCTCTGCCTGGGGCCTTCAGAGACCAAGAAATGCCATGTATGCCCTGCATCAAAGGAGTGGAAAGATCCATCCTTCTAGAGACTCTCACTGATGGCATTTGCTGCACAGGAATGCAGTGGGAAGGTGGAGAAACAGTGCAAAAAGCCTGGCTTGGTTGAGGTGTCCTGCCTTGGTTGAGGTGTCCTGCCTTGGTTGAGGTGTCCTGCCCTTTGGCTTTTCCTCTCATCTCTTTGAACACCTCTCACCTGCTGCCCTCATCACCTGCATCTTTCCATGCCACCTCCAGCCATCCC
Source organism: Pycnonotus jocosus (assembly GCA_013400435.1). NCBI lineage: Eukaryota > Metazoa > Chordata > Aves > Passeriformes > Pycnonotidae > Pycnonotus > Pycnonotus jocosus. The sequence goes on along the minus strand of VWYP01001122.1, from coordinate 6,746 downwards.
TGCTCACAAGGATTCCTTTCCAGCTGCTGGAGGTTTTCATCCTTGCTCCTCTCTGGCAGTAACATCTCCCATACAATATAATAACAATAACACTGCTCCCATTCTGTTGCTGTCATTCTCTCTTTACAGATATTCCTCTTTTGTTCACTCCACCTCTGTGCTGGCATTCCTTCCCTCCCTACTGTTCACCACACTGCTGGTGAATATATATAAATAGATATTAAAAACCCAGGGACTTCCCCAGGGCTCCTTCCCAGACAGAACACACAGGTCCATGTGTTTCCTGAGCACCTTCAAACTGAGAGTTCACACTAACATTCAGGGTTTTTTTTTTTGTTTTGCTGCTGCTTTTGTGTTTGTTTCAAATTAGTAGAATATCCAATCACAGCACAGGAATAAAGTTCTCACAGCTTCCTGCCAAGTTGCAAATCTTGGCTCCTAAGACTTTTATAAACCATTTTTAATGAAGTCAGTCTTCCTTCTGATATAAACTTTTTTGTTTGTCTATTTTAAAGATTAAAATATCAGGCATAGCTGAATCACAAAAAGTAAATATGATTTCTGTTTCTAAAGCATTCCTTAGCCCACTAGAAGCAAAAATTGCCTTAGTGTTTATTATCACAGGCTTCCAATTGCCATCAGAACCCACACTAGTTTAAACAGAACTGTAACCATAAATATAAATACAGATAACACAGTTATTTGTATTCATACACATAGTTTAGGGAAAGTTTTCCAAAAGGCTGGTCTTTTGATTCTGCTTCCTATTGTCTCTCGCTTTTTCTTTCATTTTTACTCTGATCCTGCAGAAGGCTTTTTGTTCTTTAAAAAAACCCCAAGAGTGCTTTGTCAACGCTCTGTTAACTCACCCCAGCCCTGCCCCTGCTCCTGCCCCAGAGCCAGCTCTGACCCCCGGTGCTTCTCCCACCCTCCCTGCCCCTCTCCAGCTCAGTCACACAAGGAGGTCTCAAAGCAATCAAGGGGTCAAACATCCCAACCTAAGGACAGCAAAGAATCCATCTGGAGATCATACAGATTCATACAGAGATCATCTAGACACTGATAATTTACTGGAATTCATTAGTTTAACGTGCAAATCCAGTGGTAACAACAAAGGGTCCAGGATGCTCCTGTAGTCCTCAAAATGAGACATATTCAGCAATATCATGAGTGGTTTAGTAAAGAGTTGTGAAGGATGGGACAAAATCTTATTCTGATGCAACTTTCTGTAAATGTTAACATGGTGTTACAATATGTAGATGTGTCAGTATAAAAGAACAGAAAAAACTCAAATCTTGAAATCAGATAAACTACAGTGATAATTTTTAAAAATTCCCCATGTATAAGATATTTTTAAGCAAGCAGCAGTTGAGTATTTTTTAAAATAACCTTTAAACCAACAGTGTTGGAAGAGAGATGGGAGGTGTTTGTGTTTCAGTTTACTATTTCCACTAAAACACTAAAAGCTTTTATTTGGGAAGGCTGTCCATAAAAACTTTAACCAATCAGTGGCATCAAAAGCAGTCCATGTCCCATCCTGTGTGTGCACAGGCACAGAGCACAGGCATAAACCATGCACAGCACCCAAGGGCTCCCACAGGGACACAGCAGCGTGCTGCACACCCAGGGCAGACCCTGCTCCTGCAGGATATTCACTGGTTCCACATCCCAAAATCAGCCAACAGCCCTCCATCACTCAGAGCTCAGAACTCAGCTTTTATCTTCACCTCACTGAGGCAACCACAGAACATCTCACCAGCCTGATTTGTCCAGGAAGGGCTTTCTCTGAGCATTGCACTCTTCAGACATGAACAAAACCAGAAATATCTCCACCTGGAATGCTTCCCCAGATGAAATTACCATGGCTGTGGGGATGTGCTGCCCTGAAACCCACCCAGGGAAATTAGAGAGTACCTTTCTGGGAGCAGAGGAGTTAAAGGCAGCAGTGACACCCTTACACTGCAGAGAGTCAGTGCCTCATGGTCAGAGCCCTGCACAGCCTGACACACCTGAGAGCACCCTGCAGTGACACTGCACCTCAGGATCAGCACAGATCAGCAAAAGCTGCACTCTGGATCATTGTTTTTGGTATTAACAAAGCCCATTCCTCCTCCTTTAAATGCTCTAACTTTAAAAATAAAAACATATGACAGCAAACCCGAGCGTGGTCAATGTGGCAGTGAGTGCAGGGAGCACACACAGGGGTGTCCCTCAGCTTGCAGCACTCAAGCTCACCCCTGCTGACCGTGTTTAATTGCTCCCATTTTTGCAGGAGTTCATGCATGAGCTGCAGCTCACCCACCAGGGAACCCAGCCACCTTCTCCTTGCTAAGGCATTGACCCTGAGACTGCTGCCAAGGCTCTGCACTCACACAGAAATTCCTGCCACTCAGCTCTGGCTGTGGGAAAAATCTGAACAGCAAACTGTGCTTCCAATTTGCATTTTAACCTATGTCAAAGCATGATAACATTCAGCAAGACAAACTACATCATATTATAGATTTCTAACAGATTAGCAGCACAAGTCTTCACAATTTTGAGCTCTCCACTGCTCTCTTCCAATGATATTTAAAGTAATTGTATGATTAGACAGCATAATCATAGCTACTAGTATATCAAGCACCTCTATTTTTCATTGTATTTACTTTTTCATTGTATTTACTTTTTCATTGTATTTATTTTGAAGACTTCAATCTTGTTTTCTCATTTAGCTCAGCTGAATAGCCCAAATCCAACAGATCATTTAAAATTGTACTTAACTGTAATTAATTACATAAATTGCTGAATGAGTCCAGAAGTGAAGGACAAGACCAGAAAGACACGAACAGGTGTGCTCACCTGCTTGCCTGGGGAAATGTTAACCCTTTGCCAGCCTCTAAGGATGCTCAGGATTGCCATGAACATCACTCACCTGGCTGCTCCTCAGGCAGGGACTGCCCCTCTCTGTCATTTTATCCTCTTTTTCGTGCCAGGGTTGGGGTTAAATGCTCAAGAAGGCTTTTCTTGTTGGGACTCAGATGTTTTTTAATTCCTATTTGCATCACAATCTCACAAGCTGTGAGTTCTACAGCACTTCTAGTAAACAAACTAAAAATGCCCCCATATCTCTCTCTCTACAAGGCTTTTAAGCACAAACTGTCCAATTATGAAATGACACCTCAATTATTTTTACTTTTAACCCAATAACCAACCACCCCTGGCTGCAGTGTGGATTTTTTCACCCAATCACAAAACACCACCCAGACCCATGAAGGAGAAGGGGAAAAAGAAGGACTCAGCCTCTGCCCTAAATCCTCCATCTTGCTTTATATCTATATCACTGTATTCTAAACCCTTCAACTCTGAGTTTTCCCCCTGTGATATCACACACTTCTATCCAAACTCCACCCCCATAATCACTCTTACAGTTCTAGAACACACATTTGTCAGAAAAAGACCTCAGGAATGTTTTATATGATGAAAATATCACTATGTGCCTTTAATGAAATAACACAGTATTTGCATACCACAAAGCAGACAGAATGAGAATAAAAAAAATGATGATAAAAATCCACTCAATTGTGAACATTGATACAAGAAGGTTCTCCAATACAGACAGAAAAAAATCTGCTTTATCACCAACAATTTACACACCAATTTACTGAGTTTATTAGCTGTGGGAAAACCAGAAGAAAATACAGAAAAGTTACCTTGTAACCATAATTTAATCACAATTAATCACAAAAAAAAAATAAATACAGAATTAAATGAGGAAATGCAAAGACAGATGTCATTCACACACATTTCTCACTACTTTGAAAAGAACCTTTGATCTTACTTACCTTGGCTGAATTTTTGCTTCCTAGGCACTGGTGAAGTGATTTGTGGGAGAGAGAGGAACATAAAAGCTTTAGATTGGCAACTGTAAAGATTTATCAGTATTTCTAGTGCATTAGGAAAATCTCAAAAGAAAGCAAAACTTCGAGTTGATGCTTAAACTGAGGGAGAATAATAGCTACTGGGTTTATATATATATATATTTAAATGGCATGATTACCACCTCCTTCAGAAGTTCATAAAAATGGGTCAAAATATTACCAAGCCCTAATCCTATTTCAAGCACCATCAATCTTTTCTAGTAGTGCATTATATATTAAGGAAAAAACCAACAGAACCTGGTTTTTAATCAGTGAAGAAAAGCAGTCACTAATCAAAGAAAACAGAGCACAGCTTTGCAGAGTTTTCTCAGTTTCCTGAGAGAGGAACACCCTCTGGAACACCCCCATGCCAATTCCATCTCTAAACAAGATCTGGTTTCTTGAAAATGTACCATAAATTTGTAGGAAAATGGCAAACACCTGGGCTTACCAGAGCAACACAAACTTCAAATTCCTTGGAGTTAATTCCATTAATTCCAGAGGCTCTTCTGCCTCTCTCAGGCACTGGGGGTCTGCATCTCCTGCTTCTTGGTGCTAGGGTCATGTCCAACTCCCTCACCATTCCAAATCATGGAAACTACAATTACTGTTCATCTTCCACGTGGTTTACCCCACCAAATAAGAATTTCATCTCACAGATTCAATTAACAGAATAAAGTCAATACATAATTCAATTTACTATTTGTCACCTTTGCGATCCTCTGCCAAGCATTTTCTCCCAGATATTTCAATAATGAGATTAAAAAACCCTCCCAGGATAAAAGAGCAGACAAATGGAAAAGAAAAACTCTCTCAGACATGTTTGTGCTGGGCTGCAGAGGTAGAACAAGGCTGTAAAAGGATGGGGATGGATCAGTCACAGCACATGGAAGAGCAAAGGCTTTTTGAGCAATGGGACAAAGCAGCCTCTGCATTGAGCACAGAGCGTTCAATTGCCTCCACAGAAACTCCTCTGTCACCAGGACTGCTTCACACTTTGATCTGATTTCAGACAGCAAACATTGGACTCTTCATTTCGTGAGATTTACCTGAACAACCCTGCTTTGCTAAGCTTTCCTTCCAAGAGAGGAGAGTTAAAGCAATGAGGAATGCATAGTGTGAGAGCAGTGCTTCCCTGAGCAGGACAACACTGCTCATGGAGCACCCTGGAGCAGTAATATTGGATCATTTTGGTGCAGAACTGCACAGGGGAACCAGCTGGAAAAAAGGAAACAGAAAGATTCAGTATGTGCTTGCCTGCTGTGCAATTCATGAGATCTGCACAAACTGCCTCATGTCTGCAGACAGAGCTGGGCATGCACGTGGATCCTCCTCTCAAAAAACCAGACAAGCACCATCCCAGACACTGAACTGAGGAACAGCATCCCATGCTCAGGAAAGATGCTGTGCGGTGAAAAATCATCTGGGTGCAAGAAAACACAGCAGGATTTTTCTCTCATGTAAGTTCCTCTTAAACTTGACTTAAATGAGTGTTGTGTGATGTGTGCTTTGTTTGTTCATTCTGCAGACAAGTGGCAGAATTAACACAGTCAAACACAGGCCACATTCACAGTCAGAGCCTATTAAAAACCTGTCTGTCTTTCAAGGTAAAACACGAAGGAAAAGTTATTTTAAATTACCAGCTGCTACATAAAGAATCAAGAGATACATACCCAAACCTTCTGATTCGAACAGGCAGGTGTCATCCACACCCACATCTCTGCACCAGGATAAGAAATTGGCTGTGTTGTCCCGTGCAAAAAACGACCCTGAAGGAGCATTGGCTTTGCAGGGAATTTTCCGAACTGGTAAGGTCTGAAAAACAGGAATTCTTTATTTAGCTAAAAGATACATGCTAGCATAATGGTTAGGTATTTTGAAATCACTGTGCAAGTTTTGCACAAATGGGTAACTCCCCTCAACTTCTTTCCTTGGCCATTGAAGAATTCCAAGCAGAGGAGCATGAGAAGGGAATTTAACAGCATGAAGGTCCCAACCAAAAAGCTTTTCCAAAAGTCCACACAGTGAAGCTGAGACCTGAACAAACATCAGCTACTTCTTAGGAATATCAGTGACTACAGGCTTGGCATTTAGTGTTTGGTCCAGCTCACTGAATTAAAAAAACCCCCATAAATAAAATAATTATAAAGGCAGACTTTAAACTAGGAAGTGGACTTTGCCACAGTTAAGGGTGAATTCCTCTCAGTTCTGTGTTAGGAGGCAATCACAGTGTAAAGGAAAAGCCCCAAGACTGCAAACACCTCAGACAGGTCACTGTCCCTGTCCAACTGCACCCAGGAGTGCCCAGGGCACAGCACAGGGGNGCATGGCCAAGAGAAGACAGAAAATGAAACACTTCAGGAATCTCTAAATTGTGGAGGAACCCAGCCCTTGTGTTGATTGGAATGCACTGTTTCTCCAGTGCTGGTTTATGAAATGTTTGCTTCTGTTCTGGAGGCAATCAAAAAGGAGCCAAGAGGCAGAAAACTGAAAAGATAGTGTCTCTACTCATTCCTAGCTTAAAATCACTGGAAATGGGGAGAAGGGGAAAAAAAGGACACAGGACTAGGCTTCCCCTTCCAGCAGCTTCCAGCAGCATAATAATATCAGAATTAAGCAAAGTTTACAAGGAGTTTAAATATTATATTATATACAGGAGAGCAGGAGTGGAGTGGCAGAATAAATCTACATGCACAGAGCTGCTCACTGCTCTGTACCCAACAAAGCCAAATCACCTGAAAACAGAACAACTGCAGGCACCAACACCCCTGCACTCATCAGTGTGTCACTGGGGCTAGCAGATTGGCTTTGATGAATAAACATGTCTGGCAGATTTGTGCATTTAAATCT
>VWYP01001119.1:12483-41596 GCA_013400435.1 Pycnonotus jocosus | reverse complement strand
TTTTTTTTTTTAATTCTACTTTAGATCTGCAAGCTTGTGCACTGTGGGTGCGTGACTATTTTAGTGTGAACCGTGTTTTTTGTCATAGTATTGAAATAATAAAAAAAAAAGCTTCAACATAGTTTGGATGTGGAAGGTGTAGCGCTAGTTCAGATCCGAGAAACGAAACAAGACGAAGAAAAGAAAAATTATAAATATTCGGGAATTAAAATAATTTAAAAATAATAATTAAAAAAAGAAAAAAAAAAAAAAAACCAGAAAGAGAGCGACTCTTAGAAAGAGGAGAAGCCTTGAAATGAGCAAAGGCAGCCGAGCTGAGCGTGGCGTTGGCAGGAGGATGGGCGGGGTGTGGAGGCTGTGTCCGTGTGTCCCTTGGGAAGATGCGCTCTGTCCCCGTGTGCCGTCACACCCCTTCCTGGCTGTGAGAAACAATGGCCTTTGTCATTTTTGCTAACTGTGGGGTTTTCTTGCGTTTTTGTTTTCCTCCGCTCCTGGGGCTCTGGAGGGGTGGGCTGGGGCTGCCCTGCCCGTCCTGGTTGGATTTTGGGCAGGACAGAGCCTCATTCCTGAGCCTGGTGGCAATGCCAGCCCTTGTGTGACCTGTCACAGCAGTGTCCCTCAGCTCTGGGCACCTTGGGCTCGTGGTCCCAAGGATTCCTTTCTTTCCCTCAAAGAAATGAATCCATTAAAGAAAAGAATCCATAAAAGAATCCTGGGCAGCAGCGGTGCCTCCATCCCCATGGCTGAGCACACTTTGTCCCTTTTTGTGCCCAATTCTGGTTGGCTCTGTCACCTGTGTGTGCTGTAACCCCCAAAGCTGAGCAGCTGGTGGGGAGCACAGCACCATTCCCAAAATCCTGCCCGGGGACCTCCACCAGCACCTGCCAGAGGAGCTGCCCCACCTGGATTGGTGGTTTTATCCCAAAAGGAACAAGCTCAGAGCCCAGCCCAGCACCCAGGGACAGTTTGGGGGTGGCTCTGGCTGGGCTTTAGGGTCCCTTCTGTCCCACAGCTCTGGTTTGGGGTGGATGGAGGCAGGAGGGAACCCTGAGCAGTGTCCAGCAGCTCTTTCCACCTCCCCTTACCTGTGCTGGCTTTACATCGCCCTCAACAGCAAAGAATTCCAGATTCCATTGCCAAGAACCCCCTTCCCAGGCAGCTGCAGCCTCGTGGCTTTGACCTGTCCCCTCGTGGGGAGGGACCAGCCTGAGCTTGGTGGCACTGTCCTGGCTGCTCTGGGCTTGGTGGCACTGCCGTGGCTGTTCCATGTGTCCATCCCCGGGGTTGGTGGCACTGCTGTGGCTGTCCCAGGGCTGGTGGCACTGCTGTGACTGTTCCATGTGTCCATCCCCAGGGTTGGTGGCACTGCTGTGGCTGTTCCATGTGTCCATCCCCGGGGCTGGTGGCACTGCTGTGGCTGTCCCAGGGCTGGTGGCACTGCCATGGCCGTTCCATATATCCATCCCCAGGGCTGGTGGCATTACTGTGGCTGTCCCAGGGCTGGTGGCACTGCCATGGCTGTTCCATGTGTCCATCCCCGGGGCTGGTGGCACTGCCCTGGCTGTTCCATATGTCCATCCCTGGGGCTGGTGGCACTGCTGTGGCTGTCCCAGGGTTGGTGGCACTGCCGTGGCTGCCCCAGGGCTGGTGGCAGTGCCCTGCCCGCCCCGTGCCTGTCCCCAGTGTCCCAGGAGCGCTGCCATCTCGTGCTGCACCATTCGTACAGGTGACAATTGTGCATTCCCGCCCGTCGGCTTCCAGAGTGGCGTTTTCTTCTCACACTTTTCTATGGAGCCTTCAAACCCCACGTTTTTCACCACCAGGCTGTTTTGATAGTTGTTCTCAGCCCCTCCATGGCCATCCTTCCCCAGCATTCCCTACTTTTGGGGGCCTTCTATCTTGTTAAAAAAAGAAAAAAACAAAAAATCTTTTTACCGAGTGAAACATCGACTCCACCTTTATCCCCATTCTCACTGGTGTAAATACTGATACTAACTGAGGATTTTGACTTTGCATTCTGTCAGAATACTGTGTTCAAATAAAAACTACAAAAAAAAGAAAAAAAAAAAAAGCTGATGCCTGCAGTCTGCCCTTCTTTAGCTGCACCTGCTCCTGCTGCCTCATCCCAACTGAGTGGCACTAAAAGCACTTTAAAGTTCATTTCCTTGTCCCTCTATATTTATTTACTCATTTCCAGAAGGTAACAAACACACAAATGCAGTTTCACAGCTGCTGTGAAGGTTTTTTCCCCCCCTAAAAAGGCACTTTTCTGTTGCCTGGCTGTGGAAGGTGTGACTGGAGTGTTGGGTGTGAGAGGTGACCTCTGCCCAGCCTGAACTGGGTGCCTGAACTTAATGAGGTTGGAATGTAATTAATTTGTTCAATTAATTAATTTTAAACTCTTGGTCCTTTTTACTCTATTCTAGCTTAAAAAATTGACCCAATTGCCCAACTTTTAATTTTTTGACTCTAGGGATTACAGGGAGGGGAGGGTTGCCTGATCTTCACCAATTCTGGCAAAACAGGGTTGATTTTCACGCAGATGTTTCCATTTAGCTGATAAAAGAGCTTTTAAAGTCACTCCCCGACCATTTGGTGTAAAAAACACCAACAGGTTTCAAGTGGGGAAGCATCAACTGGCCCGAGTCCCTGGCTGGGGTTGCAGGGGAGGATTTGGGGTTGCCCTTTCTGGGTTCAGAGATCCCTCAGTGCCCCCAGTCCCTGTGCACGGTGCCAGCTGGATGGAACCTGTGCCCTGCCCTTGCCTGCTGCACCCTTTCATCCTGGAGGAGCTCAGGGCTTCCTCCCTCTTCTCCCAGAGGAGTGAAAAGGGATTTTCCTGCCCCTGGAGCTGGGGCTGTGCTCAGTGGCAAAGCCCCTGACAGATCCTTTATTAGAGCTTTACATTTCTCCAGCCATTTTCTCAACCCCCAGACCTTTTAATTTCCATTTAATTTGTGTTTTCCCTCGTCTCTCCCTCTGTTAAGGCCATGGCACCCGGCTGGCAGTGTCACCCTGGCTGAGTGTGGCTCCTTTTCCCCCAGGCTGAATTTGGGGTAAGTCTCAGCAGGGCTGGGGGACTGCAGGGAGGTGGAGGGAGATTTTTGTGCTGCCTCTTTCCTTTATCCCTTCTAGAAATCACAATTATCTGGCCTTTTAGCAGATATCAGTATATGGATATCGTGCATGAGCTTCAGAGCATCATTTAAAGTGCTTTTCAAGTATACAGAGACTAAAGGTGTAGAGACATTTTTAATCCTCTCTGCACGTTTGCTGCCCCCTGTGGCTTTATTCCTCAGGTTTGGTGGGATAACAAATAAACCCCAAATTCCTGAGCATCCCACTGCCCCAGCTATAGCCCCGTGGGTGTTTTTAATGGGACACTGGGCTGGGAGCAGCTTCACCAGAGGGGAAAAACCCCTTTGGGATGGAGGCCGGTGCGGGCAGAGCTGATGGGAGGGAAGGGAATCGTTTGGGTTTGGAGCATGAGGGGGGAAAAGGGGTATCCCGGCTGTTCCTACAGCCAAGGGCGTGGAAGGGATGGGCAATTCTGGCTGCCTGAGGAGCTCGGCACCGCCCTGGCATTCGGGATTTAATCTCCCAGCTGACGAGGCGGGATGTGGAAGCGGAGGAGGATGGATGAGGCCGGGATGTGGAAGCGGAGGAGGATGGATGAGGCCGGGATGTGGAGGCGGAGGAGGATGGATGTGGCCGGGCTGTCGCTTCCCAGTGAGGTCTGTCACTCCCAGGGTGACCCGTCCTTGTGCTGCCGGGTCCCCCGTGTGCGGAATGTGCCGTTCCCGGGGTGAGGATGTGCCGGGAATGGCAAAGCCCCGGCAGCGCAGCTCCGCGATGCTCTGGCTCCCTGCGGTGGCCGACAGCTTCCATCGCCGCCGCCTCGCACAGATCCGCAAAGCCGCAGCCTCCCAGGGAGATCTCGAAAGGAAAATAATCCGAATTTGGCATTGAAATGGCGACAGGATTCAGGCTGGACATCAGCAGGGATTTCTCCAAGGAAAGGTTTAGATATTGGAAGGGGTTTCCCAGGTGTCCCGGGAAAGCCCGGAGGTGGCAATCAGAGCTCGGGGCTGGTGACAAGGTGGGGACGGCTCACAGGGTGGGCTCGGTTCTCTCGGCTGGGAGCAGCTTCACGGATAAACCCGGGATAATCCCGGGGGTCTGTGCCGGGAGCCCGGGGGCCGGACCGGCCGCTTTCCCGCCAAATCCCCGACTCGTTTGCATAGCCACGCCCACCTCATGTGTATGCGTAACGCCCATCTGATCTGCATCGCCCCGCCCTTCATTTGCATGGCCACGCCCACCCGCGGGCTCCGCGTCAGGCGCGTTCCCCTGGCAACGGCTCCGCGGGTTCGAGCCCGGCCCCGGCGGGTCCCGCTGTCCCCTCGCTGTCCCCCCGCTGTCCCCGCTGTCCCCTGCTGTCCCCAGGCCATGCTGCGAGACGAGGACACGGAGGCGGATTTCCAGCGCTTCCTGCGCCGCGTGGACGATGTCAGTGAGTGCCGGCGGGGACAGCACGGGGAGCGACCGAGGGAGAGGGGGCACTGGGGATAAGGAAGGAGGAAAATNAATTGAAATGGACCGTGTGAAAATTTCTGTTTATTGAAATTGAAATGGGACCTGTGAAAGTTTCTGTTTATTTACAATGAAATCAACCGTGTGAAAGTTTCTGTTTATTGAAATTGAAATGGAACCTGTGAAAGTTTCTGTTTATTTACAGTGAAATCCACCGTGTGAAAGTTTTTTTGTTCATTTGAAGTGCTCAAGGCCACGCTGGAGCATCCTGGTCTATGGGAGGTGTCCCTGCCCATGCGACTGGGAGGGTTTTAAGGTCTTTTCCAACCCAAACCATTCTGGGATTCTGTGATTTTATGATAAAATTCTGTGATTTTATGATAAAAAATTTTATGCCCCCATCCCAGGCAGCAGTGCCTTCCAAGCAGGTTCCATCTGAACTCCTGGTGTTTCCACATTTGAAGTCCCATGTGTGTATATATATTTTATTTGGGTTTTTTCCGTGTCTTTTTAGCCAATTTGCTGCAAGGCTTGAACTCCCCGGACTCGGCAGTCCGGGAAAAAGCCATTGCTGAGACAGAGAAAAGGCTGCAGGAGCCGGGAGCCGGCAGGGAGGAGGAGGAGGAGAGCAGGACCATGGTGAACAGAACACTCATCAACCCTTCTGTAAGGGCTTTTCCCTCTGAAATTAAAGCTGGGCTCTGTTCAGCTCTTGCCTCGTTAAAGACACAAATGGAAACTCTCCAGAAATGTCAGAATTTATCAAACCCTTCCCGTCTTTTATTTAAATGTCAAACTGAGGCTCCTTCTGCGTGTCAGTCTGGGTGTTTGAGACACACCCAGACACTCCCTGGTGCTCTCTGTAGCTTTGTACAGCCCAGCCAGGTGTCCCTGTGCTGCTGTGGCTGTCCCCAAACATTTGTGCTGTGTTTCTGTCCTTGCAGGGCACAGCCAGGCCTGAGGCAGTGGATGCAGGTAGGACAGTGCCGCTCTCGGTCTGTCACAGCTCTAAAACCACTTTTAGATGGATTAGACTTTTAGATTAATTAACTACTTTAGGGATGGAGGCCAGGCAAAACTGATCCCAGCCCTGCCAAAGGCCACGCTGGCTTTTTCTGTTGTCTTTAACCAGAATTCAGTCAGATTTAGGACCATGCTCAAGGTTTTTCACAGGGGGAGCCTTGTTCTATTCTGACTCCTCATCTGAACCCTTCTTTTATTGTGAATTTCAAAGCAAACCTGTTTGTTTGCCCCTGGGGTGGAGCTGCAGCAAGGCAGGTGTGTGAATCCTCAGGGGTGGCATCACCATTGCTGTGACAGCTTGTGACAGCCACCTTCCACTTTAATTGCTGAGACGTCCCCTTAGTATTTGCTTTTATTAAGAAATCTCTCAGCAATACCCTATTTTTCTCTATTTTAATAATGTTTGCTATTTTTTTCCATCCCCTAAAATGCCACCAACTCTCCTGGCTGGAAGATGGCTTCCTGGCAGCTCTGGAAAAGGATGCCAAGGCACGAGCCCAGCGGAGGAGGAGGAACGAGCAGCTGGCAAACGGTGACTGCTGGAAGCACCTGAGGCTGGAGCCCTCAAAAATGCCCTGCCAGGGGCTCAGGGGGGCCCAGCTCTGCCTGTCTGTGTCCCTGGGGCTGGGGGAGGGATCCCACAGAGCTCCTGCATGGTCTCATGGTGCTGCCAGTTTGGGATGGAGGGAGGGATGGGCACAGAGGAAGGCTCAGTTTTCCCTCTAAAGAGGAATGATTGCAGTGAAATCCTTGGGAATGAGGGCTGGGCTGGAATTCTGGTGGTTGTTCCAGCAGCAGAGCCTGGCCTCTCTTTCCTCAGCCACATTTTGGGGGGATGAAAGGGCAATTGCTGTTCTCCATGCACTGTGTGCTCTGCAGCCCTGAAGGAGCAGGGGAACGAAGCCTTCAGGGAAGGAGACTTTGCCTTGGCCATCCAGAGATACTCAGAGGGGCTGGAGAAGCTGAGGGACAAGCAGGAGCTGTACACAAACAGGGCACAGGTCAGTGGAAGGCAGGAGACACTTCTGCCTGGGTTTTGTGTTGTTGTGCCAGGATAAAACCCCAAAACATTCCTGGATGTGGTGAGCCCCTGCTCCTCCAGAAAAAGTGGGAAAAAATCGTTCCCATTCCCAGTTTCATTTAAATACTCTGATTTATTATTATTATTATTATTAATCCTTTTTCAGGGATCACTTCTATAACTGTACAGTGAAATATTGGCTTTCCATTTTTCTCTGTTTGCCTTGTACTCTCTCTCTGTGTGGAATTCTATTAAATTGATTCTAAATTAGAAAATCCAGGGAGATGGCAGACAAGAATGGAAATTACCCTATAAATCAATTGGCCAGGCCAATCAGCAGCCTAATTTTGTTCTTTTTAATTAGCCAGCGTTTGTACAACGGCGAGCAGAAATTGTTTGAAGGGTTCTAATTCTTCTGCCTGGGCTTTTTTTGGGGGGTTTGTTTCAGGCCTACCTGAAGCTCCGTGAGTATGAGAAAGCCATCAGTGACTGTGAGTGGGCACTAAAGGTAATTCCAGTGAAAAAGACCTCTAAAATCTGCATTATTTACAGAAATCCACGTTTTTGACTCAAAATGAACAGGAAAATAATCACCTTTTGGAAACCTTGCTTTCCACCCTTCACCTCAAGCCTGTGAGGGGGTCCCTGGGGGCAATAATTCAGAATAAAAAATTTTAGATACCTCTAATAAATTATATAAACACCCTAATCTTCGTTTTGGGCAGCTCTAATTATTAATCAGAATGCTGGAAAAAATACTGAAAAGCTGAATTTTTCTCAACACATTAATAATAATTTCTTTTTTAACCCAGTGCAATAAAAACTGCCTTAAAGCCTATTTCCTCATGGGGAAAGCTCACCTGGCACTGCAGCACTTCACTGAGGTGAGCTGGCTGAATTTTGGGGCCATGGGAACATCCTTTGTTCTGCTTTGGTGGGTGACAGGGAGGAAGTTTCATGCCATGCCTCAGTTTCTGTTTTCTCACTGGAATTTTGATTTTTTCACCCCTTGGGTTTCACTGGGAAATTTTCCTTTTAATTTGCAGCAGCAGGCAGCTGTGGGGAGTGAGAATATTTGACTTTTTGGAGAGTTTTGACATCTGCATCTCTGTAAATTCTACTTTTAACATAAAGGACCCCCAAAAACCTTTGGGATGTGATTGGGATGTCATTGATGTTGGGATGTCATTGATGTTGGGATGTCATTGATGTTGGGATGTCATTGATGTTGGGATGTCATTGATGTTGGGTTGTCATTGATGTTGGGTTGTCATTGATATTGGGATATCATTGATGTTGGGATACCATTGATATTGGGATATCAATCATTGATATTGGGATATCATTGATATCATCCTCAAACTGAGAGCCCTTTTCTCCTCTCCCTAAGGCCAGGCAGTGCTATGAGAAGATGCTGCAGGTTGATCCCCAGAAGGAAAAACTGTTCAGAGGTAAGAAATGGATATTTTCCCATTGGTTTGCTGATGAAGGTGGGACAGAATTTCCCTCCCTCTCTTTCTTTCTTTTCACTTTTTTTCCCTTCCTCTCTTGCTTTCCTTTCACTTTTTTTCCCTTCCTCTCTTGCTTTCCTTTCACCCTTTTTCCTTTCACTGCCCATTCACAGTCACTGATGGCTTTCTAATACTCAGGTAGGCCTGAAACAAACCCAAAAAAAAGCCCAGGCAGAAGAATTAGAATCCTTCAAATAATTTCTGCTCGCCGTTGTACAAACACTGGCTAATTAAAAAGAACAAAATTAGGCTGCTGATTGGCCTGGCCAATTGATTTTTTTAGGATAATTTCCATTCTTGAGATCTTTCTTTCCCTGTGATCTCCCAGATTGTGTGAGAGAAGCCAGGCTGGAGGAGAAGAGGGTGAGAGATGAGCAGAGAGCAGAGAGGGAGCTCCAGGCTGGGAATGTCGCTGCTTTATCCATCCAGGAATTGCTGCAGAGGATCAGCAGCCCTGGCCACGACATCCTCTACTACACAGGGGGCATCAGGCTCCTGGCAGGAGTTGTGAACGATTGTGAGTATTTGCTGCAGAATACTATAGCCCCATATAGATCAAATATTATAAATAAATATAAATAAAATACTATAGCCCCATATATATAAAATNGAGGATCAGCAGCCCTGGCCACGACATCCTCTACTACACAGGGGGCATCAGGCTCCTGGCAGGAGTTGTGAACGATTGTGAGTATTTGCTGCAGAATACTATAACCCAATATATATAAAATATTATAAATAAATATAAATAAAATACTATAACCCAAAATACTGTAACCCAGGCAGGGGAGTGCAAAGGAGCAGGTTTTAAAGGACCAGAGTGACTGTTGCTGTGTTTAACACATAAAATTGGCAATGTTGGATAGTTCAGCGTGGCCAGGAGGTGTTTGCAGCATTTTTTAGAATCACACTGATGTTGTAGCTGAGCTGCTGAGAGTTCTTAAGGGTTTGGGTCTCGTTTGTTTATAAGTATTTGTAATTCTCTGTTAAAGCCCATTGAGTTACAGAGCCAATTTCGTGTTTCAGCCTTCCTAAAGAGCCTTTCACTTGAAGCCAACACCACCAGGCTGGGATTAGAGCAATTTTCAGCTTCAGAACCGCTCCTATTTCATTGATCCTTGAATTTTCCTCCCTTTTCAATGATGTTTTTTCCCCGGAGCTGCTGCTGCAGTGACCTTTTCTTTTAGCACCGTGCAGGAAGAGCAGCAGCCTGCCTGGCTGTCACACACCTGAGCTGTTTGTCTCTGCCTCTTCCAGGCACCGGGCAAACGCTCTTCAGGACAAACAATGGCTTCAGTATCCTCGGGAACGAGACTGTCAGAGGGTGAGAGCCCGGCAGAGGGGGATTCCAGCCGGGGGAAAGGGGAATATTGTTCTCAAGAAACAGAATCACCTCTTGAAACGCAGACGGAGCGATGGGAGGAGGATGTAACCCCAGATTTCGGTGTCTGAATGGAGGGACTCATGCCCGCCTCTGGCACAAACAGTGCTCCCTCAGATGCAGGCAGGAGAATTCTCTGCTTGCTGTTTGTGCCTGCTCTTGAGGGGCAGTTATCCTATCCCTCGTGCTGAGAGCAGGCTTGCACAAAAATTCGGGATAGAAAGGAACATCTGAAGGCTCTTGGGGCTGTGATCAGGCACCAGGGAATGTTTGGGTGCTGCAGCACTGAGACTTCTCAGGGTTCATCCGCATTTTGGGTGCAAACACACCCGAGGGATGAATCCGTGCAAATTTTCACTCCCTGGAGATTTCCCCTCTGGTTTGATCCACCCTTTGCTCCCTTCCCAAGCTGAGTTTTCTCCTTCAGGGCCTTCTGTGCCGAGAACAAAAGCCCTGCAGAGGTGGAGCTGTGCGTGTCCCTTCTCCTGCTGTGGCAAGCAGCCTGTGCTGGGAATGGTAAAGCCCTGGAACCCCAGAATAATGGGAATAATTCATTTACTGCATGGCTGGGGCTGGGCACGGCCACCCCTCTCCCAGAGCACCCACACGTGGCTCTAGCCCAGGTTTTGAGCTCAGAGGTCTGGTTGGACACAGCCAGAATTTTGGCAGGATGAGATTTCCCCTCTGTGAGCGTTTCAAATCCACCCAAGGGCTGGGGAGTAAATTCCCTGTGGTTTTTGCCTCTCTTAAGATAACACCACTTGCACGATTTTCTCTGTTTTAAGCAGTTTTACCTGCAAAAAGCAGAGTTTTGTGGAAGAGGAGGCTGAATTATTTGAGAATTAACAATCTTGGGCAGTCCTGACTGTGTTTTTAGGGGTGGGTGAGCAGTGGGTGGTAAAGTGGAAATGCAGAATATTGGTGTCAGTGGTGACTTATGGGGTTCAGCTGATGCCCAATAAAACATCCACGCTGGAAAAACACAAAAATAAATAAAATGAGGATGCCAACGAGTGTGCCATTGCTCTGAGGTGGTTTTCCCTCTGTTTGCAGAGGAAAATCAGCGTGTCCTGTTGGCCCAGCCCCAGGTGGGTGCCCAGCTGGCAGAGCTGCTCTCCTCTGGCAGCCCCCAGATCCACAGGGAGACCCTGGCTCTGATTTCTCTTTACTCTCACAATGAGAATGGCCGGAGGCTGCTGCTCAAGCAGGACCTGAGCAGGTGAGAAAATCCCCTGGAGGGCTGAGCTCAGTGCTCAGAGCTGCCCCAGCTCCAGGGGAAACCTCCCGAGGGGACACGGTGACACTGAGCCCTGCCCAAAGTCCCGGCTGGGTGTTTGGGGTAGGACTGCAGGAATGCTGATGTCTGAAACAAATAAAAAACAAATTTATTCCTGTCATTTGGAGTCCCCTCCTTTAAACCCGTGAGGCAAAACTCACCCCGGTGCCTCTAAAATCTCCTGGATTCCAGCTGGGAGTTTCTCCTCATGTAAAAATGGGGATTTGTGGTTATTTAGTGTTGCCGTGGCTCACTGAGTGGGGAAGGAGGCACCGTCCCATTGCCTTGGTCCCATTATCCTGCTGCTCCCTCCCAGAGTCACCCTGAGAAATGTTAATTAACTGCTTTGGAGTGGTAATGGGTGATCAGGAGAGGTTGTTCATTTTTCCTTGGGAGGAAGGGTTAAAGGAACGAGCCACATCTCAGAGGGTGCTCAAAAAAGGCAGATTGAAGGGTGGCATGAAATGGCAACAACCTAAAAAAAAAAAAAATAGAATTTTGATCTTTAATGATTAAACCAAAGCTGACACAAATTTTTGGTTATTTTTTTATTATTATTTTAACACCAGATGGCTGCAGCTTTTGATGGCATTTGTCAAGAGCACTGATGCAAGGGCTGAAAGCGCCATGAACATCTTGTCTGACTTAATTGGGGAGGAAAGGTAATTGAAATCCCTCATTCATTTCTATAAAGTTGTGCTTGGAGTTCTTTGAAAGGCTGTTGGCCACCTTTGCTGTGAGGTTATTGAGGTTTCTATTGCTCTTGCCTTGCCTTTAGCTGTGGTTTTTTAGAATAAAACTTTAATTTTTTTATCCCCCAACAGGTTCCAAACCCAGTGCCGGGCCATGTTTGCCACAGATGTTTTACCTTTATTCACCCAGTTGCTGGTAGGGAAGATTTGATTTTGTATTTCCAGTTTATTTTTGTGTAGCACGTCCTGAGTCTCCTCTCTGGGTGTAAGAGATTGACTTTTGTCAGGAAAATGTTCTTATTCTCCAATATTTTATCCTACACATCCCTAGTTTCATATCCAGTATAAACTCTGGCCTTGTCTGCAGATTCCCATTGATAATTTCACCTTCAGCTTTGGCTTTTGCTCTTCTTGATGTGCCTTTAATCCCCTGTCAGCACCTGGTTCTGTGTTGGACAGTGATTTTTGCCTTCTGATCTGAGGGATCAGGGTGAGGAGGTGACAAGGTAAAGAATCCCTTGTTATTATGGGTATCCTTTATTAAAAATTGGAAATGTCTTGGTTTAATCAGCAAGTTTAAAACGTGCAGAAAGCCGAGGAAGGGGGAAGATTGGGCAGATTTTACTGCAGTTCTGGCCAGTAAAACACTCCAACTGAGCAGCAAGACAATCATTTCAGAACTTCCCCATTATTTGTTCCTCCTCTTTGCCAACATCCCCTGCTGGAATTCCACTGCTCCGTGCCCTGGGGCAGTGCTGGCTGCAGGGAATGTCCCCAGAGCTCTTTCCTGCTGTTCATTCCCCTGTCCTCCAGCTGCTCCGTGCCCCGGGGCAGTGCTGGCTGCAGGGAATGCTCACAGAGCTCTTTCCTGCTGTTCATTCCCCTGTCCTCCAGCTGCTCCGTGCCCCGGGGCAGTGCTGGCTGCAGGGAATGTCCCCAGAGCTCTTTCCTGCTGTTCATTCCCTGGCCTCCAGCTGCTCCGTGCCCTGGGGCAGTGCTGGCTGCAGGGAATGCTCACAGAGCTCTTTCCTGCTGTTCATTCCCCTGTCCTCCAGCTGCTCCATGCCCTGGGGCAGTGCTGGCTGCAGGGAATGTCCCCAGAGCTCTTTCCTGCTGTTCATTCCCCTGTCCTCCAGCTGCTCCGTGCCCTGGGGCAGTGCTGGCTGCAGGGAATGCTCACAGAGCTCTTTCCTGCTGTTCATTCCCCTGTCCTCCAGCTGCTCCATGCCCTGGGGCAGTGCTGGCTGCAGGGAATGTCCCCAGAGCTCTTTCCTGCTGTTCATTCCCCTGTCCTCCAGCTGCTCCGTGCCCCGGGGCAGTGCTGGCTGCAGGGAATGCTCACAGAGCTCTTTCCTGCTGTTCATTCCCCTGTCCTCGCTGTGTCTGCAGGTGTGTGCCGGGCAGGTGGAGCAGGCAGCCCTGGCCCCAGCTGTGGCTGTGCTGGGCAGCCTCTGTGCAGATGTTGTGCTGCGGGCACAGCTGGCTCAGAGCAGGGAGTGCTGGCAGGCCTGTCTGCAGCTGCTGGTGAGACATGGGCTCGGGCCAGGAAAATGGCATTTTTCTCCTAAATTGTGTCCTGCACATCCCTGGTTTAATATTCAGTGTAGTGTTCAGTATTCCCTATATATAATATTCGATATTTCCAGTATGTAATAGTCAATATTCCCTATATATAATAGTCAATATTCTCTATATATTATATTCACTATTCCAGTATATAATATTCAATATTCCCTATATACAATATTCAATATTCCCAGTATATAATATTCAGTATTCCCAATATATAATATTCAGTATTTCCAGGATATAATAGTCAGTATTCCCAGTATATGATATTCAATATTCCCTATATATAATATTCACTATTCCCAGTATATAATATTCACTATTCCCTATATATAATATCCANTATTCCATTATATAATATCCACTATTCCCAGTATATAATATCCAGTATTCCCAGTATATAATATTCACTATTCCCTATATATAATATCCACTATTCCCAGTATATAATATCCACTATTCCCTATATATAATATTCACTATTCGCAGTATATAACATTCACTATTCCCAGTCTATAATATTCACTATTCCAGTATATAATATTCACTATTCCACTATATAATATTCAATACAATATTCAGTGTTCCCAGCCCTGTGTCCCATTTGTCTGCTCCCCTCACAGCCCTGAGCCCTTCCACTCCCTTTGGGGTTTTGGGGGAAGGTCTCAGATCAGCCCACCCCCCAAAAGTGGCCCCTTGCAGGTGAGGCCGTGCTGTGAGCACAGAAACTGTGGGTTCAGGGGGTGGGGAGGGATCTCTGGAACATCTCAAACATCCCCAGGTTGGGGTGTGCAGCTTTAGGGACCAAACCCTGGGATTTGTGTCACAGGGCTGTCCTCAGCTCTGCTTCTCCCACAGCTTTTCCTCCCCTTGGAGCTGCCCCAAAATTGGGGCTGGGGATATTTGCCTGGCTGAGCAGGGGTCTGTCCTGGCCCTGGGAGCTGATTCTCCTGATTTTCTGATTCTCCTGATTTTCTGATTCTCCTGATTTTTTTGATTCCCCTGATTTTCTGATTCCCCTGATTTTCTGATTCCCCTGATTTTCTGATTCCCCTGATTTTCTGATTCCCCTGATTTTCTGATTCTCCTGATTTTCTGTTTTTCCTGATTTCCTGTTTCTCCTGCCCTGCTCTCCCCCAGGACGGGTGCCCTGGTGCCAGCAGCCCTGGGTACCAGCAGAGTGTGTTTGCAGTGCTGGGGCTGATGATGAACCTGCTGCTGGAATCCAATGGCACCATCCAGGTAGGCAACACTTGGGCAATTCCAAAAACCATTGTGGTTTTGCAGGTTATTTTTAAGGGTGGTTAACAATTTAAGTAGGCTGAAAAGTGAAAAAAAAAAAAATTTACAGAATTTTCTCCTCCACCACCACCTTCAATATATGAACAGCTCTGA
The DNA here is from genome assembly GCA_013400435.1 of Pycnonotus jocosus. NCBI lineage: Eukaryota > Metazoa > Chordata > Aves > Passeriformes > Pycnonotidae > Pycnonotus > Pycnonotus jocosus. Next base: position 27,195 of record VWYP01001119.1, on the reverse strand, counting down.
GGAAAACACAGTGTGAAGTGCATAAATTATCTTTCCTTTGTGGTATAAATGGGTTTTTTTGGCATCATTCTGCAATCTTGAGTTTTCCCCTGCGTTTTCCCCTGCATTTTCCCCGCATTTTCCCGTGTTTCCCCTGAGTTTCCCTGATTTTTCCCTGCATTTCCCCGTGTTTCCCCTGATTTCTCCCTGCATTTCCCCGTGTTTTCTCAGAGTTTCCCCCGTGTTTTCCAGGACCTTGCTGTGCCCATCAGTGGCAGGTGCCTGGCTCTGCTCAGCCATCAGGATGGCAGGATTGTCACCGTAAGTCACCCACAAAAGCTGGGCTTGGCTCTCCTGAGCTCTTCAGAGCAAACTTCTGCCTTGTGCAGGAGGCTTTGAAGCCTAAAACATTCCTAAGAGCAATAAAGAAACAACAGACCACTTTAATATTCATTTTTATGTGGTTTGCTGCAAGAGGTTTTCATGGTTCTCTTAAAATCTGCTCCATTATCTGCTCCTACAAACCATTTCAGTATGAAATATTAAAATTGAAACTAAAGGAGCAGGAGCAGTTTGGGTGTTCAGCAGCTGTTTCACTTTGGAATTCTTGTGTGGGAATTGCAGTTGTGGCCCTGGGAGTGGGGTGGGACTCAGGGAGAGCAGCTCCTCCAGGCAGGGCAGATGTGAGCCCTGAGTCCTTTCCCTGAGCTCTCAGGAATAATTCCGAGCTGTTTCCATGTCCTCAGTGCCAGCAGTGCTGGGCTGCTGTCTAGCACAGAGTTGTATTTTTATTTTTTTTAATGAATTGAGCACCCAGGGAGTTGTGCTGGTCCCAGTTTGGGTTCTTTTCTCTCTGTGCTGGTGTCTAGCACAGTGTTGTATTTTTGTTTTTTTTTTTTTTTTATTGATTTGAGAACCCAGGAAGTTGTGCTGGTCCCAGTTTGGGTTTTTTTCTCCCTGTGCTGGTGTCTAGCAGAGATTTGTATTTATTTTTATTTTTTTTAATGAATTGAACACGCAGGGAGTTGTGCTGGTCCCAGTTTGGGTTCTTTTCTCCCTGTGCTGGAGCTCTGCTGTGCTCAGTTTCCAAGAAACAACAAAAAAGCGCCACATCCTAAAGATGTTCTTTGTTAGATCCTGTAATTCTGGGATTGTCTGAATTCCTGTGAATTTCTCCTTTTAGTATGTTAATTACTCCAGTCTTACTCTGCAAGAAACAAAATAATTAAGCTGCCTGGACCAATAAATGTTTGGTTTTGCATCTTCTGTCTCCTTTTTCCCCTCATTTAGAGAGCCACGGGAGTGCTGAGCCGTGTCCTGCCAGCCTCTCCCTCAGCAGTGGAGGAGGTGCTGAAAGGAGGAGTGGTGAAGAAAATGCTCAAATTCCTGAAAGTAAATCCAGCTTTCTTCATTTCTGCCTGCTCTGTCCCCCCTGAGCAAACCCAGCTCCCCCTGTGTTTATCCTCCTTTCCCTGGAGGATGTGTCTGCATTGGAACAGAGCTCCCAGGTTTCATTTTAAGCCTGTTTTTATTTTTTTTTTAATTTTCATTTTAATTTTTGCTGTATATCTGTGTCCAGCAGGTGTGGATGGTGCAGATCAAGTTAGTCTAGGAAAAAAAACAAAATATCTGTAGCACTGGGCTCTTGTCAAGGGGAGGTGATTTGAAAAGGATTGGGCTGCAGAGATCCAGGGAATTTTGTGTGTTCATGAGTGGCAGGAATTCAATGAGGTTTATGTGAGATAAATGCCCTGTGAAGGTTTTTATTTGATATTTGGGCTCAGGCCTGAGGTACCCAGACTCTTGTGGGGCTCAGTGGGGATGAGCTGAGTTTGTTCCCTGTGCTTTAATCCCTCAGGCTGGGGGACAGCTCACATCCAGCTATGCCATAAAGATCCTTTCCATCTGCACCAAGAGCAGCAGGAGAGCTCAGGAAGAGCTGCTGAGGTGGGATAAAAGTGAGTGAAACTCCTGATTTCCAAGGGTTGGGGTTGCTGGTGGTGCCCTCCATGGGGATATTTGGCCTGGCACTAAAAGCAGCTGGAGCTGCAGGCACAGGAATGGTCCCAGAGCAGTTTTAGGATTTTTCTGATCTGTTGTGGCACAGCCCTGCTTGGATTGCTTTAAAACCCAATCAATGCTAATGGAGCTACAGCACAAAAAAAAAAAAGAGATTTTATTTGAATGGCTGCAGCTGTCAAGAAACCGTCAGTGCCTGCAGTTCCTCCTGCACCCCGAGGATTTCCTCTCAGAGCATCACCTCCCCTCTGTGCAGCCCAGCTTCTCTCACTGGCAGCTGCAGACATTGCCTTAAACCAGCAGCACCACTTCACCCTCATCCTCTGCACCAAACACTTCACCCTCATCCTCTGCACCCAACACTTCACCCTCATCCTCTGCACCCAACACTTCACCCTCATCCTCTGCACCCAACACTTCACCCTCATCCTCTGCACCCAACACTTCACCCTCATCCTCTGCACCCAACACTTCACCCTCATCCTCTGCACCCAACACTTCACCCTCATCCTCTGCACCCAACACTTCACCCTCATCCTCTGCACCCAACACTTCACCCTCATCCTCTGCACCCAACACTTCACCCTCATCCTCTGCACCCAACACTTCACCCTCATCCTCTGCACCCAACACTTCACCCTCATCCTCTGCACCCAACACTTCACCCTCATCCTCTGCACCCAACACTTCACCCTCATCCTCTGCACCCAACACTTCACCCTCATCCTCTGCACCCAACACTTCACCCTCATCCTCTGCACCCAACACTTCACCCTCATCCTCTGCACCCAACACTTCACCCTCATCCTCTGCACCCAACACTTCACCCTCATCCTCTGCACCCAACACTTCACCCTCATCCTCTGCACCCAACACTTCACCCTCATCCTCTGCACCCAACACTTCACCCTCATCCTCTGCACCCAACACTTCACCCTCATCCTCTGCCCCAAACTCGGGGTATTCCCCCGTGAGAAATCACTAATTCTTCTTTTGTCAGCTCTGTTTGCCAGAGGAAACCTCCCAGGTGGGAAATCCGTGGCTGTGTTTATCAGGGCACCGTTCAGGGATCTCTAAACATTCAGGATTCTGGGGCTGAGATGTTGCTGCTGCTTTCAGGGGTCAGAAACTCTCTGCTGTGCTTGGGGGCAGCTCCCAGGTGAGCTGAGCTGCTTTGGTAGCTCTGGATGCACAAAAACTTCTTTAAATGTCTTTAAATTTTCCTGTAACATTTCTTTAACTGTTCCTTTTCCCAGCAGCATTTCTGCTTTAGGGCATTTCACGTGGCAAGTTCATCTCTTTGTGAGAGCCACACCTGGGCAGGCGGAGCCAGCTGCTTCAATCGCCATGAAATCCCCTTATTCCCCCAAATTTTCTAAGGAAAACACAGGGAACATCTCTGGCTGTGCCTGACAGCAATTCCCCTTTCTGCCAGAGCTGCAGGTGCTGCTGGAGCTGCTGGAGGCTGGCGATGAGCTGACGGTGGGCAATGCAGCTTTGTGCCTCAGCCAGTGCCTGCTGCTGCCCGGGGCAGCCTCAGCCCTGCTGGGCTCCAGCGTGGTGCAGCTGCTGCTCAGACACGCTGGGGGTGATGCCCACAGAACCTCGGTGCAGCAGAACTCAGCCATTGCCCTGGGCAGGCTCTGCCTGGCTGAGCCGAGGTAGGCACCAAAATCTCCATTTTTTATTTCGGGTTTTTGTTGTTATTTGGTGATAATCTCTGAAAAACTGACTGATATAAGTCAAGTAAGGTCCAAAACTTCCCTTTTTTATTTCATTTTTTTGTTATTCCATGATAATCCCTGAAAAACTGACCAATATAGGTCAAGTAAGATCCAAAATCTCCCTTTTTTAATTTTCCTTTTTTGTTATTCCATGATAATACCTGAAAAAACCAACTGACATAAGTCAAATCTAGAATTATTAGGCTAATTTATAGAAATATTCCATGGATTCTATTTCCTTCCTCCAGCCAGAATTCCCCCTTGTGATCCCTTGCCCCAATCCTGCTTTGGGGCTCCTGGGGTGTCAGTTCTGTCCCCACACCTCTCCAGGAGTTCATTTACAGCACAGCAATGCTCTTAGAAGATCTGGAGATCCCAAACGAGCAGAAAAGAAAATACCAGCCCTGAGATTTGTCTGAAACAGCAGGAACAGAATGGGAAACTCTTTCTTTTCTTAGTTCTGTTAATCTGGAAAAATAAGAATAATATGTTCATCGTTGAAGAATATTATTTATTTGCCTTTCTGAGGGCAATAATAACCTGGAAACTCTGCATTAAGAGTATCTGTATTAACTCTATGTTATTATTATTATTATTATTATCTAGAAATTCTGTTTTAACAGGAATTCATTGAACATAGCACTAAACACCGCTGAAATTTTGAGCAGAGCAGTGAAATCTTAAAAGTTTTAATTTTCAGTCAGCAGCTGTTCCCCCTGTTGTCTCTGCAGGCACATTCCTCAGCTGAGGAAGCTCAATGGCTTGGCCATCCTGAACTCCTCCATGAAATACGTGCAGGGCAGCTGAGCTTCTCCAAACCCTCCCACCAGTGCCCTTCCTCTCGCTTGGGGTTGGCTTTTCTTGGCTTTAATAAAATCCATTCAAAGCACATCGACTTTTCAGTGGGTTTTGGTCCCTCACAGAAGGCAGTGGAACAGAAGCAGGAGGAAGAAGTTGATTTATTATCTCAGCTGCCAGCTAAAATGCCACCTTGCACTGGGCTGTGTTTGCTTTAATAATTGACAGAAATTTAATAAATACATAGCCATAAGGACAGCATAGATATTTTTTTTCCCCCAGGGAACAGAAGAATTTATTACATTTCTGTGAAGAATAAGCACAGGCCAGTTCTGGGAGATGTCTTAAAACATGATTTATTGTTGTTCTTCTTCACTGTCATGAAGGGTGAGAACATCTTCACCACACACACCAGGAGTGTGTGGCCAGTGGTCACCAGACCACAAGTTACAAAGGGTTTTAAAGGTTTATTAGCCTTTAAATAATCCACTTCCACACATAATGTTTTAATTTCACACCAGTGGCTAATTGGTGTGAAATATTTAATAATAATTAAAGCGCGTCACACGTCCTGCCACAACGCTTCTTTATCCAGTCACATAATGACACACAATCCTACAGAACTGCACCTTAAAACTTCTTATTACCTTTATAACTACTTTTGTAGCTTAACTTTACGACTTTAAAACCTTAAAACATTAAATCTTTAAAACTTTACAACCTTAAAACTTTTATCAAACCTTAAAACTTTAAAACCTTAAAACTTTACCAAACCTTAAAACTTTACAACCTTAAAACATTAAAANTAATCCACTTCCACACATAATGTTTTAATTTCACACCAGTGGTTAATTGGTGTGAAATATTTAATAATAATTAAAGCGCGTCACACGTCCTGCCACAACCCTTTTTTATCCAATCACATAATGACACACAATCCTACAGAACTGCACCTTAAAACTTCTTATTACCTTTATAACTACTTTTGTAGCTTAACTTTACGACTTTAAAACCTTAAAACATTAAATCTTTAAAACTTTACAACCTTAAAACTTTTATCAAACCTTAAAACTTTAAAACCTTAAAACTTTACCAAACCTTAAAACTTTACAACCTTAAAACTTTAAAACCTTAAAACTTCATCAAACTTTAAAACTTTAAAACCTTAAAACTTTATCAAACCTTAAAACTTTATAACCTTAAAACTTTATAAAACCTTAAAACTTTAAAACCTTAAAACTTTATCAAACCTTAAAACTTTATCAAGCCTTAAAACTTTTATCAAACCTTAAAACTTTATAAAACCTTAAAACTTTACAACCTTAAGAATTTAAAACCTTAAAACTTTACCAAACCTTAAAACTTCATCAAACCTTAAAACTTTAAAACCTTAAAACCTTGAAACTTTTATTGTGTTTCAACCCAAGCTCCAACCCCTCATTCTTGCTCAGGATCCCTGAATTTGGGAGCCTTTTCCAAGGTCCCAGCTTGAACCCCGCACTCTCCGCTGGATTTGGCCATCCCTGCGTGCACGGGCTCTGCAGGATTCTCCGTGCCTGCCCTTCCCACCCCCTCCCTGCTGGATTTCTGTGCCCCATCCCGCAGGGTTGTGGTTGTTGTTGTTGTTGTTCCCTCGCTGGCTGTCCCTGCTGTCATTGCAGCCCTTATCTGCCCCAGCTCAGGTGTGCAGTGCCCTGGCACAGGCAGGGCTGTGTCACCATGTCCCCCGCTGTCCCCCAGCCTGTCTGCACCTTTGGCTCGCTGTTTGTGTGCCTGGCACTGAGAGATCCCTGCTGGCGGCTGCTGCTGCCTGCACGGGAGGATTTACAGGTTTTGAGGGGTTTTGTGGCTAAAAACAATGAGTGTGGGTGTGATTGTGCCCGAGAAGCCTCAGGGATGTCCCGGGGCTCTTGGGGAGGTTTGAGTTGAAGGTTTGAGTTCTGTGATTGTTTCATTGTGGTTTCCATTCCCCCCTGGATTCCAGGCTGGTCCCTGGGGGTGTTTTCATCAGCACAGACTGGCAAAAAAATCGGAATTATGGAATAGTTTGGGACCTACAAGATCACCCAGTGCAGCCACCTGAGCACTGCAGGGCTGAACAGAAGCCAAAGTGTGTTCAGGGCACTGCACAAAATCCCCTCTCCAGGAAGCCTTTCCAGGGGCTGACCAGGCTAAAAAATGCCTCCCAATACCCAATGTGAGCTCAGCACCTCCTGGGGAAGCTGCAGAGCCAGAATATCTCCCATTTTCTCCAAAAAAGACAATCCCCGAGCCCTGAGCCTCTCCCAGCCCTGCCCCAGCTCTGTTCCCCTCCTCTGGGGCCATCCAAGCCCCTCCACATCCTCCCCCAGCCCTCCTGGCAGTGTTTTACCTCTTCCCCCGGTGCTGCACAAGCACCCTCTGCTGTTTATCACCACATTTCCACCTTTTGGATGCAGAACCCACGTGCCCACCCTCCTTTCTTTTGTTAAAAACCGATTGATTCCAATTGGTGCAGGGTTTTTTTTTAAATTTCCTGGGCTGGGTTATTGGTTGGTGTCTGGCCTCGGCTCGTATAAAGTAACCCAATCCTCTGCCCTCCAGAGGCAGCAGCAAATTCCCCTTGCTGGGAGGCAGCAGTGGCTCCCCAGGGAGCTGCTTCCAGGTGGGATGGTCCTTTTTGGGATGGCCCAGGAGCTGCTCCAGGGGATGCAGGAGAAATTCCCCATCCTGGTCCTGCTGGCAGCCGGGCTGTTGGATTTATCTGGTGAGTGATGGGCTTTGCTCTGCGCTCAACAATCGCTGCTTTTCTGCCTTTTTTTGTTCTGTTCTGGGGTGAAGGAGCAGGGTTTGTGCAAGGTTTGGATAAAATTCTTTCATTTGGCCCCTCATCAGGACATTGCTGTGCTGCTCAATCCCTAAAGAAATTACCGTCTCTTTAGGGGGGAAACCAAAATTTTATTAAAAATTTAAAAATTAAAAATCCCATTTGCTGAGGGATTCCCAGCAGCCCTGAGGACCAGGCTGGTGCTGCTGGAGCCTTGCTCAGGATCCCTTTTTGCAGGCACCTCTGGCACTCTGTGCTGCCTCTCCTTTGGGAGCAGCTGTCCAGGAGTGTTTCTGGCAGCGTGAGTGCAGCGCTGTGTTTGTGGTGCTGCTGTCACTCCCAGCTGGGCTCCAGCCTTGCCTTTCCCCTTTTTGGGAGCCCGTGAGCATCCCTGGGAGGGCTCAGGGATCAATTGGGAGCACTGCTGAGTGCTCAGGGAGGCTGTTCTCTTCAGGAAAGATAAACTTGGGAAGCGACAATGAATTTTTTAGCTAATCAGGGATTTTCTTCTTTTTGTGGAGCTGCTAAACCTCTGCTTTGCCTTTGTCAAAAACCACAGTTTAAATGCATAATGCTTAAGCTTTTAGATTTGTGGCAGGTGGCTAAGGAAAAAAAAGAGAAAAAAAAAAAAGGGTTTTTTGGGGGAGGAAAATCCATTTTAGTCTGGTTTGGTTTGGAAAGTGTCATTTGGACCATCAACCCTCTGACGTGAAGAGAGAAAGAGCAAAATGCGTGGAGAAAAGAATAACCTTTTATTTACTTATTTAAAGAACAACCTTTTAAAGCAAGGCTCAGCCTTTCTCGGTGGCTGCTTTGGGGTTGGGAAGTTGCTCTGTTCTCTCTGCTCTGTGTCCAGACAATCCTGCCTGGACAGCTGCAGGGATCAGGGGACTCTGCTGGGATGCTCTGGAGGGGCAGTGGGGCAGGACAGGCAGGGCAGGGAGCTCCTTTGGGTTTGTTTTAACCTTGCTTGGCTGTGGAGAGCTCCCAGCCTGTCCTTGGGCAGCCTGGGGGGTTCCCTCGCCCTGGGAAAGGGATTTCCAGCAGAGACCGAGGGATCCTTCATGCCCTGGGTGCTTCAGGTGCTGCTGAAGGGCAGCAGGGGATGGGCTTGGGGACAGCTGGGAATGGGGATGGGGTGATGGGAATGGGATGATGGGAATGGGAGTGGGGATGGGGATAGTGGGAATGGGAATGAGATAATGAGAATGGGATAATGGGAATGGGAATGAGATAATGGGAAGAGGATAATGTGAATGGGAATGGGATAATGGGAATGGGATAATGGGAATGGGAATGGGATAATGGGAATGGGGATAGGATAGTGGGACTGGGATAGTGGGAATGGGATGATGGGAATGGGAATGGGATAACGGGAATGGGATAACGGGACTGGGATAATGGCAATGGGAAATGGCAATGGGAAAATGGCAACAGGGTAATGGCAATGGGAAATGGGAAATGGGACCTGGGGCTGGGGCTGGCAGTGCCAGGGGTCCCGTGTGGCTCTGGTGCCCCAGTGCCTGCTCAGCCCAGCTGTCCTGAGGTGCTGCTGGAGCAGCTTTGGGCTGGTTCCCTGAGCCCAGGGCCTGTTCTTGTCCCTCAGGTGCCACCAGGAGCGCTGGCAGTGGGATGCTGGGGCTGAGCTCTGCCCAGGGCAGCCCCGTGCCCCTCACCGAGGGTGCCTGGAGTGAGGAGTCCTTCCACTCCCAGAGCCCAGGAGCTGATCCCACCCCTGGAGCAGCCTCTGACACCGTGTCCCACTCAGGGAGAGCTGCAAACAGAGCAGCTCTGCTGCCTGGGGCCGTGCCTGGGAGCCTGGAGGGGGCTGAGCTCCTGCACACAGCCCAGGATGGACAGACGGCAGCCCAGGATGGACACGGGGCAGCCTCGGGAGCCCAGGATGGACACACAGCAGCCCAGGATGGACAGACGGCAGCCTCGGGAACCCAGGATGGACACAGGGCAGCCTCAGGAGCCCAGGATGGACACAGGGCAGCCTCGGGAGCCCAGGATGGACACACAGCTCCTGGGAAGCTCTGGAGCAGCTCCACACGGGGATCAGGGCCCCCCACAGCCCTGGCACTGCAAGGAGAAGCAGAAAGAACTCCTGGGGCTGGCCCCAGTTCCAGCTCTGGGCTGGCCCAGCCCCGTCCCAGTGCAGCGACACAGCAGGACTCTGCCCAGGTCACAGCTGGCCCTTCCCCTCCTGGCAGCAAGCACAGGGAGCTGCCCACTCCCAAAACTCCTCCTCTGACTCCAAGGCTCGATTTCCATCCTCCAAGAGGAGAAACAGCAGCCTCTGCCTCTCCCCCCAGGGCTGGGGTTTCTGTGGGCAGGGCAGGGCAGGGAATGCTGCCCACGGGAATGCTGCCCACGGGAATGCTGCCCACGGGAAAAGGGGCCATGGACAGCACCCCTGCAGCCCAGCCTGGAGCAGAGGGGACTCCTGTCCCCCTGAGGAGCACTCAGAGCTTGGCTGCTGGAGTTACAACCTCAGTGCCACCACAGCCAGCTCCAGGGGACCTTGGCTCAGGCCAGTCCAGAACAGCACAGCCCAGGCTCGGTCAGTTTTCCCCTCTTGTGTCTCTGCAGCAGGAAAGCACAGGCAGCAAAGGCAGAAATTCAACCTCAGCTGTGACAAACAGCTCTGGACGCCCAGCCCAGCTCTCTGCTCCTCACACCCTCCCACCAGGCAGCGGGAATTCTTCTTCATTCTTGGTGGAAGCTCCAGCTCCTGGTGAATTCCTTCCCTCTCCACTCCCAGCTGGCACAAGGGATGCACAGCAGCCCCTCTCTCTGCACTGCACCGGGCACGTTCCCCCAGAGAGCAACAGGAGCTCCCAGGAAATGGCTCTGCAGGGAGATGCTGCTCCCTGGGCAGGGACAGGGACACCGGGAAAATCCCCCTCCCCTGAGAGCCCACAGCCTCCTCTGAGCTCATCCTCATCAATCCAGTTGTGGATTCCCACATCAAAACCTTCCCCAACTTCTAAAGGGCTCAAGGAAACAGCAGCTGCCCTCCCTGCAGGAATGCCCACCTTTGGGAACGGTGACCTCCTGCCCTGGGATTCTGTCCCAGCAGGGCTTCAGCCTCCTGGTGCCTCTGCTGGGATGCAGCCCCTGGGCCTCCACACCCCGGCCACCTCCTCCACCTCCCCTGGCCCTGGGTCCCAGCTCCCAGCAGCTTCTGCCCCTCCTGTGCCTCGGGGAGCCCTGGCTGGGATGCTGCAGGTGAGCACAGGGAGAAGAAGCAAAGCTGGTTCTCCTCCACTGTCCCCAGCAGCCAGCCCAGTGCCCAAAATTGATTCTCCAGCAGTGTCCCTACCAGCCATCCCTGTCCCCAACATTTATTCTTCTCCACTGACCCCAGCAGCCAGGGCTGTCCCCAAATCTGTTTCTCCAGCAGTGTCCCTACCAGCCAGGGCTGTCCCCAAAATTAATTCTCCTTCAGTGTTTCCATCAGCCAGCCCTGTCCCCAAAACTGATTCTCCAGCAGTGTCCCCATCAGCCAGCCCTGTCCCCAAAATTGATTCTTCTCCACTGACCCCAGGAGCCAGCCCTGTCCCCAAATCTCTTTCTCCAGCAGTGTCCCCATCAGCCAGGGCTGTCCCCAACATTTATTCCTCTCCACTAACCCCAGGAGCCAGCTCTGTCCCCAAAATTAATTCTCCTTCAGTGTCCCCAGCAGCCAGGGCTGTCCCCAAATCTGTTTCTCCAGCAGTGTCCCCATTAGCCTGCTCTGTCCCCAAAATTGATTCTTCTCCACTGACCCCAGGAGCCAGCTCTGACCCCAAATCTCTTTCTCCAGCAGTGTCCCCATCAGCCAGGGCTGTCCCCAAAATTTATTCTTCTCCACTGACCCCAGGAGCCAGCTCTGACCCCAAAATTAATTCTCCTTCAGTGTCCCCAGCAGCCAGGGCTGTCCCCAAAGCTGGCTCTGCAGCAGTGTCCCCAGCAGCCAGGGCTGTCCCCAGCCCCTCTGGAGCACACAGCCACGGGCACCAGGCACTTTCCCTCCCCAGGCTGGCAGCTCCTGCTCCTGCCCTGCTCTCGTCCCCTGCCCAGGGAGGCTCTCCCAGCCCCAGCACAGCCCCTCCTGGCCCCGGGGAGGTGCCAGCAGCCCTGGGCCAGGCTCTGCTGCAGCAGCTCAGGCTGTCCCTGGATGCAGCTGCCCAGAACCTCAGCACAGGCAGGGCTGAGCCCCCGACCCTGCTGCCCTCGTCCCCACAGCTGTCCTTTGTGCTGAGGAGCAATGATGGCATGATCTGCCTGCAGCCCCTGCAGGATTCCCCTCTCCCCACTGAATTCCCAAACTCCAGTGTTGGGGGGCTGCTTTCCATCCAGCAAATCCTGGCAGCCCCCAATTCCTCAGCTCTGGACGTTGCTGGGCTCCCCCTGAGCCCTTCCAGCCTGGTCCTGGTCAGGCCTGTGTTTGTCCTGCTGCCCAGTGACAGAGCCCACCCAGAGGTGCTGTCCCCTCCCCAGGGTGACCCCAGGATGGCCCAGCTGGCCACAGGTGTGGGGACAGCTGGGAGCAGCCAGGATATCCCAGTGCAAACCAGTCCCTCCTACCCCACTGGGAAATCCGTGGGACCCGAGACTGCTCTGCCCACGGTGTCCAAGCAGCAAACAGAGAGAGCCAAAGTCAGTTCTGAGCCAGTGCCAGCTCATGCTGTCCCCACAGCCCTGAGAGGCTTGTCCCCAGCTGTCACCTCAGCCCCAGGTCCTGTGCTGGACCCCAGGATGAGCCCCCCAGTGCAGCCCATGCCCAGGCTGCCCGAGGAGATGCAGATCCCTGCTCCCCATCCCCAGCAGGCCACGGGCACTGCTTTGCTTCCCCTGCCAGCAGAGCCTGGCACCTCCCCTGTGTCCACCCAGAGCCTCCAATCCTCCCCCAAGGTGTATTTCACCACTGAAAGGCCCCAACCTTCACCTGGAGCTCCTCTCCTGGCAGCAAAGGGACCCCGTGGCTCCCCAGAGCCTGGGAGCAGCCCAGGGGCTGCAGGGCAGGTGGGCTCAGATCCCACCCGTGCCCCCTGCACGGGCTGTTTGCCCCCCAGCCCCCTGCCCAGGGCACTGCCCAGCACCCAGCCCCTGCAGCCCACCCCTCCCAGGCTCCCTGGCACGGAGCTGCTGCCATCTCCAGCTGTTCCCAGCACCTCCTCGGTGCTTCCAGCTGGGAATGAGCACAGAGATTCCCCCGTGGGCAGCACAGCCCGGCCCGGGCTCCCTGTGCCTGCCACAGCAGCTCCAAGCCCCATCCCTGCTGGGAAACCTGGTCCCACTCAAGGTTTGGAGCTGGAGCTGAGCCCCGGGGTGCCCCAGCCCTTCAGAACCACACAGAGATCAGCACCAGAGCAGATCCTGTTTTCCACAGAGCTACAAAGGACAACAACGATTTCTGGGGACGTTCTGGCTGTGGTGACCCACACAGGGACATCTGCCAGCTCTCCTGGCCCTGCCCCAGCTCCTGCTGAGCTCTCCTCCCGGGCCAGCACGGGACAAAGCACCAGGGCAGCTGAGAGCAGTGCAGGACAGGCAGGAGCTGCTGGATCCAGCGTGTCCCCACGGGCTGTGCCCACCTCAGGGACAGCACCAGCCCCGGGGGAGCAGCTGGGGCTGAGCCCAGCCCAGAGAGCCGCCACAGGCTCTGTCCCTGCCCCGGAGGGACAGCCCAGCCCCACACAGGGCACAGCAGAGGGCACTCGTGTCCCTGCAGCCCGGGGTGACGGTGACACTGCTGTGCTCCAGCTGCCAGCCCCAGCCCTGCAGCCTGACCCACACAGGCTGCTGGGCCCCCCAGGGCTGCTGGGCCCCCCAGGGCTGCGGGGGAACCGGGAGGGGGCAGCAGGAGGAGATGCAGCCCCCAGCAGGCAGCTGCACACCCAGGCACCCGTGTCTGCTGCACAGCTGGCACCACCCAGACTGCAGCTGGAGGAGTTCCACCCTCTGGAGAACATATCCCAGCCTCAGGAGAACATATCCCACCTTCTGGATGAGATATCCCACCCTCTGGAGAACATATCCCACCCCTTGGGAAATGTATCCCAGCCCCTGGATGAGATATCCCAGCCTATGGAGAACATATCCCACCCTCTGGGAAATGTATCTCATCCTCTGGAGAACACATCCCAGCCTCTGGAGAATGTATCCTACCCTTTGGAGAACATATCCCACCCTCTGGATGAGGTATTCCACCCTCTAGAGAACATATCCCACTCTTTGGAAGTATCCCACCCTTTGGAGAACATATCCCACCCTTTGGAAGTATCCCACCCTCTGGAGAATGTATCCCGCTCTTTGGAGAACATATCTCACCCTCTGGAGAACGTGTCTCACCCTCTGGAGAACATATCCCACCCTCTGGATGAGGCATTCCACCCTCTGGAGAACATATCCCACCCTCTGGATGAAGTATCCCACCCCCTGGCGGAGATGTTCCAGTCTCTGGACGAGGTATTCCATCCTCTGGAGGNTCCCACCCTCTGGAGAACATATCCCACCCCTTGGGAAATGTATCCCAGCCCCTGGATGAGATATCCCAGCCTATGGAGAACATATCCCACCCTCTGGGAAATGTATCTCATCCTCTGGAGAACACATCCCAGCCTCTGGAGAATGTATCCTACCCTTTGGAGAACATATCCCACCCTCTGGATGAGGTATTCCACCCTCTAGAGAACATATCCCACTCTTTGGAAGTATCCCACCCTTTGGAGAACATATCCCACCCTCTGGATGAGGCATTCCACCCTCTGGAGAACATATCCCAGCCTCTGGATGAAGTGTCCCACCCTCTGGAAAAGATGTTCCAGCCTCTGGATGAGGTATTCCATCCTCTGGAGGTGTCCCACCCTTTGGAGAATGTATCCCACCCACTGGAGGAGATGTTCCACCCTCTGGACGAGGTATCTTACCCTCTGGAGAAGGTATCCCACCCTCTGGAGAACATATCCCAGACTCTGGATGAGGTATCCCACCCTCTGGAAGAGATATTCCAGCCTCTGGAGAAGGTATCCCATCCTCTGGAGGTGTCCCACCCTCTGGAGAACATATCCCAGCCTCTGGATGAGGTATCCCCCCCTCTGGAGGAGGTGTCCCCCCCTCTGGATGAGGATGCCATGGAACTGGGCACTGGTCCCTCCAGCCCCGGCACCGCTGCCCTGCCCCGCACCCCCCCAGCAGCTCCTGTCCCTGCTAATGAGCTCGTTAATCAGGGCACTAATGAACCCTCTGCCAGTGGCCCCGAGCTGCTCCCAGCCATGGCCCTGACCCAGGTCCCCCCCGGGCACCCCTGGCCGGGTGCTGTGGGCACTGCCCCGGGCCCGGCGCTGCTGCTCAGCACGGAGGAGGCTGAGGAGGAGGAGGGCAGGACCCGGGAGG
>VWYP01001118.1:314659-334936 GCA_013400435.1 Pycnonotus jocosus | reverse complement strand
AACTTTGAAATAAGAAATGCTGAATTAGAAATGCCATGAAATAGGAGGGATGTTGTTGACAGAGAAATGGAACCGGAAACAAGTTTCAAATGATGGCCTTGTAAATAGACTAGATACTTTGGAGAAATAGAGCTATGACAGATGCATTGTAGTAGGACCCACGAGGGGTAATTTTAGATGATTGGCTTTAAGGCATTTACGGCATTGTGTGGCAAAAGCTGATAGGCCAAGAAACGCTTGTAATGTATTGTAATTAGGAAATAGTTGGCTTCTGATTGTGATGACATGAACTGTAACATCTATATTGTCTCACCCTTCACATTAGATTGAAAATAGAATAAATTTTTTTAAAATGCCTCTCAGTTGCCCCATCTCTGGGTCAGAAGAGGGTATAATCCAACAAAATTGATGCCCCTAAGTAAAACAAATAACTCAACTAATTTTTCCAACTTATCAAAAAACCCAAAATATTTTTTAAAAAGTTATTTAAAATACTATTAAAAACTCCACAATCTCACAACTATAACTCTTGCAAAAACCCAAATAAATTCCTACCCTTATCACTAACTCAATTAAAACAAAAATCCAACAATATTTACCTATTATTCAACATCAAGTAAACCTCAAAAAAATAAAACATAAAATATCAAAAATACCTAAAAATATTTACAAAAACCTTAAAAACCTAATCAAATCTAATTCTCATAACATATCAAACCCCCAATTTTTAAAAATTACTATTATACATATAAAACCAATTTCCAACTACAAATAAAAATTCTATGTTATCACTACCTCTCTAAAAATTATTAAAACTCAAACTTTACAATACTTTTACCATAAACAAAAATTAAACATAAACAAAAAGGATAATTTTAGATGATTAGCTTTAAGGCATTTACTGCATTGTGTGGCAAAAGCACACAATGTGGGAAAGAAGCACACGCTCAGGGCTTCAGCTGTACATTGGTTTAAGCTGCACAGCCAGGCAAGCTGCACTGTCCCTGAAGCAACACTCGGTGTTTCCTACTGCACCAGGACAGCCCCCACCAAGAGGAGCACGGCACAAAGAGGTGGGGACGGAGTCTGCAGCTGGACAGTGCTGCTGGACAACGGGCAGGGCAGGGAGAGGAGGGACACCAGGGGAGTTTCCAGCATAAACACAGCTCAGGCCCAGTCACAGCAGGAGCTCACAGTTAGAGGTTTCTCTGCCTCTCTGACCAGCTTTTGAGTATGAGGTTTCACCCCTCTGCCCTGGAATCCAGAGGCCATTCTGGAGAATGTCTTGGCTCACCTGGAAAGAGCAACAATGGAACTCTGAAAATTCAGACTCTCATTCATGGCAGACCCAAAGGATATACTGCTGTCTCCAGGCTGTGGCATCCTTCAGAAGTGAAGAACATGAGGCCACCCCACCAATTCATCATTAGACCATATTTAAGTGGTGGAGTCAAGATTCATAGAAGTAAAACCCCAGAAAAAATAGACCCTGAAACAGAACAGCCTTTTGCTTTGAGTGCAGTCCCATAAGCCACTAAAACTTGTCAGAGCCTCGTGGCACTTCTCATCTCCCACCTTTTCCATCACTTTTGGAATCCCATTTTCTGAAGTTTTTGACCAAATCTCTATTAATATCCAAACTGCCTTTTATTATGCTTTACAAGGTTTTGGTGGGAACAGAAGGAAAGTGAATGTCACATGGCTGCTTACCTGGCTAAAATATCTTAACTCCTTCAGATGCTCCTCAGACTTGTGAGGAGGCTGAAGACAGGAGACCTTGGACAGGTCATTCCCACTTTGAGAATTCACATGTGCTCACTTGAGCACAAAGTGCTCAGTCTAACTGCTGGAAATTAGCCTTCAAGTCACCACAGGCTCCTTGTAGGCTGCAGACAACCTTCAAGGCAAGGACTGCCAGTGTGACTGTGCTAACATCAATGCAACAATGACTCATTGTCTCCACATTGGTGGTTCTACAGAGATCAACAGAACTGGGAGAAAATGGATGGAACCCAGAATAGGGCAGAACCACGTCTATGTGTGGATGGAGCCTGGGCAGTGAGTGGGCAGAGCCGGAGAAGATAGAGCTCAGAGCTTGACACTGGCCAAAGCACTCCTGCATCTCTGTTCCTGACCTCCTGCACTGCTGCAGGTTGTGTGAGTCCATGTTGGTGCTGGAAAACCATGACCTTCCCAGTGTGCACCCGCTTATTTATTATATTAAAAAGAAACAGCCAGTGGTGTCCCTCGAAGGGGATGAGGGAAGATGACCCTTTGCTACATGGGCCAGAGAAGTCAGCACTTGGGTTTCTCTACAGAAAAAGACAAATCCTCTCTGCACCCCTTGGCAGCTCCAGTTGCTTGTCCACAGTGTATTTCACCTTAGTTTTATAAGAAATGTGGTCATACATACTCTAGAGAAGTGAAGACTGCTATGGGATTGAGGAGGGGCCAGGACATCTACTGTGGCACATAGTCTTGGTCACACATCCCACCTCAAGCTGCTGCCACTGGAACCCCTTGGACTCTGCTGAGTCCCAGAGGATGACCAAGAACTGGTCATGAGCTTCCCAGGGGCTTGGTTTAACCCTTTTCCAGAAATGGCTTTTCCTTGAAATACTTTAGTTGGAAATTGGAGAAATATCTGTATGGAGCCTGCCTGCATCCTGCTAAGGGGTCTCCTCATGCTATGGACACAGTAGAATAACTGGATATACTTTTCAGACTTATTCTTAGTATTAATTGAATTATTCATTGAATTCTCATTCTTCTATACACTTCAGCTCTGCTGTAAACTTCAGAGACATTTTTTTCACAAGCTTCTAACAAGTTACTCTGGATCCATAATTACTGAGACCAAGCAGAGTCAAAATGCCAAGTGGGATTACTCTTTCTCAAAGCCTCGAGTCACACAGAATGGAGTGGTACATAAAGCATCATGTGCGTCCCCACGCACATAACAGTCCAGTTACTGACCATAGTACTTAAAAAGGAAATTAAACATGTGCAATCATATTTTTTTACTTTTGCTACAAAATACCTAAAAGAATAAGCTGCAAATAATATCTTGAATCTGTTTAAATTCAGGGATGGCATTGCAATACCCTAAAAAATTCTAAGGGTTCCTAGTGGTGGTGCAGTAATACATGAGAAGTGTAAGTGTGTATTACTAGTTGTTATTCATATTAGGCAAAAATGGGTCAACTCAGCTTTACAAAGCAGGAAAGAAGTCATGGAGAGTTGAAATGATGAAGTTGGGACAGTGTAGCCAGTCTGCTTTTTGTGAGAGATGCTCTTAAGCATTGGCAGTAGCAATATACTCATCTCCTGTAACTTTGCTCCTTGTGATTTACTATCAACCTCTGCATTTTTTTCTGACCTTTTTTCATCATTTCTTCAATTGAGTGCCAAAAGGAAACACAGAACTTCAGTGTTACTACCAAAATAATATCTATTTTTTTCATAGTAAAAAATACTCAGAGCTTTTAGAAAACACAACAGAAGTGTTGGAATGTATAAACAGTGTAAAATATCGAACAGTATTTTTACATTATAGTGCATCAGCCAAACAAATGGACAGTGGGGCTTGAGGAACAAGGATAAAAATGAAGTTTTGTTAAAAGGGCTTATTTTGGTCTCTATGTGTTAACTGTCATCACCATGATGTAAGTACTTCACAATCCATCTAAATTTTCCTAAGTCGTATTGTTTTGTGATCAGCTATGACTTATTTAATTTCTATTGTACTCATCACTGAATTAACTGAGCACAGTCTCTGAACAAGGCAATTGGTAAAGTAGTAAAGGGTTGCAATAACTGAGCAGCCAACAGGGTAAGTCATATTGGCATATATTGGCTTTTCCAAATCCTCTGTGAGTGTTTTCGTTTATTTTCCTCTTTAGTTTAAAATGCAACACATTTTCATTACTTCTGATGACTCACCTCTGAAAGAAAAAGGCAGTAGCTGTTTTTGGCAGGGTAAGTGGCATTTACAAATTGGCTCACCTCGTTGGCACCAGAACTGCATTTTTTCTTATAAAAGCTGCTCATCAGCTTGAGTGGGGAGAAGGTGCAAAAGAGTGAGAGAGGCTGATGGAGCTCTGATGGTCTGAGGATCCAATGGTGCAAAAAGCTGAAAGGTGAAATACCTTTTATTGAGTTCAGGGTCATTTGGGAAAAGGAGTGTGTGCCCGAAAGCTTGGTTCTGTCAGCCATAATCACCTAGTAAAAGGTTTTTTTCCTGCACCTGTGTATGTGGCCAGTGCCAAGGGATGGCTGCTCTTTCTGTTGTGGGGGGCATTGCAGCCTCCAGCTGCAGAGTATGCAAACTGAGCTGCACTGAAATGTGCTCTCCAGGACTTTTCGGGGGCGGGTCCTGCTTAACATCTTTATTGATGATCTGGATGTGGGGACTGAGAGCACCCTCAGTAAATCTGCGGACACTCAGTTGGGTGAGAGTGTGGATCTGCTGGAGGATGGGAAGGCTCTGCAGTGAGACTTGGACAGACTCGATCAAAGGGCCGAGGACAATGGCATGGTGTTCCACAAGGCCAAGTGCCACATCCTGCAGGTCACCAGCTGCCTCAGTGTGAGCCAAAGTGTGCCCAAGGGGCCAAGAGGCCAATGGAACCTGGCCTGTGTCAGCACGAGTGTGGGCAGCAGGGCCAGGGCAATGCCTGCCCTTCTGTGCTGGGCACTGGTGAGGCCACACCCTGAATGCTGTGTCCAGCTCTGGGCCCCTCGTGGAAAAGGACATTGAGAGGCTGGAGCGTGTCCAGAGAAGGGCAACGAAGCTCATGAAGTGTTGAGAAACTGTCCCATGAGGAGTGGCTTGTGGGAGCTGGGTTTGTTCAGTCTGAAGGAAGCTCAGGAGAGACATCACTAAAATAAATGGGCAGGAGACAAAGTTACCTCCTTTAGCTGCCTTTATTTATCAGCTCTTTAGATAAGGGGTCTCAAGGGGTGGCCTACGCCGCCACTGCTCCCTTTCGTCCACACCGCTGAGGAGAAGATGCAATCCACTTTGCTTGCTTGCGATGCAGAGTGGGAGCTCTTGACTCACAGGGTTTCCAAAAAACTTGCCAAACTTGTGCTGGTCTAGGGGTGTCCTCTCTTTTGAGTATCCTTAGGTGAGGGCGAGAAGGTGACTGCAGAGCTGAGGCTTGCCGGTTTACAGGCAGTGTTCACCCCACGGAGTCTGTGGTGAACGTTGGTTTTGTTCTGGCTCGTTGTCTGATGGGGTAATTAGTGCTGGTTGTGTGGATTTTTGGAGCATTGCACCATGGGATTTCTTTACTTTTAATATTAGGCGGTGCTTGGGGTTGAATGACGAGCAGGGAGTAGCAGGGGCGGAGTCAGGATTCTGAAGGACGGGTGTGAAACAGCAGGGTGGAGAGTAGATGTGGAAGTGTAATACCATGGCAGAAATGGAGAGCGGTGACGCCGGGGAGCAGCAGCGGCCTAATCCCAATGAGGAAGCGACAGGAGAGGTAAGAGGGTCTTTAGGGAAGGGGGGTGCAGAGTAGGCAGGAACAGTGTTCATAATTAACAAATAACATTATAACTGTTGAACTAGCTTTTAATTAAACCTTATAACTTTATAACCAGGAACTCATAACCACATAACTTTAATAACTCAGAGTTGCACGATTCTCATTCACTACAATCACCACTCTCTTCAACTCCCTGACAAGTGTGCAGTGAGGTGGGACCAGTCTGTTCTGCTGGGCATGCAGTAAGAACCAGAGGAACTGGCCTCATTTTGAGAGAGGAAATTCAGGTTAGATTGTAGAAAAAAAAATTCACTGTTCAGGCCTGGGAATAGGTTGCGCTGTTGTGGCAGTTGCCACAATGGTGACAACTCCACTCCTATGGTGGAGTTGCCATCCCTGGAGGTGTTAGATAGTGTTATAAACGCATATTATAAAGTTGGCTTTTCACAAATATTAAGGTGAATGCTATATGTGTAATAACTTTGTTGTAAAGATGTTGTTTACATTTCTGCTGTTAGCAGAGATTAGACGTAGTAGTGAGATAGCTGATGTGTAGTTATGCTTGTCATTGAATGGCCTGTTCAGTTAGATAACATCCAGTGAAACATATGATGGAGACCCTGCTGCTGACATAACAACTATCAACACTGACCATCTGTGGAAAATATGGACCAAAGCCCAAAGCTGGAAGCGATAAAGACACACCCAAGAAACACTCATGCTCTAAAAAAGCGGACCCAAGGAGGGACCATGCAAAACAGTTCCTGGAATATGGAAACTAGTTTGTAGAAAAATATGAATATGCAGCAGACTGATACAATAGAAAAGATGTGTAAAGAAGACATCTGAAGCAGCATATTGTGGACTTGGCTGAATCCCAAGTCACCCGGCTGGCCGTACTTCCTTTTGCTTAATCTGTCTCCTAATTGTCTTATTTTTATTTTTTATGAAACCTATTTCTTAAAATTTACTAGGAAAGTGAACTTCGTTTTTCACAATAGCCCTCTGGATCTGCAACTGGAGAGTGCTTTATTGGTTTAGCGTTTGTAGTGGCAGTGGTGGGCTAACGCTGAACTGGGTGGTCTTAAAGATCTTTTCCACCCCTGACGCTTCTAAAATTCCAAGTGCTTCCTATCTGGCTGAGAAGGCCCAGGGCTGTCAGGAGTCCGACGGCGGCCGCGCCCTCAGGCCCTCGGGCGGCGCTGCGGCTGCGGCGGCTGCCTCGCTTCTGGGTCCAGCCGGAGCCATCCTCGCCGCCGGATCACAGGTACCTCAGCCGTGCCCCATTTCCCCGCTCGGAACTCCGCGGCCCTCCCACAGAAGGATGCAGCTGCTGTTTCATCTTCAGACTGTTGCCTTCCACCCCCGCCCCCCGCTTAAATTTAGTTTTTAAATATGTTCTTTCTTTTTTATATTTGGGCTGATCTGGAGTGCTTACTAAGACTTCAAAGCGCGGCTCTGATAATGGGCTGTAAATCATACGCAGGTCCTCTGAGCAGGGCGGGAGCTGAAATTGCACCCGCCGGTTGCACAGCGCAGCGTCCTCACGGCCTCAGCTGCTCCTGTGGGGTTCGGTTTCCACGGGACGCCAACCAGCTGCGCTTCTTCCCTCTGAGGTTTGGTCCCTGGGTTTCAAAGGCTAAGTCTCCCCTAGGCTGGCTGGTCTACTGACCGTGCCAGCCACATACTCTAGTGCTGCTGAGCACACTCATTGACAGATCTGCACTTCTCCAGGAGTGTTTTTTTTGAGCTTTGAAGGGATGTTACTGGGTTATTTTCCATAACTGTTGGAGAAGAGGTAATCTAGTTTATATGCAACGTTTGCCAGATGTTTGTTGAAGCAAATCTAGTTGCTTGTCTTTTCACCTTGCCTGGTGATGCAACAACAGAGGCGAGCTATTTGGATCTAATTAATGTAGGCTGGCCTAAAGATACTAGTTTGTGTACCTTCTCTAAGTTGCAAAAGTAAAAGATCCATGTAAGGTCAAGATGTATCCTTGTATACATGCAGTTTTAACCCCCTTGTGCTTCATATATTGTATAATTGTATAAACATGTATTAAATTAAGCTCTTCTGAAATGCAATTGGCTCCAGAGTGAGCTCATTTTTACAGCCTTCCTTTTGTCTGGGTGGTTTTTGTTTTTTTCTTAGGCCGATGGGGTGGTAGCAGTAGGACAAAAAGAGATGAGGAGAGCACGCAAGCTTTTCCCTGTTGGGGCAGGGTTGGATTTGCAGGAAAATGAAGTGTACGTCTGTTATCACTTCTGAAAGGCTAAAGGGGGATGAACTCTAAATTCGCCCTCTCTAATGGAAGCAGCAAAGGAATGGGGGTGATCAGTAACTAAACACAAAGCAGGGCTGTCTTCATTGAGATGAAGATACTGCTTCGGGCCGTTTGCTCCACTTTGAGAAAGAAAAGTAATCCATTATTAAGCTGGATTCGCCACTGATTCAAAGTTCGTACCTGGAGCTAAGTAATTTTTTGAGAAATTGTAATAGGTTACTGTGATCCTTGCATCGATCTTTTGAGTTTGGGCCTTGGGGCATGTTTGAGGGACCATCTTTCTGCCTCCACACCTGAATGTCACTCTGCTGCTCTACTCTCAGGCTGCCACGTTGGGTTTGTGAAGAATGAATGCTGTGGGGTTTTGTGGGTTACATGGTTCATGCAGTGTGACAATGTTTTTGGTGAATTTAAATAAATTCCTACTGTAAGGAATATGTCTCTGTGCTCATTGCCTTTGTTTTGATCAATGCTACTAGAACAATGCTGATGCTTTAGTGGCTCCTTGAGCAGCAGGAGACTGAGTGTTTTGTAGTGTTCACCCTTTAAGTAACATTTCTTGATCTTAGTGCAAGTTCTTGGCTGATGGCAAAATTGGCCACTCTTGTAAGGAAAATTGGATCAGCTTTGTTGTGATCAGTGACACAGAGCAGAGGATATTCTTTACTGACAGGGACATCGACAGTGCCCCACAGTGGTAACATGGAATTACCTGATTTCTGCAGAATGTCCTCTTTCAAAAGATGATAACTTTTAGTAGTTACAAATGCAGGGTTAATATAAAATATTGGATTTCCAAAGGAAAACTTTGCCATTCAAGAATACATTAAACTGTGAGATGACAGAGTAAAAGCAGAAAACTGGAAAGAGTGCATTTTAGAAAAATGATGTCATTTATACTGCATATATTATAAACACTGCTAACCTGAACAGAACTGGAAACACTTTTTCCTTGCTGTTGTAGAACAAGAACAGAGATAAAACAAAAATGAACACTCAAAAGGTGCAGAAAAATCAATGTGGTAAGATATCTAATATAATTTGTCATTGTAATCTGCATCAGTTTTACAAAGTTCTAGTAGACTGTGATAGGCCTGTGGTGGGGTGGTGAGCAGTTGGGAAAATATGCTTTTTCATAGTTGCCAAATTTTAGATACTGTATTGGATATGGAAAGGGTAAATCCAATGACAAACCTGCACATAGTGAAGCATGCCACCACAGAGTCACCTTTTTTTTTTTTTAATTTGCTAACATTTATCCCATTTTTATTGTATTTTAACTTCTTTGAGAACCCCCAAACCTTGTAAGGGTTTACAACAAACAATACCTTCTGTCACGATTAGAGATAATTATCAAATAAGTTTTTAAATTATACCCCGAAGACTAAGGAACAGATTTTTTAAGTCTGTTTACCCATCTAGGGTTGTATGTAGGTACCCAGAGAATATTTTGTGTTATCTCTCTAACCATCTGATTGAGGGCTTTGCTGCTGTGGTGCATGATTTATGTCTCCTGTAACTCAGTACCACAGAGCAGCCCTGTGCTCTTGGACTCTTTCCTTAATGTTCCATAGATTTTTCAGCTGTATTTGCACTCTGAATATTTTAAAAGTTTTAATTTAAGTGTAAATAATGGTGTATTATTTACACATAATGCACCTTGCCATTGTGAATTTAATATTCGGTGGTTTATATCACACTTACTAACAGTTACTAGTAATTAAAGGCCAGAAATATTGAAAGAAGGCTGTTACTCTACAAAGGCAGTCATGGTTAAATAACAAACTGTGGACAGAAATATTTCTAGGTTTGTTGTTTGTGGGTGAATAGAAGTGATGTAGCTCCATTCTGGCTCACTTTTTCTCCTTTTTAAAAAATACATGTACATAGTGCATTTTGGACAGGTTTATTCTAATTCTGACAAGATTAATATATAGAAAATATAACAATTTTAATGAAGTTTTTTGTGTTTGCTCCTAGATATGAAAACAGATCTGAACTTACTGCTGGAATGCCTTAAATACCAGATGGACTGCCCTCTGTCTCAGAAAGAGGCTTTGATCACTATCTATTCCATTTGCCAACAAAACAGTAAGAAAGGCTTTTCCTTAAAAGCAATGCAGTCATTTATGTTCACCATGTATGTTAAGAAACTGGTGGGCACTATAAAAATGTTGTCTAAAAGATGGAAGGTTTGAGATGTTGGAAAATCTTAGGAGCCTTTCATTGTGCAAAACAAAAAGCAAAAGTTTCTGTTCTTTTTTCCTCTTGTAGGTGAAGCAAGCGAATACTTTCGAGAAATTGGTGGTTTGATGTTTATAAATGACCTTGCCAAGTCGAGTGTTCATTGCATCGTAAAGGAAGCAGCTTTATTTACATTGGGGATTATTGTAGAGAGTAATGGTAAGAAAAGTAATATTTTTTCTATTTCTGAGTACATTGTGGCCCCCTGTCATTACTTGTGCTTGTGCTTTGTCTCAATTTTCTTTTGGTCTCACAAAATGAGACTACAAGATTGTCAGTGAGAGCAAGGGGCAATGAAGGTGCCCCAGTTGCCCTGTCCATCCCCAGACTTGATCAATGCCTTGTTGATTGGTGCACACAGGGTGTCTTTAAATAACCAGACACCTGCACTCCCCGTCTCCCTCAGCAGCAAGTGTAAAATGACTCCTGGATTGTTCCAAAGCTTGCCAGGGTCTTGGGTGGTGTAGAACTCATTGCAGGGGGAAGCCATCAGTCACTTCCTAGTCCTGCCTTTCTCCACTCCCCGTATACTGGCCACAACTGAGATTTAATAATTTAGGAATTATGAGTGACTTACTTTAGGACTTAATGGCTTTCACTTTCTGTTTTCAGTGTATTGTCAGCAGACTTTGTGTACTTCTGCATTGTTTGAAGACCTCATTTCATTTTTAATTAAAAAGGATTCTGGTGTGAACTTGAAAAGAATGTCTGTTTATGTCATCTTAGTACTGGTTTCAAATAACAGTAAGTTGGATTTTTTTCTACAGCAAACTCTTTCTCTATTTGCCAATCTGCGGTACAAAATTTGGAACATTCAATAAGTAATGTTTTGGTGAAGGTAATTTATAAAGATGAATTTTTGCATGTAACTGAACCTGAATTGTCTAAGTAGGTCATTGCTCACTGGGATTTCCTTAAACAGCAGAACGTGGTTTAGTTCTAAAAATATAGTTTGTAAATGCAAACCCATAGTTTCTGAGAGTTTATAGAAAAAGAGAGACATAGAAAGCTTATTTGCCAATATGTTGGTATGATTTTGTATTTACTAATGGGGAGGATATGTGCTCTAGGAAAGGGAATGTGTGTATGTAAATTAAACTTGATATTAAGATTTTGTCTGCAGTTGCATTTGTCTCTAGAGTCTTGTGCGTGTTCTCTTTTAGAAGATGGGCAAACCTATGTCAGAGATACAGGCTGCATCAGCCTGCTGCTGCAGTTATTCAGGTAAACAGGGTTGCAGTTCAAACAGATAAATAATAGACTGGTTAGCAGCTATGTTTCCTTGACTATTTGGGACTTGTCTGCATTATCCTGAACAGAACAACTCTCTCTACCTCTGAGAAGAATCTGTCAGATGAAAACACTGATCCCTGCTATCAGCTCTGGTCCTCAGTGTGCAGCACTCTCTGTGCCTGTGTGAACAACCCGCAGAATGGTACGTGTTGCTCTGAAAATTGTAAAATAAGTCTAAAGAGATTCTCCAAATTGGTAAAACTTTGGTTTCATTTTTACTGTTCAGCTGAAATTTCATTTCATTGCGTTTTGATTTGGGGTAATTTGTTTTTATTTTTCCAGAAGATAATCAAAACA
The DNA here is from genome assembly GCA_013400435.1 of Pycnonotus jocosus. Taxonomy (NCBI): domain Eukaryota; kingdom Metazoa; phylum Chordata; class Aves; order Passeriformes; family Pycnonotidae; genus Pycnonotus; species Pycnonotus jocosus. Next base: position 323,325 of record VWYP01001118.1, on the reverse strand, counting down.
TTTGCTGTTCAGTTTTTCCCTATGCCAAGGAGTGGCTCGAGAGTTGCACAAAGCCTGAGATAGTTCGTCCCATTTGTTCATTTCTTGGTCTCACAGTTGCAAATAACTGTAAGTGCAGCTCAAGCTTTACACAGTTTTGCATTTGATAAAAGTACGTTTAATTAGAGAGTAAAATGTCTTTTTTCTTTCTTGTCAATCTACAAAGTCATTTGCTGTTCTTACAACTTTTACTTTGACAACTGTATTCCACCATCTTTACTTACACTACACTGTGCTCAAGTCCACAAATAGCCACAAACTGATTACATTTTACAAGATCAGTAAAACTGGAAGCTGTTTTGATTGAAAGTATTTCTAAATAAAAGTCACTATTGCACGGCTGAAAACAATGACTTAGGTAGAACTCAGGCATGATGTTTGCCATTTGTGTGCACATATTAGGGTCATATTTTCCTGTGACTAATTCATATGCAGTTGCTACATTTCTCAAGATTAATATATATCCAGCTTCTGTTGTATGAAAAATGTAATGGCTAACACGTGCACAGAAAAACTGTGATGGACTTACTTGGTGAAATGCTAAAATAATTTGCAAACTCTGTTGCTTATATCACTTTTTTTTCTTTTCTTCACTAAGCATTTGTGCAGAAATATTTTGTTTCTATTGGAGGATTGGATGCATTAGCCAAAGTTCTCCTTGAGCTTATGCATGATTCTTGTTTGAGTCACTCCAGCATGAAACTTGCAGTGGTAGTAACAAAGACTCTGGATGCCTGCATTGCTAATAACTGTGAGTGAAAAGACATTTTTTATCTATGGTAATTTTAAAATGCAATTTTTATGACTTGCAAAGTCTTGTGTCAGTGGAAAAATTATATAAATCGACACTTAAAGGTAGTTAAGCAATATACATCCCAGTGGATGTTGCAGTGTTTGTTAAAATTCAAAGGTGTAAGTGAGAAGTGATTCAGTTTATCTGAGGTGGATTACTGTCCCATTGTTGCTAAAATAAATACAGTGAATTTTAAACCCTAATGAAAATTAAAAATAAGGTGCTACAGCCAGTCCTGGGTAAGTAAAGCTGAGCTCTGGGCCTGGATTTGACCAATCAGTTTGAATCTTGTTATTAGACCTATGCCTGAATATAAATTGTGTACGCTTAGACAGCTTTAGTAATTCAGAGGTGGAGGTGAACAAATGTGTTTCTGCACAGCACAGCTCTGCTCTGGTTGCTGGCTGGATACTGCTCTCCTAATGAGGTGCTGCATATTCCATCGGAAGGTTTGGAGAAACTTGTGATCCTGACGAGCATGTGCTGTGGCCAGGGTTGGTGTATCTCACACTTCTGCCACAAGAGCTTCAAATAGAAGTTCAGAAAAGTTTCAAAGCGAAACCTGCTCTAGTTCTGAGTGTAGTTTCAGATCAGCTGGTGTGTGACAGGATTAGGCCTCTGCATGAATGGACTAGCAGTGGTGTTCCCTGTGCTAGGAAGGGCTTGCCCCCTGCTCTTTTTATGGCAGATATTCTGTGTGTCAAAGCTTATTCAACTCTCTCTGGCGCCATGCTGGAATTGATAAAGGATGTGGAGAAACTTAGCAGGGATCTCCAAAATCTTTGCAACAGTGCAAAGCCCTCGTTCATAAGATCTTCTGCCTCATGTCCGTGGAGCACAGGCTGGGAGGAGGGGCAGGGCTGGGTTTGCGAGCAGCACGGGAGGGATGGGATAATCTGAACTGCTGAAGGCAGAGCAGGGTAGAGCTGAGCAGGCCCAAGGCTTTGCAGGGTCTGTAGAGTTTCCTCAAAACCCAGCATTTTATACTTGGATAATTCCTGTACACTCATTATCTAGTTTATTTTCCTTCCAATTATTTTAACAAACAGCTGCCATGAGTGTTGTCTTGGCAAAGTATCACACTGTGTCAGAGCTGCTGAAGCTGCTGTCCAATGAGACACTGAGCACAGGAGAAAAAATCAGTATTATTCTAACAATTGGACACTGTACTGAAGTTTGTGGTAAGATTTGCTTTTTCTTTTTCCTGTCTGTCAGCCTCTCCTCAATTCTCACACACTGACTCCTCCAATGGCGTCACTTCATCGAGACTGGAACACGAGGGAGAGTTCTATTAAATAATATGATGTCAATATTTGGAAAAAAAGTTTTCTATAATGTTTCATTTTTAAATTTTAAAGCTTGTTGGCAGGAAGTGTCTTTAGTAGCTTTGAAAAATAGACTAATATGGAGGAATTTAGAGCTGGGCTTAGGGATCACAGGGAGTAATTAATCCAGATCTGAAAACTGATACAATCCAGGCACAGCAAATGAGCTGTCTTCAGCTCTCTTTTCATGGTCCTTGGTACACGGAGCTTCTGTCCACTGCTTACAAGGCCAGTAATAATTGTAAAAACTATACAAGAGCATTGGTTTTCAAGCCATAAAAGTGGTAGGTAGCCCTGAAATGTTTTTGTCATGTTCCTCAGGGCTTGCCCAAGCATATCTGGTAAAAAAAATACAGCACTTCAGTTGGTATTTTGTGGTAGTGGAAGTAAATAGGAAGGGAAGTTCATTTGTACTACTGTTTTTTCTCATGTATGTTTAGATAAACAAGAAAAAGGCCTTATATCCAAAAATTCTGGTTGGTTTTCATCCTCTGAATGCCAATAACATGTTCAATAATTATCTCAATAGGTCATAAATTTATTTTAACAGACATTTTTTCATGAAGAATTATTGAAACAAGACTTAATGGAAAATGTCTTTTGAATAGAAAAATGGTTAAACCAACAGAATAAAGGTTTCTCTTAAAATATCAACTCTGTCAAAATAAAAATTTTAAATTTTTAATTTCTTTTTTAATTAAGTTTAAACAAAAACCCCCTCATTTTTAGCAAGTTCTCAGTTGTATGAATACATATGCAAATAAGATCATGATAAAGACTTAGCTAATTACATGATAAATGAGGAGGAACAGATTGGCTAGACCAGGATTGAACTACTAATTTTATTTTGCTAATTATAAACCTCGAGATTTTAATATTTCTGCATCTCAGGCCTCACAGAAATGTAGCATATCTACTCTAAGAGCAGGTAATGGAAGAAAAGAAATACAGGAGTCACTATTCAAATGTTTTAGGCCACAATAAAATGAGCTTGAAACTCCATCCTGTAATTTGTCTCAGTCATCCTTCAGTTTTTTTACAGAAATGTGAGTTTTGGTCAAATCATCCTGTGTCATGTAAAGCTCTCCTGCTGTCACTGCAGCAGGCTCAGGTCTGTAATGAAAATATCTTTTTTTACAGAAACCTACAGAAAGTTGCCTGTATTGGCTCCTAAAATTACTGTAAGGTTAAGGTGTGTGGGGCTGAAACCAACCTATTTTCCTTTACCATGCCCTGTTCTAGAAGAAAACCAGTGTGAGCTGCTTCAGAACAATGGGCTGCCACTTATGATTCAGGTATTGACAGAATCTCAGGACGAGGAGCTCATCAAAGCTGCTACTTTTGTGCTGCAAAACTGCAAACAAATGAGTAAGCTTGCTGTTATTGCTTTAAAATGACAGTGATTATTTCCACCTAAGTGATTTTAACTGTGGCAGCTTTATAATTCTGTGTACCTCAAGAGATGTTTGTTTTCTGCACACAAAGTTGCTTATTTGTCATCAAGAGCTGGCTTAGACAGAAAAAAGAGAAGTAAAAATTCCAACAGTGTTGCAATAATGGATTTGTGAAACCTCTCCACGCAGAGCCAGTTCTTAAAGCTTTCCCATCTGTACATTCTGTGGAAAGTATGAACATTGTCATTTAACATCCAGTGGATACTCTCTTCCTGGGGATATACCACTAGAGAGAGAGAATAAACCAGGAGATAGTCAAGCCTGAAATCACCGTGACTGCATTAATTTCTAATATTAAGACATCTTGATTTTTTTTTCTGAAGCAGGGTGTATTTTTATGTCCCCTGTTTCAGTTTTTTATTAATTATCTGTATAATACCACCTGTGAAACAGAGAGACCTTGTCCTCTAATCTCTAGAGCGTGGAGGGTTTGCAATTGCTAATTAGGAAAAAGCAAACCTGTGTGTACATTTTTGTGCTGCAAGCACAACTGAGAGGTTTGTGTGAGATTGAGGGGATGTGGAGATTTGTAGTGTCCATTAATATGGAACTGTTTTTTAAAAAAGCAGAGACTCATACTGGTAAAGAACCCAGAGTTAAGTCAATGAAAAAGTCATTTTTTTTTCACAGCATCATTGTGCAAACAGTTTATAGTAACTATAATTGCAAGCTCACCTCTTGCAACTGCAGCTTATATTTCAAGTGCGTTAACATCTATGTATAAATTTAAATTTTATAAAAATTGTTATTTTGCATTAAATTATTGGGGCTGGTCCTCAGCATACTAAAATATAATAAATACTTAAAAATGTTAATTGATAAAATTTTAAATAATAATGTTGTTTTATATTTTATAAAGCTGAACAGTTGTCTCTGAAATTACATGATAACTCATTAAATGTGAACAATGCAGAAGAATTAGATGTGCAAGTCAGGAAAAGATGTCTACAAGACTACTGGAAGAAAGCAAAAGAAATTTTACACAGAATAAACTCGATGGAAAAAGAGCATGATGAGGTTGGCCTGTTTACCAAAATAGCATAAAACTAATCACATCTTTCCAGAGTTTAAAGAGAAAGCAAAAGTAAATCTTTAAGATAATTTCAATGTGAGAAAAAAACCCAGGAAAAACATTGGATTTATGTGAAACTACAACCTGCAACTTTTATCACTATTATAGATCAGACTGAGTTACAGGTGTGCAGAGAATGGAGGCATCTATATTGTATGAAGTATTCTAGTTTATTGTAAACCCAGATTTCCTATGAGGTGGAAAAAGAAGCTGAATTTATTTTTAATTGCTGGATGTTCCAACCTATAATTTTGATATTTGCGCGCATTAAATGCTCAGGGTTGTGCAGCTGTGGTGCAATAGATGATAAAGGAGAATCTGAACAGAAGCCGAGATAAAGTTGTTTCATATTTTCCTTGTGCTTTAAAGCTGCTAAGTATCCGTGGGTTTGGAACAGCAACTCCATGAGTTATTTAGATAGCTCCTAAGTTCTAGCAATGCCTTGCATTAGTAGCAAATTCCTTGCTTCAGCCTGAAATTAGCACATAGTAAATACCCCCTCAACACCATCAGGGGCATTGCTGTCTTGTTGGCTCTCAGCTCAGTCAGGGGGTTTTCTGAAGCTTTTCTTGAATTTGCTTTACCCTCAGAGTTAGACTATCTAGTTAATCCTGTTACTGGATTTATTTAACATTTTTATAGAGCTTACATAGTCACTAACCAGTATTTTTCAATGCAGGAAAGAGTGCAAGGAGAAATATTTGTAGATGAATCTTCAGTAGCCAGTTCTGAAGCATTAAAATCCCATGAAGTGGATCCTGCTGATCCAAAGAAGTGCACAGAAAGAACACATAAAGAAGTCTGTTGTCCACAGTTGACCTCAAAGTTGAATAATCAGGTTCTTGCTCCATCTGTAACTTATGCTCCACCAAAAAATGAAACAGTGAACACTATGGATGCAGCTTCTACCAGACAAATTGAACAGAGGAGCATTCCCTGTTCAGTTACTGAGCCGCAATCAGACAGTGTACCTCCCAGTCACAATATAAATGGAAAAACTGCTTGTGGAAATAATGGGTCTGGTCTTCAAGCAGGGTAAGAATATTACACCTAAGCAGAAATACTAAGTTGCTTCTCTTTAGTCATTCCAAATTGACAGGCTTTTAAATTACCTGTTACTAACTGTGGGGTTTTTTCTAGTGGAAAGACTAGAAAGACCATCTAGTGGAAAGACCATCTCTTTGGTGGCCCACTAGGTGTTTTTTTTGAGGTCACAGATCAAAGATTACAGTCATTGCAGTAAGAAAGTTGCAGATCTCTGAGTGCTGGTGTTGTACAGAGAGCCTCTTTCAGGGCACATTTGAGTGCCTTCAGCATAGTGCTGAAAATCATCCATAGCTTTTGCCCTAAAGTTCTCACTGATGTAACAGATCAGGATTTAACCCATTGGTTTGGACAAAACCACAATGGTTTCTGTTATGTGCCCTTACTAGGGGAACAACAGGTGGAGAACTGGTTGGAAAAATACTGAAATTGGAGTGCCTGCAAAGTAGGGGGGAAAGTTGGTAAACCTCTGCTATTCTCCCGCCGTGTTCCAGTGCTGCCCTGCGTGGGAAGAGAAAGGAACAGCCCTGTTTGGTCATTCCCTGTTCTCTTGGTTGTTGGTCTCACACAAATGCTAATTTTCCTCTTTTCCTTTTGCTGTTTGTGTTTGTCTTTCCTGTTGATAATCCCAAAATTATTTAAGCTAACTTGGAATGATAAATACAGATTCCATTCTCTTGAGTTTGAATCTGGAATATCCCTCAAGACAGTCAGTGGAAAAGTATAAGCCAAACTACATTTCGGGTGGGTTTTATAGGTTTTGGGCTTTTTGAGTTTCACATTTTTATTGTGCTTTTTTATGTGTCTGGCTGCACCTTGCTCTGTGCAGTTTCCTGGTATTATATTGTTACTTTGCAACTACCAAAGAAATCACCAAGAGCCTGGATATTTTCCATGCTACATTCAGGTAAATTTTGCTTTGCTACTGGTTAGCATAATTTCACAGCTTCTTTAGTTGTTTTTCTGGGCTCTGATGCACAAAACTGTTAAAATACCAATTTTTTAAAAAAATATCTCTTTTTGAATATGTGTTTGTGTGAACACAGGAGTTACTGGAAGGTAACCATGGATCAGGCTCCTTGCTCCTGCAGCTTTCAGAGGGAGTCAGGGACACAAAAATGCTTGATGATGGTATCATAGCAGAGTGTTGGTTGCATAAAAGTAAATTAGTGTAAGAAAAGAAGAAAAGCAATTACCTTTTAGAGCATTTGCTGCAAATGGTGAAGGCTACAGTATTCTGAAGACTTTGTGAGAGCTTTATGTGCACTGAGTAATCTTTGTGTGAATCTGAATTGCAAATTGCTCTGGAAACCAGTGACAGCTCTGCACTCCCTGCTGAACAGACTGCAAGGAATGCCAATCCCAGATCTCTGGGAAACAGGTTTTAACATGCACTGATTATATGCTGGGTGCCATAAGTCCAGTAACTTGGGATAATTAGAATAATTCTTGTAGAGTCTTCTATTTTATATATTTAAATATTTTTTTTTGTTGTGCCCATGGAATGTGTGTATTTATTTGCAGGTAAATATATGTTGTTTTTATTGTTTTATTGGTTTTAATTTGTTCACATTTTGATCTTCCCAGTGAACAGTTATTTAAACAACCAGCAGAGACAGTTAGAAGTGTGAAACAGACATGCACATCAGGTACAAATAGCTACACATATTCCTTTCTGAGCTGATTTTGTTCTTAATGAGATTTTAATTAGTTTTATATACATTTATCACTAGTTTTAATCACTTCTTATGTATCATTAGATGACAGAAGTGCCTTATGAGTAATATCCTTAAAATGCTTTACATAGTGTTGGAATTTATATTGTACACAATTTTACCAGGACAACATTTATACTACTTTTCTTCTAATACATATTTTCGCTTTCTTTTTTAAAATTGATTTTAAGTATTCAAATGAATGTATCAGAGATTAAGTTTAGTGTTTAATCTGTACTGACAAGTGAAAACCACTAATACAAAATGCGGGTTTGGTCCTGTGTCTGTAGGGCTGGGATAGAACCTGCCTGTGAGAGTTTTGCCTGATGCTCTGCCTACATAGTGAACATGTGTTTAAGAGAAAAGCTTTTCAGATTTGCATTAATCCTAGTCTGATACATTTATTTCACAACTGGGATCTGTTCAACCAAATCTTTATTCATTGTTTAGTTTCCCGTTAATTTATAGAATTGCTAAGTATTAGTCAGATTAGAATTTGGCAGAATGGGAGCTTTACAGGTGACCAGCTGATCTCCATGTTACACCTGTTTAAACTGAGAATATGGATTATTCCAATACGTTACATTTTTCAGGATCTGATTCCAAACAGGAATAAAGTTTATAGGGCTTAGTTAAGTAATGTGGATTTACAGGGTTAATGTACTGTGTTCAAGTTGAAGTAATATCTTCTGGGAGAATGATGAAAAAACACAGAATTGAACATGGTTATTCTGGAATTACAGAAATGTGAATGTGAGATATTTAACTTGAGAAATTTCATTTGGATTTTCTGCTGTTATGTTGAGTAAACTTTAATAATCTTTAATTTAATAATTATTAATCTTTAATAATAGAAAATTCTGTTGAATGTCGTTATGCTGATGCATGATTACCATGGCAAAAGATAGGTTACACTTCTTAGTGATGTTTTTCCTCCCTTATTTAGATCAATATTCATTCTGCTCAGAGAAAACTGAGAGAGTCAAAAGTACTTCAGCTACAGCGTCATCCCATAAAATGGCAGATTTAAGGTGTTTAGGTAAATATTATTTTAGATCTTTCTTTCTAGAGTACATAAAGAAGCCTTAAAGAGTCAGCAGTGCAGTAAGTGGATTGACTTGACAGAAATTGTAACATATCTGTTCTATTACTTCTTACATAATAACAAAACCTGAGCTGCTTCCTCTCCTCTCCTCTCCTCTCCTCTCCTCTCCTCTCCTCTCC
>VWYP01001118.1:270284-307056 GCA_013400435.1 Pycnonotus jocosus | reverse complement strand
GGGAGCAGCGCTGGGGGGCCCGGGGGTGCGTGACGGGAGCCCCGCGGCCGCAGGGACGGGGGAGCGGGCTCCGGGACCGCGGCTCTGCGGGATATCCGCGGGGCCGGCTCCGGCAAAGGCCGTCTCGTGGGTTTTTTTCAGTTTTATTTCTAAAGAACGCTTTAAAAAACCCACAAAACCTGTGGTGGCAGAAAGGCGTATATCGAATACAGCAACCGATTGTGATGAGAGTTAGTTGAAAAGTAATGATCTGCAGTATTGTGGCCTTTTACAAGGGAGGAGAGCTTTAGATGTTCTTGCCTGTGGTTTAGAAATCACAAAAGCTCTTCTCTAGAAGGTGGGATGCCTGTGGTGGTTGAGAGTGCAGTTGGCCTTTGGCGCTGACAGCCCTGCTCGTACCCAGCCCGCATGTGCCGGGCTGTGGGTGCGGATGTGCTGAGCTCATGGTGCTGTCACAGCCGGGATAACGCGGCCGCTCCGCTGCTCCTCCAGGTCCTCCATCCTCAGCGAAGTCTCTACACGGTCCAGATCTAAATTGCCAGCGGGCAAGAATATCCTTGTTTTTGGTAAGTAACACATGCAACCAGTTGAGCGTTGGTTTGTTGCTTTTTTATTTGTAGAAACAAAGTGTATTTCAAACACCCATTGGAGCGAACTGACGCATGGGTTCGTTACAGCTGTGTAATTACTGTGTGTAATTTGATCTGTGGTCTTGTCTTCGTCCTTATAGATCTGCTTTCTCTTTGCTTTCCACAGTTAGATTTATTGCCTCTTATAAGTAATAATAGTGAATAACATAGTTCTTCATTCTCGTTGTTCTGGTATAAGCCATTGGATTTAGCTGTACTGCTTGAAAGAGAACAGCAAATAACTGTGATTCAAAAGTTTACAAGGATGCTTCTCGTTAATTAAGCAAGTTGTGAAAACATCTTTTCTCTGAAGTCAAATGTAATTTTGAAGGTGTCTTTTCTTCCTCTACAAACTTACTGGCAGGTGATGATGGTTCAGGCAAAACCACACTTATGGCTAAAATACAGGGAGCAGAGCATGGCAAGAAGGGAAGAGGACTGGAATACTTGTATCTGAATATTCATGATGAGGACAGAGATGGTAAGTTCATTTCAAATGCAATCTCTTTAATTAAGTAGCTGCCATGCTATTTTAATAATTGTGGTTTGATGAGTGTGTTCTGGGCTACGCCCCAGTAGCTGGTTCAGAATGGTGCTGGGAGTTTTGGAGCTGTGTCCATTTCTGTGGAGGGAAAGGTTTCACAGTCAATGTCCCTTCTCCGTCCTGCCCCTCTGACAGCCTGACCTGTGCCTGGGGCAGGGCAGCTCTGGGGGTCCCTGCTAGAGCTGCTAGAGGAGATCCCTTTGGTGCTGTTGACTTTGTAGCAGCTGCGGGGTGTGTAGCTGTGGCTACTTTGTGACTAGAGAAAGGGAGGGATACATCCATGAGAATTTCATGCTCAGCGTGGATTTCTGAGCACGGGGTTTGGGGGTTTCTCATGGGGGCTGTGTGTGGAATTTTGGTTAGCTGTAACAGATGTTTTCTTTAGCTGACTGAGTGGAGAACAGAACTTAAAGTCAGAATTAGTGTTCCTTTTCTCAAGCTGGAGCTGGTCTCTTTGCCCCTTGTCTTTTTGTTGCCGCTGCTGATTGCTTGTCTCTTCTGTATGGAGGGAGATTATGCCAAGAGGCCATTTAAAAGCAGGTCTCATGATCAGATCACTTGTATTTTTGTGAAGCTTGGGGTCAGGAAGAGATGGGGAGTCAGTTTGTTATCTTTTCTCCTAAATCTGCCTCTGCTGATCTCATTTTGGGCAAGCTGCTAGACCTCCTTGGGCTGGTTTGTCTTTAAAAATGGGGAATGTAAGTCTTCCTGTTCATGACTTCCTTCAGAGCTCAGAAGAGAGAAGCAGTGGTGGTGGTTCTTCCCTGTTCCTGGGAGCAAGCAGGCTAGGAAGATCCTATAATGGTATTTTGAAGCTGAAGATGCACTGAAGGCTTGCAGGAGTGATTAAGTACCATATGTGACTGGTTGTTATGGAGATTGGGCCTGCACTCACGTGGCAGGAATCTGCCTTTGGATACTAAGTTAGGCACAATGAAAGGATGAGTACATTGCCATGTCTTCCAGGGGCCTCCTTGCAGTTCCTAAAGATTTTTTGGGTGGTAATTTTAAGTGCTGAGCCATTCTTGGTTTCTTCAAGTTCTGGATGTAAATGCTTTTCCACCATGCACAATCTGCTTTAGTTCTGCATAAACACTTCAGGGGGGAAAAAGCTCCTATGATTAGGAGGGCTGAGACAGCCTGTGTCATCAGGCTTCTTGCAGCTTCAAAGGAGATGCTATTACAAGCAGAAAAATGTTTGCTGTGCTATTTTTCCTGGTGTTATCTATCAAACTTCAAGTATATTCCTACACTGGAAGTATTTTGGGGCTATCCCTGAGTGGCTGAAAGTGATAAGTATTTGAAGTGATTAGGAAAGGCCTGTCATAAGAACTCAGGCAGCACTAGCAGGAAAAAAAAAGAGCTCTTTTTGACTGACTGTGGGCTCAGCTGGCCAATTCAGGTCTTCATGCATCCTCTAATGGGTGTGTTAGGAGCTAATAATATGTGCCTTTTTCCTTTCTGTCTCATTAGTGTCATCCACAAGCAAAATAAATAGCAATGTGGGTCAGGACCTCCCAGCAGGCAGAGATAACGCTCTTTCTTCTCTAGGACAGGTTTGGATTTGGTTTTTAAACTCTGTGTGTGCTTCAGATGAGTGTATGCTCATATACAGATTGAGGAGCAAAGACTTTATAATTGACCCACAATTCTGGAAGTCATAAAGAAGCTCAGGGTAGGCATTCAAGAGCTCAGGAGCAGATGAGTGGTTCTGAGGGTCTCTGCTTTCTCTTGGACTCCAACCTAGCCGAGACCAGATCACAAGGATTTCCAGGGCTGCTTGATCAACACTGGTAACTGAAACTCTGCAGTGGAGGGAGGTGATCTCAGCTTCTTTCCCAGGTGACAGAAGATTTATTTGCTCTCTTTGTCTTATTCTTCTTCATTTCAGATAAGTTTACTCTGTCCGGGAGACATATTTTCCTCATAGTGCTGAGTCATTCATTATCTACTTCCCACTTCCCCTTGGAAATCTTAAGGAAAATCTGTGTTGTTTCCTATGCCATGATCTCCCGTCCCCCTTCCTGTTCAAGGGATGTTTGAATCTGGCTGCTCCTAGCAGGAAAGTAAATCCATCCATTTTTCTGGATTGCTGGATGCAATCTTAGTTTACAGTTACTTTCCTCTTAAAGATCAGCTCAGCAATTAAATTGTTCTTTTCAGTGTATAGGAAAGTTTAACAAACGCCCAGGAAGCATCTGTGCCTTGCAGGCCCCCTTTGGCCCTCAAGGTGCCCACAGACTGTGTGGTTTTCCCTGTCTCCTGCTGGCTTCTTGGCAGCTGGATGCACATGGGCACGGTGCTGTGTCCAGGTGTCACTGCTCAGTGTGACCTGTGGCCTTTGGTCCCTAGGGCTCAGAGTCACTTAGATTCTAAGTCTGTTACTGAATCTCTGTCTGAAAAGTCTCTTTCCTAGGGAAAAGATATCTTTTTATTTTAAAGGTGTATTTTATCACTAGGCCAAGGCATTTGCTCCAGAAAAGGTTTGGAGAGACCTGAGAAGCAATCCTGGGAGAGAGAGGATTCTCCTAAATCCCCAGCTTCATTATCCTTGGAGCATATGGCTGCTCCTGCATATGGTGTCATCACCATAGCTCATCTGGATGAAAGCATTTATAGAACTGCCTGCAAACTTAGCCTGGAATATTAACTGATCTTGGAGCTCAGGCCCCAGAGTCCTCCATTAATGAAATTTCTCGGGGAGTGTTGCAAGTTTCAGTTTTTTGCCTGCCTTTATGATGAACAGATGTTTTTTGTCTCTACTGGTTAGTCTGCTTTTGAGGACTGAGAATCTGAATTTGTAGGAGGGAGAAGAGAAGCTGTGCATAATTTTCCTAAAGGATCTGTGTTTCCAGAGTAGCTTTCAGAGGCCCTTGCAGGGCTAGGGCAGAGTTACAGCGGGGATGTAGAGCAGAACAGGGAGCCAGCCTGCATGGCCTGCTCTGTGCTGTGTGTGTCAGCTGGAGCCACAAGCACCACAGAGACATTTCTGACCTGCCCACACTGCAGATGCACCTTGGCTGTGCCCAATGTGCAGGGGTTGCATCCTTACTTGTAACAAAATCAAGCAGTCTCGGGTTTTGCCTCAGGTTTGGACTGGGCTCAGCCATATCATATGCATATTCCAGCTGAACTGGTTGTTCCAGATTGAGCCAAGTCTTGCTGCTGTGCTGGTTTCTAATTGGAAAGTTGTCTTTTTTTTTTTTTTTTTTTTTTTTCAACATCTTTAAAGTGGTTCTCTTGAAAGTTTTCTCCTTTTTTGCTTCTCTTCACAGCTTGAGCAAGGGATATGTAATTGCCACTGATATCTTTTGAATAGATGCAGATGTAGTTGCAGTTCACAGAATCAACCGTGTGCAATAGAATTCATCAAAGCTAGAAAATCTTTTTCAGGACTAAAGGGATAATGAAATATTGGTAGGATTTAAAGATGTGATTTTAGCAGCTTTTGTAAGAGCCTGTAATAAGTAGCCCCTGCTGTTCCAACAGGATCTGGTAATTGTTTGTTCTGTTTTTGTATGTTGTGTCATGGCCAGTAAGAAGGGCCCAGTTAACATCCATCACTAAGTAGGAGCTTGATGTGGTGCTGACAAAGCTGAATTTACCGTCAAGTCCTTGCCAAATTGTGAGCACCCGGTGCTGTATTTTAAAGTGTGTTTTATGTTTTAGCAAATGTAAATCACAAGACATTCCTCTCTCCTGTTAGAAAGGAGCAAAACCTTTCCTTTTCATAAGTTACATTTCTGTGCTAAAGTACATTTTAATGTGAATGCAAGGCTTCCAGGCTTGCTAGCAGATTGATTTTGAGTGGTAGTTCCAGCTGCATTCTAGTTCCACCTGTATTCTAGTTCCAGTCTGCATTCCACATGTTAAGGAAAAATTAAATCCTTAAGGGGAGCAAAGGTGCATTGCAAACAAAACAGTTTTAACCTTAGATATTGGCTTTAAAACATGAGTTACAAGCAATGAATTTGGATAATATTAATTTTTGTTACTTGCCAAGGTGTGAAAGTCTTTTCTGCAGAGTATTCCCCACAGGAGAATCCATCAGTGCTGAGGAGAGCTGTAAACTTGCATAAACTATGGATAGATTTGCATTAGGTTTCCAAAACTTTCATTCATGCTCCAATGAGACACTTGTACATACACACAGTCCCTGTCTATTAATAACCTTTAGCTCATAGAAAGCTCACGGGGTTTTTATTTACTGGGAGGCTGCTGCTTTAGGGCATGTACACAGGATGTTTCTAGAATGCAGAGAGTCCTGTGCAGATGTTTCATTTACTGTTGTGATATAGCAAACATATAAATGTGTTCACATTGTGTCCTACCTTGCTCTGTTTTTCCAGACTTCCTAGACCTTCCCTCTGTCCTCAGTGGTCTTTGGGAGCTTTAGATTCAGACCTGCAGTGCTGTGGGAATCCCTGTGATGCCAGTGATTGGTGTCCTGGAGCAGGGCAAGGGAGGGGAGCAGTGCTGGGTGTGCACAGGTGCGTTTCTCCACAGGAGAGTGAATTGAGGGGTGCAGCTGGCAGTGAGAGGAGCTGTAAGGTCACAGAGTGGCTGTTGGCCTGTTTGTGTGATGGCTGATGTTGGAATGTCTTAGGACAGCCCAACAGAGCTTACAACAAATGCCAAACGTAGACTGCCCACATACAGCACCTTGATGAGATGTCTGAAACTGGGCTGCTCAGTAATTTTGCCCAAGTCCTGATTAAACAGGTAGGATGTATATATCTGTCATCTTTTCTTCTTCCAGATTTCTTAGCCAGGCTTTTGCCTTTTCCTGGAGTCAGGAGGGGTGGATTCCTTCCTAGAATAAAGTTATGATAGCCATAGTAACTGGATTTATTTTGCAAAGCTGAAAGATTCAGGACACGCAAGTACAGTGAGGCAGTGTAATGATGAAGCTCAGTAGCTGCTTTGAAAATCTAGGTTTAGCCGTAGCTGGTTTGCAGAACTGTGTGTTTCAGGAGTCACATATTGTGTACGTAGTGCAAGAGAGACTCGCTGTTCCCTCTGGACAGCTGTAGTAAAATAGGGACTATTTAGGGAGAAGTACTAGGAAGAGTCTAGGAGACGGAAACAGTGGAGATGTTCCTCTCCAGCAGGACGTTCTGAGGATAATGTAATTGTTCCCTCTCCCTCCCTTTCCCTCCCTCCCCCTCCCTCTCCCTCCCTCTCTGAATTGGTTATTCATGGTACCTGATACATCGTTTCTGGTGGAAACTCCTTTTTCGGTTCTTATACTTTTGCCAAGAGTTCAGTTTTGGGGTAAAATGCCAGCTATCTGACTCAGCTGATTCCTCTCTACTCTGCTTTGTATTCCAATGAAGTATCCAGCCACTATCAAAAGCACTTGTGGGAGAAACACACAAGCTGCAATGCCAGGTCATTTCTGCAGTGCTGGTTCTGTCAGGAGCCTGCAGAAGGAGCCGCTGTTAAGTCAATGTGAGTTAAGAGCAGGTGGCACAACTTGTTTTAAGGTGGGAAGTTCATCCTGTGTTTGCTCCTCCCACTCCTGTGCTAGAAACTTAAGCTGCTTATTGCTGGTATCTTGTTTGCAGCTTATTTCTGCTGGGAGGTGTCTTGAGTGTGTGAAACCAGCTTATGTGTCTGGGAAACACCAGGGCAGCCTTATCCCCTGCTGGGCTGGGGCAGGCCCACCCCTTTGGGCCTGCACTTACACATCCCCTGTGTTCTGGGTTCAGTGTGCATGTTTCTCATGCAGAACTGTTGTGCAGCAATTAAAAACTGTCCTGACAGCTGTCCTGAGTAAAAACTCAAGAACAGAAATTTTTTTTTTAAAGGAAGGTGTTCTGAACGCAGAAATGAAAGAAATTTCATTAGTCAGAATGAAATTTCTGACTAATACAGGCTAATATATCTTTACACATGAAGCTGTCTTATAAATAAACAGGCAAAGTGTGCTGGTAGCTGGGCCTGCTCCTTCCACTGAACACTGATGCTCTCACCTGGTCACTCCCAGCCTGGCAAAGCAAACCCTGGCATCTGCTGGGTTCCAACTGTGCCTTTTCCTTTCAGATCACACTCGCTGCAACGTCTGGATCCTGGATGGAGACTTGTACCACAAAGGGCTGCTGAAGTTTGCAGTTTCTGCTGAATCCCTGCAAGACACCATCGTGGTCTTTGTTGCAGATATGTCTAGACCTTGGACTGTTATGGAGTCTTTACAGAAATGGGCCAGTGTCTTGCAAGAACACATTGATAAGATGAAAATTCCTCCAGAAGAGATGAGGCACATGGAGCAGAAGTGTAAGTCTTTGTGCATCCATACATTGCTGCTGGTTTTTTAATTAGCTCTCACAACTTTTGATGGATTTCTTTGGATCAGCATTTTGAAAATGGGTTGGATAGAAATTTCTCTTAAGTTGTGATTGCAACTCTAATTCAAATAGACTGTGTTAGGCTTTAAAAAAACTCTTTTCCAGTTTTGCTGTGCTGACAAAACATCAGGTGAATTATTGGTCGAGATCCTGGGCAATAAATGAGATTTTGATAATTTGATTTTTAAAAAGGGCAATTTTTAAAAAATAACTCAATAAAATGACATTCACTTTTTAAAAGGCAGTGACAGAATTCAGTGATGAAGTGAGCTGTCTGCTCTGCTGTGATATCTCAGCCGGGTCCCATTCCCATACTCTGCTTGTCTTACAGAAGGTCTCTCTGCCCTTGTTTTTCTGGTGGCTCAGGCTGTGAACCTGCTGCAGCTAATTGTGTCTCCCTACAGCCATTCCTACCCTGTGACTCTAGGAATGTTGTATAAATTAACCTTCTTTCCTGGCATATCCATGGCAGGAAAGAATCTAGTACTGGCAGGAGGTCATTGTTGCAGTATTGGATCCTGCAGCTGCTTTCCTAAAGTAGTGTTGAATATTTCTTGAGACTTTTTTTTCCTGTTTTTATATTGAATTACTCCAAAATAAATTCCTTTAGTGGAAAAGACCTTAGCAACTTCCAGTCCTTTCAGATGAAGTAGATTCATACTGATCCTTTGTGGTTGCTGTTTTTGCTCCAGGCTACTGGCTCTCTGTGCTAGAGTGTAGAACCCTTGCAAATATGGTCTGGTAGTTTCCTGAGCTGCCTTTAGGGATCAGTGTGATCTGTTTGACCTGTGAGCACTCAGGTGTATTTGTATAGCTGATAATCCTTCCTGAATGTTAAATATTATGTTCCCGGAAGCCTTGTGCCTATAGCATACCAGCTGGAGTTTAAACTTAATGATTGAAACCACCCAGGTTTGATCATCAAGTTACATTTAAACAAAAAGTAAAATATGAGAGTTTTTAGGAGAAAATGATTGGAGGATTTTATGTGTGTCAGAGATTTTTTGGGGATGGGAAATGCAGTTCTAGTATCAACAGCTAACCTAATCTGCATGTTTGAGACACAGCAAATGTTATGGCAATCCAAATAAAGAGGGAGTTGCACCTAAATTTTCCTTTTGAAAAGAGAAGCTTTTCAGCCTTCCCTTCAGAGTGCACTCTGTGAAGGAGCTATGGCAAAGCTCAAGTGCCCTGTCTGAGGAGTTCAGAAGGCTTTCCAGCAGTGGTGTCTTAGAGAATTCTAAATTAAAGATTTTTACAAACTCCTGGTTCTGAGTTCTCCTGGAGTCAAGGGAAGAGGAGATTGGAGAGGAGTTGAATTCCCCCGTGCCTGGCTCCAGTGCCATCCCCTGGCTCAGCTGTGCCACACAAGGCTCTGATGTCTTCAAATTTGCACCTCCTGTTCTCAGGCCCTGTGCAGGGCCCTCGTGTCACCTGGACACATCTCTGGCTTCTTGCAGGCTGTCCTTAGGGCCAGCTCTGTGCCCAGAACTTTGGCCACCATGGCCTGTAATTCTGTTAGCAGCCACTGCTGAGGAAAGGCCCAATGTAACTGTGTCAGGGTAATGCACTGGGCAGGGTAGAGCACACGTGCCTGGTGAGTGCCTTGGGACTGCTGCCCATCCTAAAGCTACACAGCAAAGCTCTCCTTACTGAAATCCTGCTGCCTGTGCCCCCTGGGGTAGGCTGCCACTTAGAAAATGAAGTAACTGGGTTGCAACAGCCCAAATATGTAAAAACCAGGGTAATAAAGTGTGCATGAGGGCAGCTGAAACATAGAAATGGAGTGCAGAGTGATGGGATGTGCAGAGTGATGGGATGTGCTGAATTTAGTGTGCTCCTGCAGCGTAAGACCAGATGGATGGATGTGTTTCCTGACTTCACCTGCAGAATATTCCCTTACTCCTGCTCCTCCATCCCGAGCTGAATGTCCACAGTGCTTTCCCTGGCTGTCACACTCAGCACCAGGAGCCCTGGGGGAACACTGCCCAGTCCTGTCCTACTGGCATCCACTGGAAGTGCTGCAAGGTTGTTCTTTCTCCGTTGCCAAGGTCCTAAGAGTTTCCAGAGATGCCTTTGTTAGCTCACCCTTGCCGGTGCAGTTGGACTTTGGACTGTTTGTCTCAGCTGGCAGGGTTTGGGTGGCCTTTCTGCACCCAGCCCTTGCTCCTGTGTTTGCTGCTTGTGATTCTGACTCTCAGCTTGCCTGAGTGGGTGAAAAACTTCCCTTTGGAGTTAAGGAGCTTCCAGAATGGGCAGCAGGACACACATGGAAGCAACAGGCTGCCTTTTTGGGAATGTACCCAGAGCATTGCCTGCCTGCCTGCCCTCACTCCCATCACTGAGCTGCTCTGGGGGTTCCTTGCCAAGAGCTTGGCTAATGTGAAGTCAGGTACATAATGCCAGCTATGCCCATTTAATTGAGGCTCAATTGTTATAAATCATTATTTAAATAGCACATATTTGTATAATTATTTAAGGGAAGATGTGAATGTTGCCCCCATATTTAAGACAGCAGAGCAGATAAGGTGGCTGTCAGGAATCAAGAACTGCAGAAAGGAGGGGTATTGGTAAAATAGCAATTACACCAATGATCTCTGGGGTGTTTGGAGCTAAAGAATTGAAACACAATAACATGTTTTTGCAAATGGTGTACTGTTCCATTCAAGCTGAATTAGTTTCAGATTGTCTACCTTTTTGCTTTTTTGGTCTGACATAGAGCTGAAAGATTTCTTAAGCTAAAATATTTTTTAAAAAAAATAGTTTATCCAGGTATCTTTTGTCTAGGAATTATTTTCACAAGACTAAAATTTTTAATGATCAATAAAGATAGGGCACAAAAAAGCTAGAAGTGATTGTGAAACTTTAAAGAATGTAAATATGGAATGATTGTCTCAGAAAAATATTCTTTATTTTTCTCATTCTGCAGTTTGGGATATATCCATTAAGTTGTAGTGTTTGCCTGCGTTTCCACATTGCAGTTAAAGAAAACTCCAAGCCTGAGCATTTTACTGTTGCTGGAACAACCAAACCTAATAACTGTGGATTGCTGTCTCAGTGGTGCTTTCAGTTAATGCATCTCCTGAGTGATGCAGCAGTTTTTGGTGGAGTTACCTTACAGTGCCTCATGTGGACAGCAGCAACAGGAACAAACCAGTTTGCTGGAACCTCACTTTCATTTGCTGTGTTCAGTGCAAAGGGCCACAAGTTTGGTAGATAAATCAGCACTTTATAGTGAGGGTGTGATTTTAATGGCACATCATCACTTGGTGAGAATTTTTTAAACATAATAGGCCATTTTGAGTACTCGACCTTAGTGATGGGCAGAATATTACAGATTTCCAGAGGAGCTGTTGTTTTTCTGGCTTCCTATTTTATGTGCATCATCTTAGACGTATTTCCTGTTGAAAAACCTTAAACCAAAGTAATTTTCACTGCTTCTTAATAAAGAAAATAGTTGTTTTCCATACTATATAGAAGATGATTCCTCAATTAGAACTGTGTAGAGGGGATAATATTCATAGCTCACTAGAAGAAAAAGAAAAAAATGAAAGATTTTATGAGCTGTTTGGGCACACAACTTTATATCCATTAAATATGGATACTTCATATCTGTTAAAAGCCTGAGGGTGGAGCACAAATGAGACATAGCTGTGAGATGTAAGAAGAAGTATGACATTGTTGTGTGTCAAAGAAATGTTTTAAGTGCAGTGGGCTGCTTTATTACCTTGTGAGAGTGCAGTTTGTTCATTGTGGCATCTGACAGTGCGTGGAGACCAGCTTCACTTGGATTTAACAGGACCAAACTCTGAAGGGGATGGGGTTTGAGTGGGAGCCTGGAGCAGTGTTTAAGAGCCTGTTGCTGACAGGCACTCACACTTGTTCCTGAGTTAAAGAGAGGATGCTGTAGTCAGAATGTCTTGCTCTGGCTGGTAGCTTCTGTAACCCGGGTAGTTGTTTGTTCAGAGCTGCCGCTGTTGGCCCAAGTGCTGTGTCCCATTGCCCCGTGTCTGGCAGGGATTAATGCCAGGCCAGGTGCATCCCTGGGAGTTCACACAGAGCTCAGCTCCACATGGAAGGGTTTTCTCCCTCCGTGTGTGAGGTGTGGCTGTGGTGCTGCTGCTGGGGCCCGCTGGCCTCTGGGGAGAGGGGAGCTGGGAGTTGTGGCTCTTTGGGATCGTGCCCTTCATTCCCATTCGGCAGAAATTCATGAGGATAAAATTCATGAGGATGAAGCCATCAGACTTCTGAAATTTCCACGTTGTATTTGCTCTTATTTGCATTTCTAAAATTCTTAGAGCGTCTTGTGTTTTCTCATGTTGTCAAGTGTTACTCTTTTCAGGAGAGGCCTTTTTCCCCCACATTTGAAGGGGTTTATGCTCCCAAGTATCTCAGTAAAGAAAAGATTATTTTGCTTTGATATGAACAAAACCCAGGAAAGGAATCCTGTCTGATTATAATGCTGTGGTGAATTGAGAGTTGAATTGTCAAATAGTTTTCTCTGTGTGATTAAGTCAGAGAGGCTCATCTGAACCATTGTAGGAGACACAGATGGTGTTCTTTAAACTGCTCTAATACACTTGGCCTCAATAGTAAATAGTAATGGGAAAGCTAATAAAGTAAAGAGATACTTTGAAAGACTCCTTTTCTCGTTAAATGCTCTTGGTGAGATAATAAACACATGGAATGTGCAGAATATATGATGGATTTTTGATTTGCTGTAGCTGACTAAGGAATAGTGCTGGAGGAACCTCCTTTGGAGCGCTGCTGTTTCCTCTCCACAAGAAGGCACTGCCTCCCCGTGTTGGAAGCAACTGCATTTCATTTTCATTTGTATTTCCTTACACCCTGGCATATATTGAATTGGTGATTGGAAGTCTTATGGTCTATACTTAGTTTGGGGTTTTTTGGTTTTTCTCTGGAATGGAGCTCTCTTCCACAAAAATCACACAATTTTATATTTCAGCTAAACGTTGTAGATTGTGCAGCGTTAAACAGAAGGATTTTCTGATTTGTTCTTCCTCCCACACACCCATACCATTGCAGGAATGGTTCCTGTTTTGAAAAGGTACCATGACTTCTTTTTGCAAGGTTGGTATAAGAAACTTCCCTGAGGTTTTACCACTTCCTAAAGCTCAGGCCTGCAGTGCATTGAAGTTCCTTCCCTGGCACACGGAGGGTGTTCTGAGCAGCCTCTCTGTGTGGCTGGGCTGCAGACTGGTGGCTTTTCTGAGGAGCTTTCCTCACTGTCTCTACAGTCACTCTGCTCCCACTGTTTCTAAAATAAAGGAGCCTTTGTGGGAGCAGATCATGGAGCTTGCTTGGCTCTTTCCATGAGGGTTCCTCATGGCTGAGTGAACCTGGGCCTCAGGGCAGTGTGTGCCTGGAGCAGCCACATCCAGATTTGGCTGGTCTGTGGCTTTGGTCTTGAATAAAAGACATTAAAGTGTAGATTGCAGCCCAGATTTGATACAGCATGTGTGGGCTCACAGTGCATTTCCAAAATGGCCTTAATACTATTCCTTATTGGATGGTATTCAGGATTATTGGAACACTCACTGTTGCCATAAAATTAAAATACTGACAACATAGAAAGCACACCGTTTCCTCTGGACCCCACTGTAGTTTTCCAGAGTACAACTGAGTCTCTTCAGGTAGCCTGCAGATGCCCTTGAGTCTGTGCTTATGCAGGTAGGTTTTACATTTTTGGCATTGGGTGCCTGCCACAGAAATGTAGAGTAATAGGAACTGAAGTAATTGTTAGTGAGAAAAAGTGGCTGTTTCAGGTTGGTGTTTTCTGTGTACATTTACATTTTCACCATGCTTTCTTCCACAATAGGTACAAATTGCAGGGTATAGGCTGTTTTGCTAAACCACATTTGTGTTTTCTGTTGTCAACTGCCCTATAATGAAATGTTCAGGAATATGCATTTGTACGTACTATAGCTCTTGCAGATAATTGTGGTTATTTATAGTGGCTCCAGATCCCACTTGATTTAGCATCCTGTAAGTTTTGGTGGAGGAGTGTTGTGGGGTTGGAAAGGGCAACAAGGCTTAACTTGCATTCAATGCTCATGTAGTATAAAAATAAATTTAAAAAAACCCTTGAGATTTCTAGTTAGTTGTAGATTAATTACAGTTTAAAAAGAACTAGTTCCTTTGTTGTAGCCTAAGGATGTCTCTCTTTTAATAGTTATAAAGGAATTTCAGGAGTATGTAGAACCTGAAGAAGGCTACCAAGGATCACCACAGAGGAGAGGCCCCTCTGGCCAGGAGGATGAACACGTTTCCCTGCCCCTTGGAGACAACGTGCTGACTCACAACCTGGGCATTCCCGTGCTCGTGGTGTGCACAAAAGTGAGGCTCTGCTTCTCTTTGCTGCTATGCAAGGGTTTCATTACTTCTCTGTTAAAAGCATGCTTTCTACAGACATGCAAAATGAATTCTGGATTAACAGTGGAGGGATTTGTTTTAGAAGTGAGCTTCTGCCACCAACATCGATTTTACTATTATGGAATAGGAGTAATTTTATAAATTATATGTTAATTACTTCAGCATTTGGTTTATCAGTGCTGTTTTTAGAACCGGAGACTCAAAGTAAATGTGATGGGAGGGTGTAAGATTAAGGAAGGTGTTTCAAGATGTGCTGGGATTAAATGCCTGGATTTTTCTGGTTTGTTTTCCTGCTTCTCCCAGTGTGATGCAGTGAGTGTCCTGGAGAAGGAGCACGACTACAGGGAAGAACACTTCGACTTCATTCAGTCACACATCCGCAGATTCTGCTTACAGTGTATCCTTTTCTGTGCTGAGGAGATTGCCTCTAATCTAGAAGCAAGAAGAGATGTTTTCATGCTGAATTGCACATAACATTAATCCAAGGAATTGCTCTGCAAGATTGCTTGGTATTAGTTATTGGTTAGGGTATGTGCTACACATACCTAACCTTAGGTGGTAGGTATGTGTAGTGTTTGTGTTTTTGAAAATGTTGACGGATGTATAAAATATTTTATAGCTTTTAAATCATGCGTGGGGTTTGGACCTTTTATTCCTTTACAAAGGATTGGTCTTACATTTTATGAAGTGTTATTACTTGGTTTTCCCCTCAGAATTTGCAATTTCCATGTAAGCCTGAGAGCTCATCTGTGTATTAAGTTTTTGACTTTTTCCAAGTGAAGTAGGATACAATTTCCATGTAAGCCTGGGAGTATGGATAACTTCTGTATATGTCAAAGAAAAGTGCCACGAGCCTTGCCCTGTTAAATCCTCTCCACCCCTGCATACTAGAGGTCTTTAGTTTTGCCTTGAACTACTGCTCAAAGCTAAGTCTAGTAGCTATAAATCTATTAACTCCTGTGTTGAAATTCTTATTGTAATGTAGAAACTGTATCTTACCTAATTTTCCTTAACTAGAAACCCAGATGGGGCTGCCTTGATTTATACATCAGTTAAGGAGGAGAAGAACCTTGACCTGTTGTATAAGTACATTGTACATAAAACCTACGGTTTCCAGTTTACCACGCCTGCCTTAGTGGTAGAGAAGGACGCAGTTTTTATGTGAGTCACTGGGACAAGCAGCACGGTGTCACAGGGGTTTTTATTGAGCACTGCACTGCATTTAACATGGATATAAAAATAAATTGAATGGTTTGTTGTTCAAAAGCTTAGTATCCAAGTTTTGTGGAATCCCAAATTTGAACACCAACTTAGTGCATATGACTTGACCATTCCAGTTTTTGTATCCTTGGAATTTAGCTGAGAAATAGGGCTGATCTGTAAGAAAACTGCCTTATTTCAGTAGAGAGCAGTAAATAAAGGGTCTTTGTAGAAGCTTTAAAGAAAGGGCAAAGCTTTATTCTTTTTTACAGACCTGCTGGTTGGGACAATGAGAAGAAAATTGCCATTTTACATGAAAACTTCACAACGGTAAAGCCAGAAGATGCATATGAGGACTTTATTGTAAAACCTCCTGTAAGAAAGGTAAAAAAGGGTTATTTCTTTCTGTACCTCTACAAATACATAGAGTTTGCTTGAATGGCTGCTAAGGAATACTAATATTGAAGAACTCCAAATATAAATGCAACTTTGTTTAAAATCAAAATATATGAAACATCGGGTTTTCATTTATTAGTTATTTAAAATACTGAAAGCAAACCCAGAAACCATTCACCTTATTGAATGAAAGGCAGTCCAGGAATAGCTATTTTACATTTACTGTTTTTGCATGCGTGGGGCAGTAACACAACCAGAAAATGGAGAATTCTCTTGTAGGACATTTCCATTTGTACTCACATGGCTTTGAGGTTGCCAGGTGAAGGCAAAGCAAGGTCATCTCAGGTCTTTGAAGAGATGCTGATGAGATCAATATCCAAACTTAAAAAGAGGAATGTGGATATATACCAGGTGCTCGTGTCCACAGGACGGTGCTCACAGGCTGGCATCACTATTCGTCTGCTCCAATATTTTTTTATTTTACAGTATTTTTTTAATGGCAACTTCTTTAATGTTACTATTATTTTAAATGTGCAAGAACAGTTAAAACAAAAAGCAATAGTCTTAAAGATTTGTCTCTTTCTTCCCTGTTGATCACTAAAGCATAAAAACCAGTTACAGTAATTTCAGTTTTTACTTATGACAACAAAATATTTTGTTCAACAGTTAGTCCATGATAAAGAGCTGGCAGCAGAGGATGAGCAAGTATTTCTTATGAAGCAGCAGGTAAGAATGGAAGAATGAAAATAAATCCTTACTATGTAAGATTTCATTTGAATATCTCCCCTGTTGTTGCCTATAGTTTTTTGTTTTGTGTTTAAATCACCTGGTAGCTATTTCTCAGCTTTGCAAATTCAGATGTAATTGTGAAGTAAGACCTTATTCTAACAAATGCACGTAGGAAGGGAAGATATGCTGAGAACAGAAAGAATTTACATGTCAAAGGAGCAGAGGAAGAAGAGACTTTGTATTTCACCACAAAGCTGTATCTGTGAATATAAATATTTTTAAAACCTAACACCTGAGCATTGCAGTTTCCTTACAGCAAGAAGCTTGAAAGGCTTTAATGTGTCAAATTTGGCTATGCTGTAACTTGTTATTTTCCTTATTACTCTATAGTTTAAAAAATATAATAATACTTCCCTATCCATGTCATTATAAATGTCCTGGAGGTTACAGACTGGGGTGTCTGTGGTTCTGGCTTTGCATTCTGGACTGGCTGTGTGAAACAAAGGCCCAAAGCTTACTTACTCCTTGCAGTCAGTCCTCTAGGGGTAGAGTGGGGAAGAATGGAAATATCAGGAAAAAGATCAAATAAATTAATGGTTACTCAGCCTCACTATTTTATTCCTCTGTATTCTTTGAAACATATTTAATATGCTTAATATGTTGTTTTTGCAGTCATTCCTTGCCAAACAGCCAGCAACGCCTACAAGAGCATCAGTAAGTAGATCCAAGGAAAAGAGTAGGAGGTGTTTAGTTTCCTTCAAGGGAAAAGGGAATGATTCTAACCTGCAGAGATCCAGTTTTTATATTTGAATGTAATATAACATAATCTCCCCAAACTGCAGAAAGGAAATAATAAGGCAGTATTTTAAAGTGTTTCTTAAAAATTCACTGTGGAAACATCAGATTGTTGAACTGAAAATTTCCTGCAGTGAGTCAGCCTTTTCTGTAGTAGAGGCACATCCCCAAAATAACTGATGTTTTGGGGGCTTGTTTGTTTTCTTTCTCCAGTGTGCATCACTATAGTGCCAGTAGAAAGGCTGAAAAAGTATGTGGTGTTAGACTTGCTTAATGTAACTAATCCTTTGAAGTTCTTCTCTGATTTGTGTGATTTGGACTTTTTAAGGAATCTCCTGCAAGAGGCCCTGCAGGATCCCCAAGAACTCAAGGCAGAGCTGGTCCCGCCAATGTACCCAGTGCCTCACCAATCACATCAGTTAAGAAACCAGATCCAAATATTAAAAGTATGAATGAACATTTTACTGGTCTATCATGTGTTATTTCCCTTAAAGTGAATCCTCTTCTTTAGAAAGATTTGAGGATTTATTCACTAATGGTATAGTTAATTTAATAACAGATGCATTTACGACATAACTTTGGGTTGATTTTTTTCTTTTCTGGTCATTTATATGACTTGGAATAGAGTTCTGTTACTGCCAAGCAGTCAGACAGTTCAAATGCATTCTAATTTCCTTAAATTGCCTCAATACATCTATTATGCATCAGTTGGATTGTTAGGGTGGAGACTTCTCTAAACTACAAACAGTTTTAAACTTTCATACCACTTACTCTGGAATCCACTGGAACCTTGTTCCACTGAACCCTCTCTGGAATGTCATTTGCTGTAGCAGATGGAGTCACTTGGCAATGAGATCTTTCCCTGAGATGCAGCTCCATGTTATTGAGGGGTTTCTTTCCTGTCTGGGCATTAAGGTGGTTTGCAGGGCCAGTGTTGTTTTTTGTTGTGCACTGTAGGGCCACGCTTCACTTCCAGGGAGTAAAATGCCCTTCTGGATCCTGTCTCATTGCTAAATTGCCAAGTTTTGATTTGTTAAAAGCAGTGTGGCATGAAAGGCTGCACTAGAGCATCTTTTCAGGTTCTTAATGGGCTTACCAATCTTTGAATTTCATGGCTGTACTCAATAATCTTGCTCTTGGCTTTTACATTTATTAAAAACTTAAAAACGTACAAATATTTAGATTTAAATTTCATTACCCCCAGTCATTCCAGAACAGGGGGAATGTGCATTCAGCCATCTCTGCCTATGCCAAGGTATGCAAAGGGCTGGGGTCTTCAAACTAAACAAGTACACGCTTTCTCAGAGCTAAGGTTTATTTCCTTGGTTAGCAAGAGATTTGTATGTATGTATGTGAAAATAAGTTATAATTTACCAGCTCTACATGTTCTGTGTGATCTATATTTGGTTTTTTTCTTTAGATAACGCTGCAAGTGAAGGTGTCTTGGCTAGTTTCTTTAACAGTCTCTTGAGCAAAAAGACTGGCTCTCCTGGAAGTCCTGGTGCTGGAGGAGTGCAAAGTACAGCCAAGAAATCAGGTATTGGACTTGTTATTGCAACTTGTTTTTAATAGTTTGTTTGACTCCTTGGTCCATGGGTATGTCTCACAGTGGTCAGAAAAATTACAGACCTTGACAGATGACAGTATCAAAATGTCTTTAAAAGAATTAAACTACTGCAACTTCACAACTCCAGGGCTTCTGTTAAGCCTGATATAACTTCATTCTTCGAGTGAAGTTGCACTGCTGGGATTTCAGTGACATTTGAGTCTTGATCCTATGCTGAAAGTGCTGATTTCTTTCTCAGCTTCTGAATTCCTTCCTTTCTTTTTCTTGATGCTTTGCTGTTGCAGAGGAGATGCAGTTGTTTGGGTTTGGACTAGAGTTAGCAGTGAAACTATTGAAATCTCCCCAGAGTTTAAGCTGAAATGAATTACTGCTTGTGACAGCTTGAAGTTGTTCGCTCATTAATTATTTAGTATTTTATTGCAATCCAGCATAGCTGATAACACTGACAAATGGGTACTTTGTGTGTGTGTGCTGTGACTGCACTGTGGGAGATCCTTGCTGATAAACATTGCAGCAGTTCAGTGAAAATGAAAGAAACCTGTCAGAGTGGTTGGTACCTACCCAGACCTTGGTGGTGCAAAATGCATTGTCCACCTGACAGATGGAATTTACTGCTTTGATTCTTTGACTGTCTCTGTTCAATACTGGCATTCCTATCACACTGAATGTTCAGAAGCTTTCCTTCCAGAATTCTTTCACTATTAAATTGTGGATAGATACACTGCTTCTGATCCCAAACTTGTGCAGTCTTGTGGGTGTTAATGGTGATGCTAAACCCACAGTTCCTCATGCTGAGACGGGAAGGTAAGGCCCAGACATTCTGAAGGGGAAAAGAGAAAGATCTGCTGCCAGCCACATGGATGGTTCTGTCAGAGAGCCAAGGCAGCTGGACTTTGAGTATTTTTTAATTTCATTTTAACTGGGAAGGTTTATATATGACATTTCATGTTCTGAAAGCTCAAAAATGCCTAGGATTGGACTTACAGCAAGTCAGGTGTGGTTTTTTTGTGTGTTTCAACGTGATGAATTCTGTAATTTTGTCTTTATTAAATTTATTTAATATGAAGATAACAACAAAAGGGATTTGTATTATATATTATTTCCATAATAATATAGTTTCCATGTTACAAAAACGCTGAACTAATTCTTTCATAATCCAGAATGCCCTCTTCAGTTAAACACAGAAAGGTGTCCCCTGCTTCATCGAATACAGCCTCATGTTTTACTCACCACAAGGTTAAAGTAACTTTTTATAGAAATAGAACTAGAAATATTTTTAGGTGTTATTTCATGCATGCTTTTTATCTGAAGCGAAGTCAGTACCTGGCTAGTGATTAAAAAAAGGAGACAAACTCAGAAATAAAAGCTGTAATGTCACCTCTCCAAGAAGGCTATTCCAGTACTTCATTTCTCAATTATTTTCCTCCCTTGCCCAGTGTTTCTGAATCCCAGTACTTTTGGTCTTGTTTGGTTAGCAGTGGAGCTCGGTGTAGCCCCTTTATGTTTGCAGCAGTGTTTGGGTTTGAAAGCTGTTTCCCCTTTGCCTGTGCCTTGTGTGTGGCCTGCAAGAACAGATTTGTGTGCAGGCCCTGTTGTTTGGCTGTGACAGTTCTGTCCCCCTGGCACTCTGCTCACCCTGTTTGCTCTGTGCTCAGAAACAGCTGGGGGTGGCAGACAAGGCTCTGCCTTCCCTGAGCTGATCTGTGCTACAGATGTGTTCTGCTCACATCTGTCAGGGGAACCCGGCGTCATTTTCATCTATGTGACACTGAGCAGGATTTTTTACAGCAATTCAGCCAGTTTAATACATTTTCTGCCTTCTGGTAGGAGAGTTTCTTGTCTGTATCAAATGCCCTCAGTGTCTCAAAAGTTTGTGTGTTGGCTTAATCATTGTTTTCCATTCTATCATCATGTACCACTTTGGTAGTTTATGTAAATAACTTTTGCCCTCCAATCCTATCTTTCCAAATTCTCTGTCTCTTCAGGCACACTTACCTACCTATCTGCTCTCTTCAACAGCTGGACAGGGTAGAATGCTGAATAAAAGTACTTACCAGTGCTATAGATAACTAATGGATAATTTTATGAATTAAATTCCATTCATTTTCTCTGAAATATCAAAGCTTTTTTGAAAAAAAGTTTATTTCTGTGAAGGTGATGCGAGATGTGATATCGACCACTTCTCCCTTCTCCACAGGACCTGTTATCCTTTCATAGAAATGTGGGTGGCTTGGCAGAACTTGTCGGGAGAGACCCTCTTGGTTGTTGTGCTGGTAGGCTGTTCTAAGCACCTAAAACATAATTGCAATTTCTGGAAAAACTGCTCAACTAGTCTGTAATGGGCTGTACTCTTTCCTCTTTCAGTCTTCTAGAACAGTCTGTGGCTTCCAGGACTTTTCAAAGATAACAAGCTTTTTTTGCCTCTTTTTTTTTTCCTTGTGTCAGTACTAACTTCGAATTTGAATATATAATTTTGCTCCTGAAACATGTAGAGACAGCTATCATACATCCTTCTTAACTCCCTTGATTTTGATAGACTAAATTAGACAAGTTCTCTTCTAGTCTCCTGCTAGAGGCTGAGCTCTGTTTTCCCCACTAGATTCTTCATTAGTTCCCATCACTGGCTTATTCTTGTCCTGAACATGAATGATTAGAATATTGTACTCAGCTCTGCAGATCTACCTCTTTGTAGTGCCTGCTGCAGCAGTTCTCTTTCTTGGGTGGAAGTGCTTCTCCTGAATGATCTCAAGGTTGGCTTTTCTTGGCTACATTGAGTTGGCAGCTCCCATTCCTTTCCTGATTTTGGGAACAGAGCAGTTGGCTTTCACTCACAGGAGAGTGGCCTGTTCTTGTCACCTGCTGTGCTCACACCTTACATGAACCTGTGTAAGATTAAACTGTGCTGAGAAGGTAAGGGCTCCTCACGCTGCTCTCTGAAAAGCTCTTGTTGGGTTTGTGAGGTACCTGGTGCTGCTGAGAACAGAAGAGATGGCCTGTTCCTTTGTGGAAGAGTTGAGCAGAACATCTTGGAGAAAGCATTATTTCCAGCAGCACCCTCTGTGCGAGTAAATGTGCTAAAAATATTTTTGTAGGCATTTCAAATGTCTAAACTGTTTAAAGAGCCTGACGTTTTCAGAAGGTTGATGACAAAAATATTTAGCTTTAAAGAGACCATCTGTTTTTCTCATAGCTAGGAATAGCCTGAGGTTGTAATGTTGAGATTCTCTCCTAGGGTGAGAGCGACATTGTGGGTCTCAACAATGCTGGTCAGCCTCATTGATGGATTGGTTTCTGTGACAATTCTTACCTGAGAATATCTCTCCTCTGGGCAGTGTTGTTTCCATTTTTCTTGCTGTGCAGTGCTTCTTGTTTGCCTTTGTTTCTGGACTCTCTTTGATGTCTAGACCATGATATTTCAAAAAACTTCAATTGGATATTTCTGTGGTGGATTATTTTTCTACATTTTAACTTGTATAGTCACACAGTTATTTCATTTATAGTCACAAGAAGATTCTTGCAAATTCTAACGCTGCCTTCCCTCTCTATTCCTGTACAGAGAATAAAGAACTCAGATTCCCTGCTCTCACTCTGATCTATCAAGGGAAATTAATTGTACAGAACTGGGGGCACATAATTGTCCAGAACACATCTCCCTGAATGAGACCATCACTCCTTGACAGATTTGTAGGGAATTTGAAAGCAAGTGTCACTCTCATTCATAATTGAGGGGAAACTCTTATTTTTGTAAAAACACCTCCTTGCATTTCTTCTCCTTTGGTAGATGCTCCCCATGGTGAGAAAGGGGAATGTGTTCCCCTGCACTGGGAGAGTTTTCCTGTCCACATGAGGTATTTGCAGGACACTGCTTGGGGTTATTTTGGAGCCCTAAGGAGCCAATTCATCCAGCATAAAAAAACAAGTCACAGGTTTTGTTTAGATCTTTTCTTGTTTAAGCAAGGATTTTGTGTGGCCTTTATTGTTTTAGGGTTTAGGCTTTTTTAATTCCCAGGTGCTGTTAGTCTACGTGTAAAGTGTTTTGTATTTTAAGTTCTGTTACAATACATTAATTAATATACTAATTCCTTAATTTTGGTTAAATACTCCTACTTTGAGTAGATGCTGTGTAGAGTGCTGTGGCTTATGACTAGTGCTAAGGTCTAAAACCTTCCTAGTGATTAAAGGTAACCTTTTAACTTGGTTATGTCTTTGTACTTTAGAAAAAAGCACTTGAATCTCTAACAGTCAAATCTTGCCTTCTTAATGTTTTCAGCATGTACCCTGGAAAAAATCCACCTAATATTTCACACACACTTGAGCTGGAAAACAGATGCTTGTTAAATTCTTTGGCTGTGTAAGGAAGCTGTACATGGTTATATAATCTACTTTTTGTCTAAAAATATAGCTTTTTAATCTTAAATGCTTGTATGCTCCATGCATTAGGATATGTTGTTCCAATTCATGGTGATGAATTTGTCTGTGGGTTTATAATTTTCAGAAACACTGAAGTAAGCTGATGGTTCAGTTAGGGAATTGTTAAAAAGTTTTGGGTCTAATACAGAAATGTAAGATACGCCTTTCCATGAAATACTTCAATGTGTCTGGTTCCAATTGAAGAAGTCCTTTGAAATGACTGCTTGGAGATATTACATGAATATGCAATTCCTGTCCCCTTTTTAAGGGAAGCATTGGCTGCGGATAGAGAGTTCTTCCTGTTAGTTGTTTCATATTCAAATGCAGTGAGTACAAATGCGACCAAATAAATGGGATTTCTTTTTTTAGCAGGTGTCCTACATACCTTGTGCTTGAAAGTTAAGTTTAAATAAAGTCCTTGCTATCAATGCTAATAATAGAATTGTGTATGGTTGATTTTTACTGAAAATTCCAAATATGGTTATTTTTAAATGTTAGTTGCTATAAACATATCACTGGTGGTGTTGTGCTTTTTGCTGTTGTGTAGTTCAGCATTTCATCTTTTTAAAGTGAATCAAACCTGAGTATCAGTTTTTACACGAAAAATACCATGCGTTGTGCCAGGCTGTGTGGCCTTGGGGAGGTGGCAAAATAATGAGAAATAAATAATACATTGTCATCTAAAGGTGATTTATTGAACACTTGTGCTTCTTGGTTGAAACATTTCATTGAAACTCGATTGCTTTGTGTCCTTTTTTCTCTCCAGGACAAAAGACAGTTTTGGCAAATGCACAGGAGGAGCTGGACAGGATCACTCGCAAGCCTGACCCCATGGTAACAACAAATTCTCCTCCAACAGAGAACGAGGCTTGATAGGGCAGAACAATGCAGATGTAAATGACCAAATAATTATGTATAGTGATCTGATAAGACCAGGAATTTTCTGCTATGGCAGATGCTATCAGTTTTCTCGGGCAGGGGAAATGAGCTTACTACATCATTGCCTTGTCCCAGTAAAAAGTGCACATTCAGGAAGTTTGCATATAAAATCCCTCTGTATAAGATAACCATTTAGAGTTTATATAGGGCAATTCTTTTGGTTTGGAGGTAAAGCAGGTGCAGCTGCATTTCCTGTTGTGAAGAACACAGAGAAGCAAAACGGAGAATTCTCTTTAAAGTACTACTGACTGCACATGAGGCAAGAAAGAGAACTGAAACCCTCTTTCAGCGTTACTGGAATTGGCTACTTGTATGTTTGCAATGCATTATATTCTTGGATTGGTGGTGGTGGAACAGCATTAATTGGGGGAAAGAAGTCGAGGTGGTGAATGGAGCCCTAAAAGGGGAAACGGATTTGGGACAGTGAGAAACCAGAATGTTGGATTGACTGGAGAGGAGCAATGTTGTCAAATCCTGTGTTTCACAGGGGGTACATAGTCACTGTTTTTAAAAGACTACTTTACATTGGAGAATTCCAGGCCAAACACTAAGAACCATGGGAATTTATTCTTGTTATAAATCTTGTTTTAGTTTTTAAAGAAGTCTTAAGAGTGTGGATGCCCTTTCTGGTGTAGCTGACAAAGGGAGAAACTAAACTTGTTTAGCTCCAAGTGCCTGGCACAGTATGTGATGTGTCTTTAGAAGGTGCTTGAACTTATTGTGCACTGTAGTACAAACAGTCACTGTTTGGTTTTATTTGAAAAACAGTAGTTTGGCAATTTGTATTTAATTTTAAATCCTGTTTTCTGATAGCTTCTGCCTTTTTTATGCCAAGAGACTGGCCTATGAAGAATGGTGGGTGATGGATCATTTTCCCATAATGAAATGTGCTACAGAACACTCTCAGTATTTTTCTTTCTTACTTCTTTTGTAACTAAATATTAGCTCCCAAGCTAAAATGGATTCCTGCCTTACACCTATGGAGGTTTTTAAAAAAACTTTCTAGGCCCTAGTTCCAACCACATCTGCTGCTGGTGCAGCCAACTCCAGTTCTGAAAGTAACCTAAAAAGTATGAATGTGTACATGATGGACATCCTGAAGAAGTTGTTTTGTATTTTCTTTCATGTAGCATTTCATTTGGAAAGATGGGTTGTGGTTGTCCCCGTTGCTCTAAGGGAGCCCTGTCCATGGTCACATAAACCCTCATTCTGTACAAACAAACACAACTGCAGTGGTTACGGAAATGGCACTTTGATTT
This sequence comes from Pycnonotus jocosus, assembly GCA_013400435.1. NCBI lineage: Eukaryota > Metazoa > Chordata > Aves > Passeriformes > Pycnonotidae > Pycnonotus > Pycnonotus jocosus. The sequence goes on along the minus strand of VWYP01001118.1, from coordinate 281,848 downwards.
TATACACAGTATGCTTGTTTTACATGGACACACTACCAGAAATTAAAAATACCAAGCATATTCTGTGCTCTTAATGCTGAAGGGAAAAACCACAATTTGAATTATACAGAGTTTACTTTTTATTGATATGAACTTGTTGTACTAAATCTGATGTCTGGATATAACTTCCCTAATATATATTGTTACTTAAATATACAGAATTAGACTGACCACTAACACAGTGCTGGGTGTTAACCTCAACTCCTATGTTACAGCAAGAGGCTGTTCATGTGAGTCTGTCTGGACATCTAGAAAGCTAAGAGTATTTACTTGCCTCTTTGACAAACATTAACATGACTATGTTACTTGTGCCAGGGTTTTTTTTGTTGAAAATACTTTCTTTTAATTTTTCTTTTTTTTTTACTTTTTTAAAAAAATGACCTGAAGTTATACTGTTGTCTAGATAACAGTTAGACTAAGACTGTGGCTGGCTGATGTTGATGTGGATGCACTTCCTGGTGTAACGGGTGCCAGTTGCAAGTTACCACACCAGAAGTAATTACACACTGTCCTCCTGTCACTGAGAAGTGAGATTGGAGACTAAACCATCAAAAATTGGACAGGAAAACTGAAGTGTATGATTGTAATGGCATCGTTTGAAAACCTCAGTCTGAAACTGCCTTTTTTGTCATCTAACCTGATAAGCACTTTTCTAGCAATATGGCTAAAACTTACAATTGAAGTATTTTTCAGATGTATAAAAATGTTGAGTATACTAAAACTGATCAAAACTGTTACTGTGTGATAACCTACCAGCTTTGCAGAAAGACAAAACAGGGACAGATTTTCAGTTTCTAATTGCAAGTGAATGCTCCTAGTTTACTGACAAGAGGTGTAAGTAATGTAGCATCCTGTGGGTGCCAAAGTCTGCTGGCTTTGGTGAGCTGCACAGTTGTTATTCTGGTGTCTTCAAGCATTGGAACCAAAGGCCAAATGCAAACAGCCTTTACATTTTCAAGTGAAACTTCATTTTATTTGCAGATACACTTGTATGGTAGACTGTTTAAACTATTATATGCCTATATTTATATGCATTATAGTGACTGCATCTACTGTTCATGTTTAAACTAAGAAAACACAAAATGAAAGCATTCAACTTGAAGCAAATAGAAAACTTTAAAGATTGGCCCTCCATAAAAATGCTGTGGTTATGCTGCTTGATTTTAAGTTTGCACTTTTTTTATTGGCATTTAAAAAAAAAAAACTGTTTAAACTGAACAGAATTTCGTATTTTATTTAATTTAACTACGTTGAAAGTGACTGCTCTGTACATCGTGAACTTAACAATATACATGCTGTAAATGAAAGTTCACTGTCCTGTATACTAAGTTTATTGGTTTTTCTTCCAACTTACAATTAGGACTGCAAATGTATGAAACAAACCTTAGTCCAGTTGTATGGCTTTAACCAGGTGCAGTATGCAGTCATGTGGAACCTTGCTTTCTAGTGCTGGCAAAACGAGGACATCTTTAATTACTGGCTTCAATAAACATGAATCCAGACTGCTTTCTGCTGTGCCTTTGTCTGGGAGGTGCCCTCCTGGAGCTGTTTGTGTGGGAGCAGGGGATGGGTGAGCTCTGTGAGCAGGAGGAGCAGCTTGGCTCTGAGTTGTGTCCCTGGGTTAGTGGCAGCTTCAAGGCAGGGGCCTGGCCCAGCCTCTGCCAGTGCCAGTCCTCTGGAGCTGGCAGCTGTGTCCTGTGCCAGTGGAGCAGAGCTGTGCTAGTGGCAGCTCACAGCACGACTGCTTTGCTACAAAATACTGTATTTCATGGGGCTGGGGGGACAGCTGTGTGCTTCACCAGCTTCAGATGTATTTTGTGGAATACAACAGCACAAGCACAGCACAGGTCCTGAATTAGCAGGATTCAAATCTAGGCTATGGGAAGTTTAAAGAGCGATTGCTGGACTGTTGAAAATTCCTCTTCTCTGCCAATAGCGAAGTGTTCTCCCTTGGGTGGGTGTAAGAAGAGCTTCCCAGTAAGCACAGAAGGAGTGGGCATTTAATTAGGATTCTGCTGCTTGTTTTCATTGTTTCACTTCATATCAACTGGATGCCTCTGTTCCCCTGCAGAGATTGAATCTCTAGGTATGAATGTTTGTTGAGTCACCCTGCCTCTGGAATATAAATCAGCTAAGCTTTGGCTTTCTGGAATATAATTTCTCCAGAAGCAGATCCTTATGAGGCCATGAAACAATTATCATTTTAGAATTGCCATAATGTTTTCATTAGCTCATTAATGTGAAGAATCAATTTTAGCCCTTTAACATGGGCTTTAGAAAATATTTTTGAGTATATGAAGAGAATTATATTTTATTATATTTATAATATAATATTACATTCATTTTATTCTGTTGTATTATTATATTTATTATATTAGTTTGGGAGAAAACCATGTGAAGACTTCAGATGAGGTGAAGTTGAAAGTGACTTTGGAAAGATGGTGACAGTGGATGGAAGTGGAAGAACTTCTTATAACTCTTAACATTTACTTTGCTGCTCTTCAACTGCATTTTTTTTTTTCCAAAGCAAAACATCCCCAAGTTAGGAAAAAAAATTACGATAACCAGGCTTTGGTGCAGAAAAATCTTGCTGAAGGCTGCTCTAAGCTTTCTAAGCTGCTCTTAGAAGAGGACTTTCACTGCCTGTGCTGTTCCAAATGGTGGCATTAAGCCCTCTGGCTTTTCAGGTGTGGCAGGGTTTTGTTATAAAATTAACTGCTCAGGTAAGAGCCTTTGCCTGAACAAAACACTGAATTTCTGAGTCACTGCAGTTCAAATATCTGCATAGAGGGGTTACACCTGCTGGGGGTTACATTGATATCAGTGACCTGGAAAAGACTCCCCTTGTCTGGGTCTGTGTTTAGAGCTAAATGGAGTGTTTGGGTACCAAAGACACGTCTCTTATGTGGTCTTTTTCATTTAAAAATGAATAATATATTCCTAGGATAGACACAGTTTAATTCCAAAGGCACTCCTTTGCTGGAATTCAGTCTCCTTTCAAGGAATTGACATAAAAATTCCAGCCTGACATGCTACAGCCTTTGTACTAATGAATTTCTCCTTCACTGACCCACTCAAATTGTGTGGAGAAGACAACAAGCACAAATAATCACAAAAGCCAGCAGTCAGAGCTGCTGTTTTGGGACACCGCTGGCTCCTCTGAGATTCCTGCACTCCCTGGGGGTGGTTTATCAGCCTCTCTCCACAGCATGGGCACTGCGGGCTGCAGGGGAGGGCAGGATGGGATCGAGTGGGATTTCTGCTCCCTGGAAGAGTGAAAGGAAGCTCTCTGTGCTTCCACATGTACCTCAGTGAAATTCAGACGTTTAGAAAAAGCCTCAAAGAATTTTCTCAAATGAATTTCTTGACGAGTGGTAGTATATTCTGTTACAATGCTTCCACATCATCCATGTCTCCAAAAACCTGAAGGATAGGCCACCTAATTCTGCTTCAGCTGTCTTAAAAGAGTAACAAGGCTTGCAGTTTTGGTGCAGAAAAATCTTGCTGATATTAGCACCATGGACATGTTGCAGTATTAGCACCACGGACGTGTCTTGTGCCAAGTGCAGCAGCGCCCCAGGAGCGCAGCGCTGCCGTGGCCAGCAGAGACTGATGCCAGTGCTGTGACCCAGCAGTGGGAGTGGATCTGGAGCACTGTCACCCTCTGAAAGAGCTGTGTAATCCCTGGTTTGTTCCAGGAGTCAGAGCCCCGGGCTGCGAGTTCCTGGAGGGCTTTATGGGAAGCACGTCAGTAATTACATGCAGGAGGTCTGTGAGATGATGTCAGAACCAAGGGAAGCAATTAATTTTCTCTCTGTTGCCTTTGGTAGCAGACTTTGTGCAACAGAACCAACACTTTGAAAAATAGTAACACTTTATCTGAAGGAAAAGATCCCTCACTCCCCTTTTCCTGACACTTAATTGGAATTATGTTTTGCTGAATGTTTCTGGAACTGAAATATTCCAAGCCCAGGAGGTGGCAGGCGTGGAATCGGTGCCTGAAGGTAACAGTGCTGGATATGCCTTCCTGAGATGCTGTAGCACTGCTTGTCAGCTTCCCTTAGTAATTCCTGTTTTAGTCTTCCAGCGAATGAGCTGCTGATTTTTTCCCAAAGAAAAGCAATTTCATTCAGTTCTATGAATTCTGTTAATGTGAGTTAAGCTGTTCTCTTTTCTAAATTCAAGCTGGCTAAATTAACACTGGTTTGACTGGTTTGTTTGTTTCAGAACAAAAGCTGAAATAGCAGTGTCCAGCACTGAAAGCTAACAGTTGTATCTGTCCACAAGAAAGCTGAATTAGCTTGCACAAGCTGCCTTTGAAAAGTGTCTGAGTTTTCAGTACAAATGTTTTGTATGTAACACTCAGTGTAGCTTTATGACATTAAAATGTCATCTTTAACTTGGGCTTGCCAAGTGCTTAAAACCAAAAACAATCCCTCAAAACGTGCCAGAAATGGAGTTGCAACTACTGCAAGCATGTGCAGTGAAATGTTGAGGAAAGGAAAATGCCATTGAAGATCTCTGGCACTCACCTGACTAGTCTGACAGCATTCCAAAAACCAAAGACTTGCTTTTAGACAGGGAGTGGAATGGACTTAATTGACAGAACAGAGGGAGTGAGACCTCTGAGAAATGAGGGATGGAGGGTTGGATGGAGCGGACTGGTGAGATCAGTCCACTCTGTGTGTTGTCCATGGCCTCAGTGAGAGGGACTGCAGGAAAGTGCTGTGCCCTGGGTGCACCAAATTAAAACCTCTCCTTTCCAGGGGAGAAAAACTATTACCCACTAAGGACTTGGTATACTGATGCTCTGGAGATCATTAGGAAGTGAAGATGTTCCAAATTTTCTGATGTTCTGAAAGAGTTCAGTTACTGTGCCTACAGGCAGAAAGGGAGAAGTAGGAGAGAATTCCATTTCATTGAAGACCAGTCACTGACTGCACAGAAAACCCCTTGAATGCAAAACAAAGGCAGAAGTCCTGGAGGAAGAGCTCTGGGCACTTCCAACCAAACCCACAAATGGCTCTTTCTTGCTCAGTTGTGGAGATCAGTGATGGAGCCTGTTTCCAACTGGGCTCAAACTTTGGTAAGAGTTGGGAGCTCCTGTGGTGATGGGCTGGTTTGGAGACAAGCAATGGAATACCAGCCTTTGATTTGTGCAAGACATGGTGGCTACTGAATTAATACTGGGATTTGTTTATGCTGTGAGCCTGAATTGTTACTTCCAGATTTGTTTTCCTGGGAAGAGCACACATGCCCCAGGACAACACTGGATTGTCAGTAGATGACTATAATTAGCTGTGCTTAACTGGCTGAATCAGGATGTTTTGACCAGTATCTTGCAATGCTGAGAAACTGCTAGAAAAACTGGCAGGATCTGAAATTAAAACAGCAAAATCCTGTCTAAATCTCCCGCAAGTCACCTTTCAGCTGATCAGAAGTACAACACAACTATTAAGAGAATGCTGTCATATTTGAAATATATTTAGCATGGTTTCCACTGCTTTTGCATTTGTGCTCTGTCCTGTTCTACCCCTTCCTGAAAAATAACTTAAATCTTTTGGCCAGCTTCAATGACAAGCAAGATCTCGCAGACAGCTGACTTAATCCTAGCTGCATGAAAATTAAGGGCTTGGTGGAGACAATAAATCCAAAGATTTCCTCTGCTTTAGGCAGAGATTGCCAAGGAAGTTTGGCTGGTTCCTAGGCGAGCCAGGCCAAACAAAGATCTGTGGGCTGCACACACAGAACCTGGCGCAGCACTGGCTTCCTTCTGCTCCAGCAGTAGTTGGAGGACAGAAATAGGAGCCAAGCTGCTGCCTGTGCAAGGGGACCCTGGGGAGGGGGCTGGGGCAGTGGCCTCGGTGGGAGGGGTGAGGTGGAGAAGGTGGGAAGAGAAGACAAGCCTGCAAGGAAGCAGGATTTATTAGTTCCTCTGTGTAAGGCTTTGGAGAGCTGGGGCCATATGCCTGCCTTGGGTTTATAGCCAGTGATGGAAGACTTGAAATTATTTTTCCTGTTGAAAAAAAGCAAAAAGGCCAAAAAGCCAAAACTTTCCCTTACATGTAGAAGACCCATGTAACCAAAGAAATACTCTGTAAGGGAATGAGCCAGATGAGCTGAATACAGAGTTCTATCGTAAGGAGAAATTAGGTGCTGTTGCAAAAGGGAATAATCTTTGTACTGCTGTTATGGTTGCTGATGCTAGCAATCAGCTGCAGGTTAGCTGTAAGTAAAATAAATTCAAGAGGGTAATTAAAGAATGAACTTCTCTACCATGTGCAGTTCCCCAGGAGAAGTGGAGGGGACTGGCTGGGTTGTTGCATAACAACACACACAGGATTCAAACAGTTGAGGTCAGTTGTTTTCGCTGGCCCGTTCCGTCCGTGGAAAGAAAGAATGTAGTGAGTGTACTTCATCTTTTTTTTAAGCCTGCTAAGGGACCTTTAAAACTTTGCTTATAAAACATGGTCTATACAATTTTTTCATCCTCCCCTTCAGCTTCCCACCTCCTCGAAAAATAAACCCTGGCTCTTTCCCTCCAAGGTCTGCTGTACCCTGCGTGCTCCATCACTTGCTATAAAACTACTGGATGTTGCAGGGCCATCCCCATATCCACACAGAGGGAACAAGAGTTTTCTGGCCTTCTGCTCTGGGTCTGTGTGATTTTATGGTGTTATTGGAAGACCACCACCTTTTTTCTCAGTGCATGGCTTTTTTCCCCCTCTGTTCCCTGGATAAATGTAGTGCCATGAATAAAATAAACACTGCTGTCAGTCTCTCTGCATATTTTTTCAGCTTCATTATACAGGATTCTTTCAAAAGAAATGTAACTCAGAGGCTTGGCTGGTTCCCAGCACCATTAAAGGTCTGCTGGCACTTTTCTTAAGAATCTGGCATTTTGCTTCTCTTGTTTACCTTGTGCTCTGTAGAATGTCTGCTGCCCTTCAGCCCAGCTGTGGCTGCATGGTAAACCTCCTTCTGGTACTTGCAGATGCCCTTAGCAGTTTTTTGGAGGTGAAAGGAGCCAGTGACTTCTTCACCACCAAACTGGACCAGTAGATGATACAAAATGAGATGTCAGTCCCTAATCCTGGAGTAAAAAAAAAAAAAAAAAAAGTGAATGGTTCTGTGAATGGGTTACTGTTAAAAGCACATGAAGTCATGTTCATGTCTGCAAGGTAAGGGTCTGACTGATTTGTTTGGCAGCATTGCCTTTCTTGGTTTTGTGGGGGGAGGAGTGGGAGGATTTTTTTTTTCTTTTTGGTTTGTTTTTGCAAGGGAAACACTGTTTCCTGATAGTGATGGTGAAGTTCCGGAAGTGACACTTTTACCTGTCCCCTTAATCCTGTACAACTCCTTGCAGGGTCCTGTGGGGACTTCAGCTGCTGCTGCCTCTGGTCCCAGCAGTGAGAGCTGGTGGCACCCCTGGGGCTGGGGACTGTCCCCAGTGCCTGAGGCCTGGGGGGCTCCAGGGCTGCTCTGTTTATTTTCCAAGGCCTCAGGGCTGGAATCCAGGTGGTGAAAGTCTGCATGAGCCAGTGATGTAGCTGAGGTGAGTAGGACTCACTACCACTTTTGGCTACTGAAGCTGCATTTTTTTAACCGGATGAAAAGCCCAGGAGTCGCTCACTGTGCTGTGGTGTGTGCCCAAGAGACCCTGGCCAAACAGGCACAGTGCTCTCAGCTGGTGGAACTTGCAAGAAGCTCTTAGAGGCTGCCCTTCATCTCAGCTTCTTTCTGTTCTCTCTGCTTCTCTCTGAACTTTCCTCAGTTGGCAGGGCTGCGCTTTGACCCATTTCCTCAGCTGGCAGGGCTGTGCTTTGACTCCTTTCCTCAGCTGGTAGGACTGTTTTTTGACTCCCAGCTGTGGAATCCAGGCCTCCTCACTGGAGGTGCTCCTGAGGTGCCTTTCCCAGTGGTGTCACGCTGGGAGGCTGCAGTGCCCAGCTGTGGCTGGATGTGGTGACATGGAATTGTCACACTGTTCAGCAGCATTAGAGGACTGACCTCACGACTCTCCACCATCCCAGACAGTTTTCCTTCTGCTTAAAGTCTTTGTCAGAACTTGCAGTTTCTTCTTGTATTAATTCCTACATCTGACTCAGCAAAATGATTTGCCCACCTCCCATGCTGCTCATGGCTTCAGAACCAGTGTGCACACCACACTCTCCCACACTGGGAAAATGCACAGTTCCTTGCACTAAGGCACTCAAAGCTACCAGATGTTTTCCTAAAGCAAGTTATTTATTAGCTTTTGAGGGTGGGGTTTGGTTTTTTACTTTTCCCCCTACTGAAAAGATGAGAAAAAGCTTCAGCGCTTTTTACATTGAGAATTTCAAGGGGAAAAAAAGCCTCCTGTCTGATGCCAAAGTTAAAGTCTAATCACTGCTCAGCTCTCCTGGAATTTGGCAGCATACCAGTGCTCCTTCCCTTTGGTAGGTCATGTGGAAATACCGGAGCCTTTTCTTAAAGAACCTCTCAGCTCTTTTCAGGTACTTGCACAGATGTAACTTTCCTGTTAGGATTTTGATGCCTTTTACACTCTTAACTGCATTAAACCACCATTCCTAATAAGCACCATTCAGAGCTACAAAATTTTATGTTTAAGCATTAAAATATTTTTAAGTGTGTTAAAACTACATAAATACACTTTAAAAAAACTACATAAATACACTAAAAAAACTACATAAATACACTTTTGAAAGTCCTATTCTGCTGGAATAGAATCACAGGTTTTAATCTTGGAAATAGCACTTAAATATGCTTAATGAAAAGAACCCACAACTGGTTCACAAGTTTATGAGAGGTGGTAGGAATAGCTGAGATGAAGGTTGAGAGATGAGAGTCTCTTTGTTCAGTTTGTTCACTAAGAATATTTAGGATTCTCTTTCAACTGCTTTTTACACCTAATTCACCAGCTGGTTTTAATTTATGAGCAATGTCCTGGAGATTCTCTCTGATGGTGAGTTTTTAATTCTGTCAAAGCTGATCTAACTGTTCTGTAACAAACAGATCATTTAATTACAGTGTCCATGAACAGCATACTTGATTTTTCCCTCAGTGCTGTTTCTTCCTTGTTTTCACTCTTCAGTCGTATTTTAGCTGGATGTGAAGAACTCAGTGATGAATTCCCTGATCTGATTAGCTTGATACTACGGTGGTGTCTTGAGTGCTGATCACTGACCCAGTTCCCCATTTTCCTGGTCTCCGTGAGCAGGCACACAATGGAATGGCAGGCTGTGCTGGAAACTTGTAAAGCCAAAGTTATCTGAGAGCGATCTGATCCGCCGGGGATGAATGCAATGACCTTTTTCCTGGATCAGTACTTCTATTTACATATTAAACTTAGACTTTTTTTCCTTCCCGTGCTGCAGAGCTGAAAAGGTGCCGTATCAGGCAAGAATGTGTGTAAAGGATTCCTTTGTTAAATGTTGGCAGCAGCCTCAACAGGCCTTGCCAAGTCAGTCCAGCCCACCCACCCGTCCAGGAGCACGCCAGGGATCCCCAGCATGGCCTGGGCTTGGCGTGGGCCCTCCTGGCAGGGCTGTGCCCTGGGAGCCGGGACACTCAGGAGCTGGGACAGTTGGGAGCTGCTGCCCTGGGAGCTGGGACCCTCAGGAACTGCCCTGGGAGCTGGGACACTCAGGAGCTGGGACAGTCGGGAGCAGCCCTGGGAGCTGGGACACTCAGCACAGGTTGGGGCCAGCCCTCCTCTTGCCCCGGTAACACCCTGCTGGAGCAGAGCTCACTCACTGTGCTCTCCCTACCTCAGGAATTGGCTGCCCAACACCAGAGGGGTTCAGTATGTCTGCACCTCCCAGCACCCCCAAACTGCTCTCATGATTTAAATACATTCACACTTCATGATCTCCACTCCATGGGAGAAGGATGTTATTAAGGAGTTTGCAGAAGGGTGTGCAGGAGGCACTAAGCAAACAGCCAGAATAAAGATCTCCTACCACCTCACCTTTGCTAAACCGTTCAACCCCCTATGTCCTTCAAACACCACCTTTTGATTCTCTTTCAACACACTGATGTGTTTTGGTTAGAATTGCAAAAGATTGACTAAAACAATACTCACTGGATGTTTCAGAAACGTTTTCCTTGTTTTGCTCAGGAGAGTTTTCCAGAACTGCCACAGCAGTCCTTCAAAATAAAGGCTAAATGTCTCTGAAGGTAAATATGCATGACCTGTTTCCTGAAACAGCCGTGGAGCCTTAAGTTACAACCCAGAGACGCTCTCCTAAGTGACAGTCACATACTTGTGATACTGCCTGCAAGAAAAAGAGCTTTGTGAGAGTTCTGATTTCTCCAGAGTTACACAAGAACTGAAATAAGAGACTGTAAACACCTAATAGTCCAGCCCTGTTCCATAGCAGGATTTTCCCCTTACACTTACATGATATGATATTGTTAGGCCAGGTTCATGTGACCCAAGCAAGAGTTACCCTCCTTCTCCATGCTTTGCTCATGTTTTCTTTTTTTTTTTTCTTTCCCTGTCACTCACCCTTCAGCAAAGAGCAATGACTTTCTTTTACACATCTTCCAGCTCTTCACCTTGCTTGAGAATATTGGCCTCTCCCAGAACCAGGATGTAGCAAAGAAGCTGTGGAAGGACTTTGCACTGTCAGCTGTGGCTCCAGTTAACCAAGCCACGACTGTTAGTGGTGAACAAACCCCTGACTCTTTCCCTGGTTCTCTCTTCGAGGCTCTCTCCTTGCCCCTCCTTCTTTGGGGATGTTTATTCAGAGGCCAAACAAAAGAAGAAAAATATCTTGAAATCAAAAATCACATGTACAGGGCAGAACCTATGAAAAGCAGCATCAAAGGAGTTTCAAGGAACTGAAAGGGAGGCATGAAGTAGAACACACAGGTAACTGGAAAGGAAATCCCCAGGTGGATAATCCACAGTGTTCATGGGAAACAGAAGAACTGTAGCAGTCAGACTCTTGGACACCAGAAGAAAATGCTAGAATTGTTAATGTGTTAAAGTCCTGTGATGTGGAACAGGTGACAGTGTAGACTGTCAGTGACAAGAACAGGACCACGGGTCTGTCAGAGCCTGCCTGATAACCATGGCAGATCACAGGATGCAACACGGAACACTTAAACTTCACCGCGGTACACAGCGGTACGGCTATGTTAAAAAAAAAAAAAAAAACACACACACAAAAAAAAAAAAACACAAAAAAACCCCACAAAAAAAAACAACTGCATTTCACTCACCTGGACTTGCCAGGTTATGTTGCAATTTGTCCTTATTTGTCGTGACACAGCAAAAGGAAAACCTGATTCAGAGCCAGTCAAGGCTACCTTGGAAATGTCACTGCCTCGAAACACAACACTCGTAGAAGAACGGCGCGGAGGTTTCCGCTGCCGGAGCCGCTCGGGCGCAGTGTCAGCGCAGGGGCTCGGCCGTGAGCCCGGGGCAGCTCCCGGCGCCAGCAGCGGATGCAGAAACCCGAGCGGCCGCGGCCCGGGCGGGGCAGCGAGAGCAGCCGGGGCTGGGCTGGGCTGGGCTG
>VWYP01001118.1:235814-269467 GCA_013400435.1 Pycnonotus jocosus | reverse complement strand
GCCGGGACAGCACGGCAGCAGCCTCTCGGTAGCGGCGCCGCACGTTCTGACCCCGTCGCGGTGCCCGCGGGCGCCTCCCGGCCGTGCCCGGGTGAGGCTCTGCGGGACCCGCCCGGTGCCGGGTGCGCAGCGGGCCCGGCGTCCACCCGGAGCTCGCAGAGCCCTCGCTCGCCTGCTTGCCCTTTGCTGGCTGAAGTTCTCTTAAATCCACCGAGTAAAAAGAAAGAACCCTTAAAAAAACCCCGAACACCAAACATGAGGGTTTGTATTGTGAAATTAAACGTGAGCTGCGTTCATTCCTGTACTTTGGACACCTGAGCTGGTTCAGTTTGATGGAGCCCGTGCAAGGCTTGGACCACCCCAGCAGTGAAACACGTAATAAACACCAAAGCACTTCAGCAGTTTCTGTGGTGCTAATGCTGATGTTTGACTTCATCTGATCTGCTTTCCAGATCACTATGATATTTATATTTTTCAAGTCAACAAATGTGTTTTTCAGGATATTAGGAAAAGAGGTGTTTTATGAAAATGGCCATCACCTTGAAATAGGTTTTTAAGTAATTTCTTAAAAGAAATGAAGTAATTTCTTAAAAATTACTTAAAATTTTGAGTACTGCAAATTCTTGTAACTTAAAATAAACAAGTTATTTGAGAAGAGTGATGCCAGAAACATTTTAATATTTCATATATATAACTTTGGCATTTAAAACCACTGCTGGTTAGTACAAGGCAAAACTTGCACATACAGGTTTCATGAAAAACACATTGGAAGTATCCTGGCTTCAGCTGGACACAGTTTATAGAGGACTCTGATGATGAATTCATTTTTTATGAATGCCCAGTAAAATCCAGGGTTTGGAAGCGTGATTTGTTTTCTTCTCATCTCTTCAGCGCAGGGTAGGGTCTGTGCTCTGCGAGTGGTAGCAGTGAGCGTGTTAGCCCAGTAGAACAACAGTGTGTGCGTTGTGTGTGTTCAGGACTGGAGCCAAGGGATCTGTCATCACTGTGCAACATCTACCTGTCTTCAAGCTGTTAAAAGCTGTCCATGTGGTGGAAATCCTGGGGTGGTGCTGCCTGATACACTGAAATAATCCACCCTGGGGATTTTTGTTTCAGTTCCTACTGCAGATCCTTTCCGCAGTACGCTAATAACGGTGGCAAGTCTTGTTAAAAACCTGTCATTAAAGTGACTAATTACCGATTGCAACTGAATCCTTTATTCTTAAATATGACTTGCTTGGAACGAATCCCAAAGATACATGAAGTACACCTTGTAAGATTTTAAGTCATGTAAAGAAAGGTGGAGGAAAACCACACTCTGCTGGAGTTAGAGAGGTTTCCTTGTCTCTGGACAGAGACTCTGCTGCTCCCAGTTCATCGTAGGGAAGATTTATACTTGCAGAGTAGTGTCTTCAGAGGAACTGAGCCATGCTTTGTGCTCTTTTCGTAAGAATGATCTGAGCTATAGCATGTGGTTCCCAAGAGTGTATGAATGCAGAGGGGTAGCAGTTAAGAAGAAATTAATTAGCTAGTGTAGGGTGGAAGGCTGGGCACCACCTCGGTCTGGTTAGTTCATGGTAATGGAAGAGCAGGCTAGTGACCTTTGCAAACCAATGGAAAACGGAGCAGTGTTGGAAAAGAAAGGAGGGAGAGCACATTCCACTGTCTTCTTAGGTTGCTTATTTGCCAAGTATGATTATTTCAATTACAATATTCAATAATGCCTTTACAAAAATACCAAAGGAACCAAAATGTAACAAAGTCTATGGTGTAGAACCTTATCTCTTAAAAACAAGAGGAACTCCTGGCACAAAAAAAAAAAAAATTAAAAGGAAAAAGGCAAGTACTAGTTAAGATAAAAGTCTCTAAATGTATTATAGTAAAAAGGAATGTTGCAGGAAAGATTACAATGCATGTGCTTCATTTAGCATCAGGATTTGTCTTAAAATACATTTGTGATTGACAGGCAAAATATCAGCTCGAGGCAAACATTGCTGCTGCTGGTTCTAATCTTTGGTTGAAGGGCTTCCCACAAACTGCCCTGTGGTGCTGTGAGAAGGAAAACTGCTGCTCTTTATGGCTTGCATGGCCCTGCTTACAGATGCCCATTTTTGACTGTCAAAAGCAGAAGGAACAGGGAAAACCCACATCACTTAAAATAGGTGTAAGGCTCTGTCAATTTGTAGATTTATCTTTATGGATTCAAATAAAGGAGTTGTTACAAGAGGGAAACCATGATGCCATTGTAGGCATATGGAGTAATGTAAGTGCTGCTAGTGGGGACAATAGTTTTAACTCATTAATATTTCAAGAGAATATGCCCCAAAGTGTCCTTTGAAGGGACACCAACATAGTGGGTTATGATGATGTTTCATGTATAGTATTATGCAGCTTATTTCTGAGCCTTGTTTTGGTTTTTGCTAAGTTTAGATTTGGTTGCAGACTGGAAAACTGTACAATTTAGGGCTCGCAGCTCCTCTTTATGGCCAAGCCAAAGAGTTCCCAGTCCTTGGATCTGGCTGCCAGTGGTCAGTAATAGCAGTGTGAGGGAGTGAGGGAAAGGGCCTGTGTGGAACAGCTTAGCATTGAACTGATTTCCCTGATTCTGACAGTGTTACTGCCAGGTAGGTGAGCTTTTCAGACAGGAGTCTTGCCTGTATCTCAGTGTTCTGTTGAAATAGTTGTGCGTTTTTGTTGGGAGCTGTGAGGGAACATCTGCTGTACTGGGGGTGCAGCTGTCCCCTCTCTACAGCAGCAGCTTGGGGGAAGGTGGGGAGTGTTGGACCACGTCAGAAAAGGAGTGAGCAGGGCTCCTGGGGTGGCTGAGACACCTGAGGGTGTCACCAGACAGGTGGGAAGTGGCACACGAAGGGCACAAAGGGAGATGAAAGGGGGGAGGACTTAAGGTAGCTTAGAGCTTTCATGTTTGGTTTGTGCCTGTTGGTTTTGTTTGTTCTAATGAGACTTTGAGCTCAAAAGGAAGTCAGGGAGAAGCCAGTGCACTTATGTGCTGACCAAAGAAATATTTTTCCTTTGGAGAGGTTGTCTCTGTTGACCTTTGGGCATTAAAAAGGAGCAGTACCTTTTCTCATGGGAGGTGTGAGAGAGAGGTAGCTGTCCTTGGAGAGCAGAACAGGAATGTTCTTTAGAGTTTATTCTCATTACTTTCTGGCATGAATTTGTTTCTCATGCTTTTGAGGGCTTTAATACTTCCCATGGAGACTGTTGTACAATAATGAAATGGATATCACTGGAAAACTTTGCTGTGGATGTCCTGAAATGATTTGTTTTATTTCAGTACTTTCTCTCAATTCCCTTGAATTTCCTGGGGACAGTCTCTCCTTTTCCTGAGTGTGCTTGCTGAAGAAAGGTGTTTACTGTGTGAGGAGTCAGGAGGAGCCCATTCTGTCATGCAAAGGAGATTAGCTGGTTAGCAGGTACCACCTCTTTGCTGGAAATAGTTTCATTTTAGATGAGACTTCTTTTTGTTTTGCCTCTTCGTTTTAGTTTTCAGCTTTTCAAAATGCATTATTATTATTATTATTTTTCCTTGATCATTGTAAATCTGCACCTCCAAGGACCTTACTGTCATTAAAGCTGGGCATAGATGTATTTCCTACTGAAATTCCCATGGCCAGTCGTGGCTGCCCTTTGTCTGCTGCTCAGTTTTTCTGGGAGTGTAGCTCCAGGTGAGCTAGGCTTCATAGGCTTCAAGGAAAGGAAAACCAGGCAGGATCCTGTTGGGAGCCCCGTTGGTTCTCACGAGAATCCTGCCAGGTTTGCACAGGCACGTGGTTTAAAGTAACATGCATCACCTTTAACAGCTGGGCCAGTGGGTGTGAAGAATTGTGCCTGGTCAGCTCCTGTGACATTGGCAGCAGTTAGGAATGGTTTACCTGGAGCAGCAGGATCACAGAGCAGCCTCTGGTGAAAGCAGCAAGAGGCAGAAACTCCTTAGCACGTGCTGGCTGAGAAATGGTGCATGGCATTTGTGGGGGTTGATGATGGCTTCTGTGGCTCAGACAGCTTTAGACATTTTTCTCCTCATGTATTTGTTCCAAATGCTACAAAAATCCATCAGAGATTCCTTTTAAAGAAGATAATTCTTCTGCTTGGGAGGTCTCTGAGCTGCGAGATACTGATGAGTGCGCTGGGAAGTATCACTCTGTGCTTGCTCTCGTCTTCTTGTCTATAGCATTTGATATTGCCAGGGGAGGCAGCAGTTTGGGCTAAATGAAATCTGATGGGAATAGTAGTTCAGATGTTCACAGTTTTCAGAAGAAAAAGTTCCATCTTCATTGGTGGAGAGAAGCTGAACATTGAAAAAAAGTTGTTTTGTGGTTTACTGTCATTATACATTTCCAGATTCAGGAATGGGTTGCTGAGGCCAGGACTACAGTGAAACTCTTTGCTGTCAGGTTCTGGTGCAATAAAGAAAACAAAATTCAAAAGTCAGGAATGCATGCCTACATGGGTAATAAGACTATTGAGAATTGTCATTGTTAATTATATTAGAAAATCAGAGTAATAACATTGCTGTTCCAAGGAATAAGCTAATTGCTGAGTATTAGAATCTGGCTGAAAGCTATTCAGGGGTGTTCAGTAATCTCATATTTAGTTATTGCTGCCTTCTTGTGTCTTGAGCTCAGCGTCTCAGCTGCAGGGGAGGATTAGGTGGAGCCCGTGACCTTCCATCTGTGTGTGATGTGTCACATCTGAGGGCCTGTCTGACCTGCCTGCTCCTTTGCCCTGCAGTGCTCTGGGTGTGATTCCCGACTGGGAATGGGTGGCTGGAGCAGGAGCCGGGTGCTTCCCAGGCAGCTCCATCTGTAAGTCAGGGACGTTACCAGGGGACCGCTGGATCCCTGTGAGTGAAAGGAGATTGCTTTTGCATTGTTTGTTGCAAAGTTTGGATTTGTGTCAGTGGGGTGTTAATTCAGTTCCAGGGAGTTAATAGAGGGTCACAGCAGTCAGGCCATGGGTCCTGGTGGGAAGCACTTGGTGCTCCTGGTGAAAAGCAGAGCACTGCAGGAGACACCCGAGCCTCAGAGGGAACTTCGGGTCCCCGGCAGCCCCGTACCTGCCTTTTTTAAGCATAGGTGACGGTTTCACCTTCAGGTTTAGTTCTCTTCATTTATTCTGCACTTTGGAGGGATAGAAGCCTTCCTCCTTTTCCTGGTGGATTTAGTTCGAGCTCTTTGTTCCTGTGTTAACGCTGCCCCTTGCTGTAGCTCCTGGTGCCCTCACCAGGCAGGACAGAAAGGTTTGGACAGTGCCGGACAAGGGGCTCTGCCCTGGGGCTGTGTGTGCCGGAGGGGCCGGGCTCTCAGCAGCCACACCTGAGCACGGCTGGCCTTTGGGCCGGCTCCCACCACCCTGTGCACTGTCACTGCTCCAGACACTTCTCCTCTCTCATCCCAGGGTCGCACTGGCCATTTAGAGTCACTCTGATGAACTGCATCGTCCACCTTTTTATTCTCTTATGCTCTCCGAACAATGAAAGTGCATTACCGTAAGAAATCATGGTGATTTTTTTGTGTCATGTGCTGAGCTTTGATTTTTGGTGGCATTTGTAGCTTGTTCAGAAGATGTTGAGTATCACAGTGGATACTGGTGATCTCTCGTATTTGGTCTTAGAAAAAAGCTGTTATATCATATTGAGAGGATCAAATTTGTCATGCACAAATATGCTTAGAAATCCTCTTCAGGTGTCAGTGCCTCTGAAACTCTTGATTTTTCTTCAAAAAGATTTCTCTTTAAAGGTTGTAGATCTGCATTGTTATGTGGTGATACTTTTATCCTAACATTTACTGTGGAAGAATAATAAGATAACTCTGTTTAGCTTTGCTTTTTATTTTTTTCTGTGAACAACTAAAGAAATGATTGTGGCTGTCTTCCCACAGAAAGGTAAGTAGATTCTAGTTTCTTTCATGGTGTCTCTTAACTACCATCTGGCCATGGGATCATATCCTCCTGCCAGGAAATCTGGAGTTTAGTGATTTCCCCTTGAGATGGGGGATAGTTTTTGAATTCTGATTTCAGAAGAAATTACTACAATGTCTGTAACAAGTATGCTGTGTTTTTTTCCCTTCCATTATGAACCAGTACAATAGTAATAGATGCACTACACTAATTACTTCTCATGGTATTAATAATTGGAAAACTACCTTTACTTCTTGTAACGTTTCTGGTAATGTCTTTTGTTGATGAGGCTCCCTAGTGGTTTAATTATCATGTTGAGAAAAGAAGACAAGGACTAGAAATTTAGGAGGTTGTGTTTTTCTTGTAACATAATCAGTGTTGGAGGAATCTGTTACTTCTGGTGAGAGTTAGTGCATTGTTTTGTCAAATCAATTTGCACACTTTTCAGTAACCATCATCTTCCTGTGCTCAAAATTGCATTTCATCAAAATCTCTCTTGCTTCAGGACCTCAGCAAATAATTTTGTACTGAAACTTTGCATACAAAGAAAACCAAATGCTCAATGAAGTGACATCTTGATGTCCCTTCGGATTTAACTTTTGTATTTTTCAAATCCTGTACCGCATTAGTGTATAAACTCCATATAGAGTGTTGACTCTCTTCACATTTTGGTCAGACAAAACAATCCCTTTAGGCCTGAAATTCAAGGACACCCTACAGCCTCAGGCCCTGTAAAGTATAAACAAAAGTGAATTTGGGGGGAAGCAAAGGGGAGGCAGGGGGAATATGACTTCATTACCTGAAGCTACAGCTTGGAGGATTAACCCCAGATATGTAAATGGACCAGACTTAAATGTCGGAAAAACTCGTGACCACCATCCATCTTGGGTGTAGCTCCTCTTGGAGACTTCTGACTGCCCAAGGTGTATCTGTTGAAGGTCTTTAATAAATACCTGCTTTTATTCTCTTAACCTTGTCTAGCCTCCCCTGTTCTGGGGAGCCACTTCAAGGCATCCTCTTAGCAATGGGCCGACTGCTGTTGTTCTACAGTGCTAAAATTGCCATTTATTAGAGCTGCAATTAAAAATACATTCTTATTTTAAAAAAGAGAAGCCACCTAATTCTCAGATGATTTGTGTAGTTGGTTCCAAAACGTGGAAGTAATGTTTAGGTTTCCCTGGAACTTGTACCATCAACTCTAGGATATGGGTGGAGGGAAGCAAAAGCTGGATAACACCAACCTGATGTACAGTAGGTGTAGGAACATCCAACCATGAGTAGAGAAAAGATGAGTCAGAAATATTGCTGACAATGGGCAGAGAGGTCCTAGAGCTTGTGTAGCTCTCACCCAGAGTGAGAGGGCCACTCACAGTCCACAGTGGGGGTTCAGGTGAGCACAGATCCTCTGAGATTTTAATCTCACCATGTGCAAACTAAACTGGGAACTATAATCAGAGTGTCAGATTCCTGACTGGTGTTTAATGAACCGTAATTAAGGCTCTGGTGTGTAATGCCTTAGCTTGTGGAAGAATATGATGCATTTTTCCCAGACAAGTGTTCCAGCATCCAGTTAAACTTCTGTTAATATCTAATTTGATATTCAGGTGGTGCTGCTTGCATGTCTTTAAATTTTCTTTAGCTCATATGTTCCCAGTGTTGAGGCTGGAGGTGAGCTGACCTGGCTGGGATTGTTTTCTTCATTCAGGAGAAAGCCCAGCAGTGCCAGTGAGTAGGAACACATTGTGTGCTGTGTCTGAGTCGCACAAGGTGCTGCTTCTGCTGTGGCTTTCACTGAGGCTGTCCCAGGGTGTTTTCAAATGCTGTAAACCTGCCAGTGATACAGCTCTACTCAAAACAGGTCTGGCAGGTTTTTTTCCAAATTATTTTATGAATCGACTACAACCACTTCCATATTAGGAATTTTCTGTACTTTGGTACATTTTTAAACTGAAATGCTTATGGCAAGAAAGCAACGAGCATGGTTTTGAATATTATTAAATGCTTAAGTTCTCCAAGTCTTTAACAGTCTGTAGTAACTTCTGTCTCAGGAAATTATTTTCATGCTAGAAACTGATGCTGCCTCTCGAATGTTGTGAATTGATTAATTAGCTGTTTGATCACACGCTCTTGTAAAAGGAACTAATTGTTGCATTTAACGCTTAGAAACTTTTTATGTAATGTAGACGAAACGTTTTGTTGAACATAGTGCTGTTTAAAGTTGAGGTGCTGGTGTAATTAGTAACATTCTTGAGTCGCTTTGGTAGCAGAGCAGCGGCAGAGTGGCAGGCGGGTGTGCAGCGGANGCAGCCTCGGGTGTGCAGCCGGGCCGGGTGAGCAGCAGCCCCGGGTGTGCCACAGCCTCGGGTGTGCAGCAGCCCCGGGGGTGTGTGTGCAGGGCGGTGCCGGAGGTGAGGGCAGCGCTGCAGAGCCTCTGTGCTGCTCACGGCATTTTCCAGGCTGCTGCAGCCTGGGGCACGGCTGCTCTCCACTTGAAAAGATCCCAGGATTTGCAGTTACTCAGTGGCATCTGGGGCTCGGCTGTTTTGGTGGAGCTGCTCCTGCATCCTCGTGTCGGCCAGTCTGAGCAGCGTTCCCCGGCGCAGCTGGCAGTGCTCTGCACGTCCTGGCCACATCTCTTGTTTTAATGTTCTCTTTCACCGGGATGTCTGCGCTCTTTTTGCCTTTTAAGGCATGGCATCTAGGGGGGCCTTCGGGTTACGGTCCTGGGAACGTTGGGATTGCAAGGACATTTTGCACCATTTCCTTTAAACAAAAATAAACCCCCAAAAATTTCAATGGATTTAAGCTGGACTACTTTAAGTTCTTCACTGTTTTCTCATTAAAATTCTTTTCTTGTTTTAGTATTTGTGGGATGTTTGATGTTTACTCATAGTTGGGATTAAATGGGGTTTTAAAAGATACAGACTGATCCTGATAGTGATAAAATGGAACTTGCACTTTTTAAAATAGACAAACAGGCTAGTTAAACCAGAGGCTGTGCAGACCAAATACTTGACAAATTTTATGATTGTACCTTTACTTCTTAAAACTATTAAATTACTTAATTTGTGTTTGTTACCAGGTTTACAGTACTGTGTTTCAATATACTTTTGACTAGCCAGGTTTCCAGCATGGACTGGCCTGTGAACATGGATGAGAACATGAAGCCTGTTCAGAAGTGTTGATTTTTTTCTTTACTAAAAGCTGAATAGAGAATTCTCATAAGTGAAGCCATAGTTTTGTTGTTTTTTTTTTTTAACTTTATTTAAAAACCTTGCAAATATGATCTCAGTAATGTGCTGTATTCCAGCAGTGTGTGTGTGCAGCCCTAAGACAAGAACAGGGCAATTATATCTGCCCATTTTGTTTAAATAGCAAAGATTTGATAAGCTCTGCATTCTTACAGCTTGACTTAATGGAAAATGCCAGGAAGTGGAGAGGACACCTCACCCTTGCTGGGAAGTTGGGGAGAGAAAGGTGCTGGGAGATAGCTCCTGAGCATCACACACAGGTGTTAGTAACAACTCATGAATGCTGATACAAAACTGGTGACTGCTGACTTCAGGGACACTAACTATTAAATTAGTCTGTAAGACTGACGGGATTTGGCAGTGATTTTTAAGGAAGGTTTTATTTCCCTGCTTTGAAAGCGAGGTTTGCTAATGGAGCAGTTAAACTGGATTTATTCTCCATTTTGTTACCTGTAGCCGGTTTTTGCTCTGTGTTACTATTGTGGTAAAGCCTGCATGAATAGGACTATAGCAGCAAATGGGGCTAATGGAAGAATAGTCTCCCTTCTGTCCCCACTACTTGTAGCTGGCAGTAGCTGAGGAAGATGCAGATGACTCAATGCATACAAAATTACATTCAGTGTGGCACCGAAGAAATGCATGATGGTTTCTTTGACCTATTTTTGCCTGTCTTGTTGAAGAACATGCTATGCAAATGCTGGTCAGATTGTGATAAAATTGGACTTGAAGAAACCTAGCTGGGTAGTCCTGCTGTTTAAGAATTTCCACTCG
The DNA here is from genome assembly GCA_013400435.1 of Pycnonotus jocosus. Taxonomy (NCBI): domain Eukaryota; kingdom Metazoa; phylum Chordata; class Aves; order Passeriformes; family Pycnonotidae; genus Pycnonotus; species Pycnonotus jocosus. The sequence goes on along the minus strand of VWYP01001118.1, from coordinate 259,523 downwards.
GTGTTGTGTGAGTGCTTTAATTATGGTTTTTATCAGCACCCTGGAGCCCTGTTCTGAGGTCTGGCCGCACTGCAGTGGTTTGTGTGCAGAGTTCCCTGGGCTGGTGGCCTGTCCCTCCCTGCTCCTCTGGGACAGGCAGGGGGACACTGAGGCTTCTTGAGAGAACGGTACTGCCTGACCTTGGTGAGCTGCAGCTGCCTTGAGGAACCTGCCCTGTCTGGCACCAGGAGCATCATTGTTACCAGACCAGCTTGTCCTGCGTGGGAATTAGAGATGGCTGCATAAACTCTGCTTGCAGACACTGCCACAAAGAACATGAGACAATGAATGGGAAAATTAAGCCTCAAGTTATCAGGATATGGTGAAAAAGGGGTGAAGCACCATCTACTCCTTTATTTTTTCTGTTTGAGGACACTCACTGTAGCCATTGGCACAGTTAATGTAGTGTAGATACAAAATAAACCTTTCCATTTATGAGTTGTTCACTTCACTGGGTTGTTCAGGAATAAAGTGATTAATGGAGAATACGAATGGGAAAGTTAGAAATGTGAGACTCTGTGTTGGGATTTTGTTCATTGTCTTGAAGGACCTGTTGCTTATGAAAATATTTTGATTTGTGCTACACAAGAATTTCAGTTTCTGGGCACTGGTGGCACAGGTTCCTGTGAGAGGAATTGGTGGGAGAAACCAGTTATGTTTTGCATGTTATGTATGTTTTGTTTGCCTTTGCTTAAAGCATGGCTCTTTGTATGGTCTTCAAATGAACCTTCTGGAAGGGTGGGGTTGCTAAAAAGTTGTTGATGGGTTTTTGTTTATGGGACAGGTGACACACTATATTAATTTTTGTCTAGTCTGGAAAGTTTGTTTGAATCTCATTCAGATTTCAGTGAGGAAATGTCATGTGTCTAAAACAAAAACCTCCTTGCAATATGCCTTGGCTTTAGATGCTGTTCAGTGGTTCTTTTGGTCGTCTGCTTGTTGGATAAAACCTAAAATACATCTAAATCAGGCTTTTTTAGGGGGGTTCATAGTATTTTTTTTTTCTTGAGAAGAACTATATTTATTTTATCTGTCAAAACCTACTATGTGTTTAATGGTACTTGAACTGGAATTGGTTTTGCATTTATCTAGCAGATAAGAATGTTTGTTGTATAAGTGTGTCGAAGCAATAACAAAACTCTACTAATGCAGTTAGCAGGAAATAAGTCACCACATCATGTCTGTAGATTTTTTTTTTTTGTTCTAGATTCTATGATTAAGTTCACTTTAAAAATTGATGCATTTCTGTTTTAGCCAGTTGAGAATTTCTTCTGTTCACTGTAGTTCAGTTAATTTTTTTTTTTTTAGAATAAGCAATAGTTTTGATGTTGTAAATGTTTCAAAACAAATATTTTTCTGTTGTTGATTTTGAGTGTTGATTACCCTCACTCCAAAATATGACCCTTTCTCCTAACACACCGTCAAAATGTTTCAGGCCTCAACAATATGTTCTGTATTTAGAATTGGTCTTTTGCCTAAACTGAGAAGGGGAAGTCAAGCAGTAGCTGGATCTTAGGGTTATAGAAAACTGCTGGGGGTGGCAAAAGATCAGCTGATTTAGTAAAGATTCTACAGTGTTTAATGCACTGAAGTTTTGCCACATTACAGCCAAAAGTGACCTAAGAAATACTGAAAACTTTGCAGCTCCATGTACTGGAGGTGCAATGCTGATCTGAAACTCTTTATTTTCTGCTTTTGTTTCTACTGTCACCACCAAAACCAGAACAGAGGTGAATTGGGAGGGCTGGTTGAATTTTCCTGGATTTGTTTGATTGTATTTGTGCCATTAGAGCACAATTTAGTTTATCTGGGTGCTGAATCACTGGTGGTGCTTAAGCTTCCCTCTCTGCTAAGTGTTGTTTTCCTAAACTTTCTGTATTGCAGGGAAAGTTAAATGCTCCTTTGTGATTTAAGGCCTCTTGCAGCCTCTTACCAGAGTTAGTAACACTTTGCATGGAGTCTTGAGGATGCAGACCAGGAGCAGGCGGGAAATCAGTCATTTTTTGCTTAGGGTAAAAGATGTTTTCCTGCTGGAGGAGCAGGGCTGTGTTTGAGCCATATGATCCCAAATATTCATATCTGTGCCAGCTGTTTTAGATGTGGGAAATGCATGTGCTTTGCAAGGAATGAGACCCACTTCGTTTCATGCATAAAGTTGGGATGGCTGTGCCAAGTAAATGAGAACAATAAATCTAGATTTTAATTCAAGAAAGTTCAATGTCTTCAGATACTTTAAGCGGTGTAAAAGCAATATATTCTTCCCTATTTTGTGCATGTGTATTCTGCTGTACTGTTAATTTAAACAGTCTGGATGTAAAAATGTCTTGCTAGTGTGACATTCTTACTAAAATTCTGTGGGTATTTTTCAGGCAGAAAAAATGCTGACCATTTTGTGGTTTTTTGGAAATCATGCGTAATTATGTCATTTAACCACACAATAAGGCTTTCTGTGGTAATGTTTTAGATAAACAGGAAAACTCATTTTTTACTTTGTTTTCATTGCAGAACTGTCTTTTTTTATTTTTAGTGCAAAGTTCTTTGATTATTTTCCTCAAAAATATAACACAACATATTCTGGCAGGAAAAACACCGTTTGCAACCTCCTAAAAGTTCTTTTTCAGCGTTAGTACCTGTCACAGCACATTTTCTCCATTTTGGGGAAATACAGTGTTTTATGTCTGATGTGCCTGTGTTGCCAAGATAGTGATGTAAATATGAGCCATTTACATAGCCCCGAGGCAGATGATTTCTTCATTAAGGGCCCTTCTCCAGGGGAATTTGCAGGAAAGTTGAGATGAATGCAGTAATGGTAGGAGGCTGACTCCAAGGACATTGGATCCCGGAGCAGAGGCTCTCTCTCAGGAATTCCGGGGCCCTAATTTGTGGTGGCTCCATGGAGCTGCTCTGGGGGCTCAGTGCTGTTCAGTGCAGGAATTACCTCGGCACTGCTGCACACCCCTGGCACTAACATTTGCCAGTTTATTCAGGGCTAAAAGCACAATATGGCATCATTGGGAAACACATCTCATATCTAATGCTCTCACTGGGGCTTTTTCCTCCTGCCTGTGAGATGTGGTGGTGGGAAAGGGGGTATGAGGGGCAGAGAATGCTCTGCCACAGCACTGGAGCTGCATTGCACACGCTGGCAGAGCCAGACCTTTCCTCAGCTTACCCTGAGCATACCTTGTTCCTTCTGAGCCTGTTCTGTTCAGATTCTTACAGGAGAAAGGTGTTACTGCAGGTAGCCTGGGATACCTCTGCATGGACCTCAGCATCCAGAATTACCAGATGTTTCCATTTTAATGCAATATTCACTGTACTTAATTTAGGAAGAGTGGAAGTAGAAGAGAAACCAAAAGCAACTGCTATAAAAGAGAAAGATTAGTAGTAAAAGAGGGCTATACAAATTTTAGGGTGTTGAAGGAATTAGAGTGGAATAGAAAACTCTCCAAAGTACTTGGTGCAGAGAAAAAGAGATGAAAAGGTTTGTTTTGTCTATCAGAGAAAGCTTTCTCTCTTGCCTTGGTCACAGAAAGCTGTTGCTGTGTTATTTGTAGGAGAGAGCAGTAATTCATGTAAGAGGAGATTTCCACCACATTCAACTTCTCATTTTTCCTTGGTAAACCAGCCTTGAAACTTCTGCTTGTGGAAAAACTTGTCAAATCTCATCACCCTAAACTATGGAAAGATGTGTGGTTTGAAAGTGGGGGTTGTCTCCTGTGTTGGATAAAATTCATGGTGTATTTTGCTGGCCAAGACCTGTGCTCTGATATGATGCCATTCCCCTGATTTTCTGGGTTTTTCTAGGTTGTCTTGGATCCTGGTTTTTGAGTGTTACAAGGCAAGGACTGAGCTTTAGTTGCTGAGGAGTTGGGTTTTTTCTCTGCAGCTTTGTGTCTCAGTCACCTGGAGCACTGCAAACCTGGATGGAGCATGGAGGCTTCCCAGGAGGGCTGGAGGGTCTTGATCCTTGTTTCCTCTTGCCATGAGAGTGTGTGTAGCCAACATGGAAAGGCAAGGCACCATTTTTATCTGGGATGTGAGCTGTGGGAAGAGCCAAGGAAGCTCTGGAGAAGGGACTTTCCTGCAGTCTGCAGTGGGGCACTCACTGCTGCACGGCCGTGCCAGCCGAGGGGGATCTGTGTTAATCCACTGCCTCATTTATGTACACTGTCTCCTAAGTTGTTTGTTTCATACGTTAAAAAATGCAAAGATAATGAATGTTAACACATGGTTGGGGTTTTATTAATGAACCCTATCACCGGGTGAGCCGTGGCCTTTGAGGAGCAGCTTTGATTCACGGGGCTGTGGAATCAAACCTGTATTTTTCACTTTCATTTCGTGTGTTCTGAGTAGCCTGCTTTTTTATTGAAAACAAAGTTAGGTTCCTCTCTGAGGGAATGGCCAATGAAAGTGATACTAAGTATGTTTTATAGAAGTTTCATATAACTTGTAACTACAAGTTGGAAGGATGTTTCTGGCAAGTTTATAAATATGTAGGAGGACGAGATTATCCTGATGTTTTAATGAGAATATATTTTGTATTCAGGACTGAGATTTCTATTGTGATTAGGAAAAGAGAAGTTTCTGTAGGAGGACAGCTTTTTTTCTGATGTAGTGATTAATGTGAATTTCATTTTTTGTCCTGGCTGTGCTGTGAGACAGGAGTGGCAGGTAGCAGGAGGGTATTATCTGTAGCACTGGCAGCGTGGACAGTCTTTGAGAGGGAAGGACATACATTTTTATTGCAAGGAAAATAGTAACAAATTTAGTTGTAATCTTATTTGAAGTACCAAAGAGTTAGAAATAAATTGTGTGTATGGGAGTATTGTCCTTTTCCCTCCATCAGACAGGGATGCAATTGAGGTTTTGTCCCAGCCTCTCTGATGAATTTATCAGTAGACTTGGGCTGCCACACCCCAGGCCACTGCACTGCTGCTGCATGTCCTAAACCCATGGCACATCTTTACTTGCATTTGAAATGCTTTGGGTTAAGTCAGGCCTAAGTGTACACAGCTAATGCTTTTTTCTTATAAGGATGTGCCCCAGGTAAATGTATTTTATAGTTTCTTAAGGGATAAAATGAAATCTAAACGTGGAGTTGCTCAGGAGTTTATTAATTCTGGGCTTGAGAATATGTAAATAACACAGGATTATTTGAGTTCACTGCTCCAAGTGCCTCTTCAGTACATAATTAATTTCCAGTGCTGTTGCAGGAAGCTATTTGGTCTCTTTTGAGCTTTGCCAGCCAAGATGGGTGTGTTGGCCTTGAAGAAGCAATGCTGCCTGGTGTGGAGAAGAGTCAGTGTAAAAGTTTATCAGCAAAACACTAGAGTTGTTGCCCAGCACAGCAACTGATGTGCCAGAGATTTTGTCTTCTTCAGCCTAATGTTGGTGGCACAATTCAGAGTTGTGCATGTTTTGAGAAAATGAACCTAATATTTGGGGCTTGTAGTACAGTATTTCTAGAAAATATTGCAGAACCATATCTTTTAAAAGGAAGAAAAAGTATATGTGTCATCATATATTAAAAATACTGGCAAGAAAATAGAAACTTTATTATATTGGAAAATCCAGAAGTAGAAATTTTGCTGGCTAACATTAAGCATTAATATGTGATGTTGATCCTTCTTGAAAGAGCAAAGATTGGTTTTTAAAGCTTTTTTTTTTTTTTTTAATTGCATTGTCATCTTCAGTTTTGAGGCTTGTGTGTACAGAGAGGATGAACTTCATTACATGCTAATACTTTAAAATGAGGCTGTGTCTGGTCAGTAATTTTTTTTTTGTATGTGTGTCATTGCTGAAATCATACTTTGATTCTGCTTTGATTCTGAATATTCCATTTCATGAGTGATCTTCCTTTCTGAAGCTATTCAATGTCGAAGGTAAAACCTGAAGTGTTTAATCACTGGGTATCCATTGAGAATTTGTTTGATATGAATTGGCCTGCTCTGTTAGCTGACAAAAATTAGTGTAACATCTGCTCTCTTTAATGAACATGTGCTAAGTGAACTGTGAGAAGTTTTCCAACCAAGTGTGAGGGTTTTTATTAAAGTAGCTTTGCTGAGTTTTAATCTGGTTTTAAATTTACATTTTCTGCTGTATTCTGAAGTACGTGGCAAGTGAACATGAGGGGTATTGTCCTTTTCTTAGAATTACTGCTCATGTTAGTGGCAAAAATTCTTTCTTGGTGACTTCTTTCAAAATCCTTTTTCTTAATTTTGGAAGTTTTGTTGTGGGAGGCAAAAGACAAACCATTGGATGAAGCATAAAAAGTGCTTGAAGGAAGTGTATCTGCAAAACATTGAAACTGGCAAAGGAGGATTTAGCAGAAATTGGTTTTAATCCTGGCTTCTGTCAATCTTTGAAACTTACGTTTGTGCAAAACATTCAGATTCTTGAATATTTGGCTCTGAGGAAAGTATCTCCCTTAGTTCCTCATCCTCAGATTGAAGTGCTTACTGCAGCCTCAGTAGAATTTTGTGGCACAGCAAGAAGAGAATTCTTTCTAAAAAATGTCAGTGGGTGGATGGGGGTGGTTGTCCTGAAAACCAAAGCAAAACACTCTTAAGGCCTTCCTTGCTTGTCCTGGAAAATGCAAAAACCTCAACAAAACAACAAAAAAACCCCAAACCATCCATGCAACTGCTTCTCTTGTGTCAGTTGTGTTTGAGGAGGAATCACTGGCACGCAGATGTGGTGTGAGAGCTGCGTGCCCGCGGTGTGTCAGTGGTGGCCCCTGGTACCCATGTGGTGGCAGCTGTCCCTGCTGGCTGGTACTGTGCTCTATTTTAGTTTTGTCCACTGGGCAGGCCTTATTTTCAAGTACAGTGAGTGTCACGGTTTTATCCTAAATGGTGAATTCGACTCTTGTTGAATTCAGAGTGCACACGTGTTAACTCTTCCAGTAAATCCTCTGAATTTAGTGTGACCTATCATTATGCCAGTTCCTTGTTTGTGCTTGCAGCACCAGGGGATTTTCCTTCATCTCTTAGCTGCTTGTTTCATTGTGCTATAAAGGAATGATAAAATACGTTTTTATATGAAATACTGTGCACTGATGGTGTGAAAAAGGCAGGCAATTTTGGAGACTGATAGAAATCCTGAATCTATTCTATTTTGAGTTGATTTAGATCTCAACTGGTAAAGAATTTAAGTAATAATCTTTATTGAAATGTCTTTCACAATCACACAGCATTAATACTCTGTATTTGTGCTTGAGGTTGACAAATGCATTCCATCTTCTAGTTTTGGAATAGTGCATCATGAGTAAAAAATGAAATGGAATGTTTGAGGTGCTGTTCGCATGTTAAGTCAGTGGCCTGCAGGGATTTCATGCATTTTAGGGTGTCTTGGACATTTTGATGTTAGAATCCTTGTAATTTTGCTCAAGTGTTTTTTGTTGAATGGGACAAATCCAGAAAATCTTACATTACTTTGCTTTTGTGTTTGCTCCCTAGACAGTGCCCTGTTGTAAACTAAAATCACACATTCCTGAGTGTAAACTGATCGTGTTCCCAATGGAAATTTCAGGAATACTTGTGGCTACTTTCAAAATGTGGAAATCTATTTATTTTTTTTTCCCACTTGTTTTTCTTCCCAGCTTTTGGCACTGACCGCGTTCATCTGCATAGAGACCATCATGGAATGCTCCCCTTGCGAGGGCCTTTATTTCTTTGAGTTTGTGAGCTGCAGTGCACTGGTGGTTACTGGAGCTCTCCTGCTTCTGTTCAGTCTGAACCTTCACACAAGAATACCCCAGATCAACTGGAATCTTACTGTAAGTTCATTCGAATTCTCACCCCGTTAAAAATAGCTGCAAATCTGGTTTAAGTTTGGTCTTTGGGCTTTGCTTTCTCCTGCTGTTTAATATTGTGTAGGAGTGTTCTTTATGCTGAGTAAAGTATACATTTTACTTATATTTATTTTAAATGTTAACAGCAGAATGAGCTGTGAAATGTAGAAAAATTAAACTACACTAAACAGAACTAAAACTGTGTTCTGGTAGATTGTCTTTGGGAGGACAAACTTCCTGCTAATGCCAGCAATTACGCTTTGTGGATGAAGTGGATAAAAATGCAGCCTGTAGTTATTTAACTTTGACAGATGCTGTATTTACAGCAACCCATTGTTCTCTCTTAATCTGGGGGTTTTTTATATTAGGACAAATTTGCTACATATATTTTCTTACATAGACTAATACAATCATTGGGCAGTAGTGTAGAAAATCAAGTGCTTTCTGTGAAAATCAGGTGTTTCATATTTCCTACACACCTAACTATTAAACATTGACTGGCAATCTTAATGTGTTCTCAGATATGAGGAGTTTTAGGAAGAGAAGTGCTGGCAGTGCACATTCCTTTTGTACAAGTCTATTTTCATGCTGTATTCTGAGTTAAACTTCCAGCCTGGGTAGCATAAACATAGGTCACAAAATCAACATGTTAAGTCATTCAGACATTTTAAGTCATTCTTAGCAAAAGATCTGTCATCTTTAAGGACAATATTTATACCACCTTCTTTGGACAGTACAGATTCAATTGTGCCAGTGTTCTGTTTTATGTTATAACAGAAATTTTGCAAGTACTGTCGGAGTCCCAGAGGTTTTTAGGCTTCTGTGTGATTTTTTTTTTTTTTTAATTAAAACGTAATTTATTAATGTTGCAGTTTGCTTAGTTTCCCAGCCTAAATGACTTGTTTAAATTGAGACTGGAATGTGGAATTAGATGATCCTTTCTACCCTGAGGCTGCATAGTTAATTGATGAACTCCTTCTAGGAGTGCTTGGTAGGTAGATTAGGTATCTGCAAGCTGTGGGTGAACTGTCCAGAAATTGCCCCTTTGTGGTGGCATCGATTGTGTCTGCATAGCACCTGTTAGGAGATATTTTGGGGAAAGGGGGGGTTAAAAATCCAGTCAGTTGTGCTTTGTGGGTTTTTTGTTTTGTTTTATAAAGGTATTTTGGTTTTTGAGTAGCGGTCATGCTCTGCACCCCCTGCCTAAACAGCATTGGAGCAACATAAGCAGGTTGGAGATCAGCCAAAGGGCGCATGGAATACACTGCAGTGCTGTGCTTTAGTTCATGTTGCCAGATCCAGAGGCAGGAGGAATTTGCCATGATCTCCCAAGCCTCATTCTGTTAGTTGTGACTGAAGATGAAATGCTTCTCCCATCCTTATACCAGAATTCTTTGGAAGTCAGAAGGGAACTGGCAGCTTGTGTCTTCTATGAACTGATGAGATCATCCTCCTTCCTGGTGTTTCTTACAGATTTCAGCAATTTGATCATATTTGATTTTTTTTAATGATTATTTGGTTTTTAACAAACAGTTGGGACTGTTCCTCTGACAGGAGTGAGAGAGTACCTTCATTATTCAGAGTGCCTGGGACCATTCTGTGATTCTACAGCTGTTTCTGCTCCTGCATGTACAGAGTGGGAGATCAAAGGCTGCTGATAAAACACCTGGGGGATATTACTTTGGCCAAGTTGGTAGGAAATTTAAGAATGTAGGGTTCTGGCTGGTGTTTTTTTTTCTTTTGCTTATTTTGGCATTTTATTATTTACAATTTAAATGTATGCTCATACATTATTTGCCTCTTTCAATATTTATTACTTCCCTGGGTTTTAATGGTAGTTTTTATACTTTTGCAGCCTCTGTATATGACACAGTTACTACAGGAGTTGCTTTCTGAGCAAGTCTTTCACATCCCTGAGTGCTTTAGGAGGAAGTCACTCCTGCTTATGTATGAATTCATCAAGATACATGCTTTTAAAAATGTACATGACTTTATAATGCATATTTCCCGTATGGAAAGTCTCAAACATTGCTTTTAGAAGCTGTGGGAGAAGAGGAGGCTGTTGCAGTGCTTGAAGAAATTTAATCTCCTTAAGTTTAGGAAGAAATCTTTCTTGAAAAATATCTTCTTCCTAGGAACCGTTGAAAACATTTGCTTTCAAATGATCCTGTGTATTAGAAAGTACCTAGCCATCATCTGCTGTTATCCAACACAGGATTGTTTCCTTTAAAAGTTCATTAAAATTAGAATTCTTTCCAATGTGTTGTGGATATTGGCAGATGTCCCCTCTCCCTGGCTGGAATGAAAATGGGGATCAATATAGACTAGGATCTAACAGATATGCAAAATTGCTAAATTATTTTAAAATATTTATATTTTAGCCCTTTGGGGGAAAGAGATTTTTTTTTGATCCTAATTAGAGACTTGCCAGTCATTTTCATATTTTCCTGAGGTAAACATGCAAGAAACAGGGCGCTGGTGAGGGCAGAAAAGAGCCTTGTCTGGGTGTGTTGGAGAGAGGCTGGTTTGTTCCCGCAAGATGAAAGAACAGTCCCTTGTCTGTGTTGTGCAGCACTATCAATATTATGCAAAAATGCAAAAGCTGGGGAACCTGTCAGTGGAAATTTCCATTTCCTTTATGCCTCACAGCTCGAAGGGAGCCCATTCTGCAGGGAGGCAGGAGTGGCCCAGGGGAATGGGGAGCACAGCAGCTCCTGCTCCACCAGGAGCTCAGGCACGTTTGCTTTCAGAGAGAGCTAATGAATTTTGCTATAATTTTGTCTTTGCCTAAATTATCGGTTTTTTTAAAATTCATGATTTACGTTCTCATGTGATGTGCAGGGAGAGCTGAAGGTCTGGTATCCAAGGGCTGAGCGTGAGCTGGCCCTGTAGGAGCAGGGCTGGCCAGGGAAGGTGCTGGAGTGCTGGGGCTGTGGTGTGACTGGGATGTGCTGCACAGGGCTGTGGTGTCACTGAGACCCTGCACTGGGATCCTCTCTCCTGCTCAGGGAGACACCTCAGTGGTGCCAAGGAGCTGGGAACACTGGAATTTGGCAGTGTCCTTTGGATGGGAGTTTGTGTGACAATGGAAACCTGATTCTCTGAGTACCAGTGTAAATCATTGCATGATCAGCCAGTAGAATGAGCTGTTTGTGTGTGTGTAGGGAAAAAAATCTTCCAAGACATTTTGACCATTGATTTTTAGTTTTAAATTATTTTCTTGATGCACTCACTGGAGTTATGGTAGTGTATTTTTGGGAGCCCAGTTCTGACTGCAGAGCTTTTCAGCTTAGAGCAGCTCAGAAGTGCGGCACAGAACTGAGCACAGCACAAAATCAGAGTTCCACTGGCTGGACTCAGCACCAGGGAACACATAGGGGGCCAGGTGTGTGTGTGTGTTAGAGCACACAGACCAGCTGGGGAGTTCGGTGCTGCTTGAACATTGATTTCATCATCTCTGCAGGCTTGGGGGTTTTTTTCATTGTTGCAGCAGTGAAAATTTGTGTGCAAAGCAACTGACATTTGAAGGAGTTGGGAGAAAATTTCATGTGGTGCCCCAATGGCAAACTGTCCTGGGCCAGCCTTGCCTCTGCAGAGTGTAATTTCAATAATTCAAAGGCCTTCACAGGGTAATCTTGATTTTCACTTCTATTTTTAATTTTTCCCCCTTCTGTTTTGAGCAAACATCTTGCTTTCCTTAGCTGTTGAATGAAAAATTAAGTAAGTCATCCTGGACCTTTATGTTTACTGCTTCCAAAATAGCAGTACCTATTAAGGATAAAAATGAACAGTATATAAGTTTAAAAACAATTGTTAGAATTAATTTCCTCTGGGCTCTTCATGGGCTGTTCTCATTTGGTGCGTGGTAAATGTAAATGTTACTCTGTAATAAATGCAGTCTTAAGTTTTAAATACAAGAAACATCATGTATTGGGTGGTTATTGCAGGTGTAGTCTATTGCTTTGTGACAGTAACTTTTTGAAATTTATGTTCATGCAGTCTTCTGTTGGGGAAGCAGTGCTTATGTGTGTCTTGTGTTTACCTAGGTAGCTCTAAATATATGAGGGAAAAAAGAGATGGCAATTAGTACTCCTACAGTTAATTTAGTTCTCTCTACCTAGCACTTATTTTTGCTTGATGAGCCATGTTTTCATTTTTAATTGTAGTGCAAAATACTCAAACAGTGTTTAATAACAGAACAAAATTCTAGGAGTTTGACCGGAGGTGCTTGGTTTAGAGGACTGCTTGTAACCTTCAACTTGATAGCTTCATGTAGAAGCAAGGAAAGATGTTCCCAAACCTTGCAAATAAAGTACTGGTTGGAGGAAAAATTAAGGTCACTGTACAAAAAAAAATGTAAAATAATAATGTAAAAACTATTAATAACCACAGTCTCCCCCACTTCACCTGACAAACAAACCAGCAAACCCAAACAAAACTAAAAGGAAGTGTTACTTTGAGCTCTGTCTTCTGTGGAAGATAAATCAGACACCAGCCGGCCACTGACTTCTGTCACCTTCTGTGGCAAAGTCAGGCTGCTGAAATGTGCAGGCTTTTCTTCCAGAGTACATTGGTTTAGCCACTCCAATCTCCATCTAGATGTAAACTTTTGGATTTCAGAAAGCAAATGACAAGAGCAAGCGCCAGTTTAAATGTCGTGTCTCTGTTTACACGAGTGTCAGCTGCAATATGGCACTGTCTGCCTTTTAAAGAGCGCCTGGTGACTTGTGCAGGATAAAAAGGCAGGGCAGGAATTTAGATTGCATGATGCTTAAAAGCTTGTGTGAAGTTATGGGGAGCTGTGATAGAGATCTGCGCATGGTACTGAAGCCTCTGAGTGTCAGAGGCAGCTCCTGGTGATGTCCCAGCCTGAAAGGCTGAGCAGCAGCATGGAAGATTTCAGGGGTGACTTGGTGGCAGTTGCCAGGTCTATTAACAGAGCTCTCATTTGTAGCACCAGTTCAGCTTTTCCATCCTCATTAATCTGCCTGGACCCTTAAAAACAAGAGTGTGGGATGGTCACAGAATCGTGGAATGGGGCTTCCCACCTTCACAGCAGAATCAGCAGAACAAAAGCTGATTTGCCCTCTTCTAGCATAAATATATTTATCTTGGCATAAGCCCATCTTCATCCATGAGTTACAACATCTCCTCTGCCTTGTCCTCCCCCTGAGTGGGACAGAGAGCAAATCCATGGCCTTGGATGTTCTCCTTTGGACTGACAGGACCACTGTCAGAAACAGTGATTTGCAAATCACTGCAAACAGAATGATTTGCAAATAAGCTAGCAAGTGACCAGAAGTCATTTGTTCATTTGAAATCATTTTGGAAAGGAGAAAGGGAGCAGCAGCAGCCTGGAGTGGGTTTATTCCACTCAAAGATTTGATTCTGTTACGGATGGCAGCTCTGTACAGTATTTTATGGCACTGCATACTGTCTCATGAGGTTGCTGTAATTTCAGCAAAAATTCTTCTACCTCTGTGATGTGGTTTTACTTTGTCTATAAATATAATAGCAAGAACTTCAGCTCCATCGTGCCCAGATTCGAAGCAGCTCATCTTTTTTCAATTAGTTTATTCTTCTTATTGTCACGATTATTCATTTTCTCTTACGTGGAAAAAACTTGCAGTGTTTCAGGGAGTGTCCTCTGCTTCTTGCTGTAGTTTGTTTTCTTTTATTTCTCCTCTCCATCCAAAACCATTGGGGTTTTTTTGCTTTTCTTATCTTTCTGCTCTAAGTAGTAGCTCCCACATTTTGGATTAAGACCCTCCACTGTGATGTTACCATTACACGTGTGTCTGGCAGTGTTAGTGCTGTCATTGCTCCTTAGGCTCCCAACTCTGGGGATATAAGATCCCTTTCATTTTAGCTTTTTTGAAAACCAGCCTTATCATATGGATGTGTTAATTGCATTAGAAACATTTGACCTAAACAGGGAAAATGGAGTTGTAGAGATGAACAAATTGGAGCCTCAAGATAGAATCTCTTCTTTAGATTTAAGTTGTTTAATTCTCTGTATGGAATTTGATATTCTTTGTAAAAAATAAACTAGAATAAAATGCCATTGTGATGATGACAAGTTTCTGATGCACTTATATCAAAGTACATTAGAAAAGGCATTGGCAGTTTAATTTCAGCAGGATTTTATATTTTGCAGCTTGAAAGGAGCCTTTAGGTCCATTTGTAGCGTGGTGTTAAATGTGTCATGTTGTGGGCAGGCCTGGCCCTCTTGCTTACATTGTGCTCCTTTGGGAAGGTCCCCAAGGTGACAGATTCTAAATGTCAGAGGTCAGCAGGATTAATTAATGAGCACCTTTGACCCCATAAATCATGAACCATCATGTGCCATCCATGTAGTCTCTAAGGATTGTACTGAGGAATTACAAAATGTGTGTGTCTGAAAAAGCAGAACCTGGATTATAAGAAGTGAAAGGGTAGAACATTAAATACATCTTTGGCTGCTTGTTCTGATGGTTAGGTCTCCTATAATTATTTAGCTTCATCTTGAATATGACTTCTGCCTTAGCTTGGCAGCTGTTGATTTTGTTTTGCTGTTAATTTTGTTGGCTTTCTGATGTTAAGCTTTTAAAATTACCAGTATTTTTAATTCTTTGAACACTGGAGTCTTCATGTACACAGCTCAATATTTTTAATATTCAAAGCAGTTTAGGTTTTTTTGATTCATACTGTGAGAATTTTTCTCCTCCTTTCAATAACTTCTGTGGCTCTTCTCTGTACCCTGTCCAATTTTTCAACATCCTTTTAAAAATGTGGCTACTGGAACAGGACACAGCATTCCACTGTCCCTTGCAAAGGTAAGATTATCACTTGTCATGTCCATATGTCTAAAGGAGTGCAAAATTGGTTTTTCTCCATTTTTTTGGTCGTGGCAGCACCTCTTGAGATGCTTGCCTACAGTAATTACTAAGTTCTTCTAAGTTATTTCTTCTAGGATTTTGTCTCTGTTCTACAGGTCCTTCCTGTAGATACCAGATATACTCTGGTGGTAAAATACACAACTTGACCTTGAGTTGAATTAATTGATACATTTTTAATTATCCAAGGGCTGCCCTTTCCTCAGTATTTAGTTTCCCCATTCTTGGTGACATACATATATTTGCATAGAGACTTGGTGGAAATGTTGAAGCTGGATCTCTTGCAGATAAAGTGAGACTTCCCCTCTAGTGGCAGAAGGGTTTGTGCAGGTGAGAGCCACAGCTCATGTTGGCAACTGCAGGAGCACAGTTAGAGCTGTAAACTCAGAGCTGCAGAGGGGCATGCTTGGAGAAATCGTCATGCCTTTTATTTTCTAATACCTCTATTTATATAAAGTTTAAACTTTACCTCTGCAAAGCAAAAGTTATATAATTAAAACTGAAAAAGCTATGTTATAGAATTTGGATTTATTTGGTATCCTAAGTGCCAGGTAGCATCTATCTCAGTCAGCTTGAGCAGGAATTTAAAAAAAAAATCTCTGTATGCAGGCAGGTGAAGAATAGGTAGGAATTTGCTTTTGTTTCTTTACTGTTTGATTAAAGTTTGGATCTGACTGGGCTCATGACATCTGGACTTGAGAGTGGGAGTGGCCATGAGCCATGGGAGCCTCTGCCATTCCTTGGGAAAGTCCCTGTTTGAGATGAGGATCAGGCCACGGTGATGCCTCGTGCAGTCTGGACACTCAGTTTTGATAACCAGCTCTTGCTGAGTCAGTACCCTCAAAATAGATTGTTTTCTGTGAATAACACACTGCCAGAACCTTCCATTTGTGCGGTTACTTTCTGCAGCATTCTGTAATCGTGGCTGGGAAAGAGATGTTTCGGGGCTGGCTGGATGGCACTGTTCCCTTCAAAGGCCTTGTGCTGTGTAACTGGAGCATAACTGGGGAATTCATACCCAGCAGAGTAAGTTTAGAGTTATGTATTAAGGCTTCTAAGCCTGACTTCTCATTGCATGTCACAAGATGCACTTTGGGGAAAAAATAAAATAGTTATTAAAAAAATGGAAAAAGTGAAGGAGCAGTAACAGGAAGTGAGCCTGATGTGAGTGGGAGAAGAGAGTCAAGTAGAACAAATTGTCCTTGAATTCTAATTATTGTGATTGTTTTTGTATGCTGGGAGTTGTCATGTTCACTGTGGTTTTGTTTTGTGTGGCTTTTTTGGTTTTTTTTCTTTACCTCAAGCCTGTAAGTTGCACAGCAATCTTGAGTGCAGGTTTTCTTTTCATCCCCTCTGTCTATGGTAGTATTCACTTCTCACTGATTTGATGTTTGTGCTGAATTGTCCTTTCTTGATCCCTCCACCCTGCCCTCATCTGTTCATTCATGGTAGTTCTGTGGTTTGGGAATGGTGTTCCCCAATTTGGTGGGAACATGCAGACAGTGCAGTGTCCATACACATCAGATGTGAAAGCTGTCCTGATAGCACTCTGAACACCTTGTCCTGAATGAATCTAGACTTGGTTTCCTCTATTATTTACATCCTTGAGTATTTTTTCCCTCGAGTCTGATCAATTAATCTGGTATTGATGTGCAATTATTTTTGTGCAAATACCTGCCATTCAGAATTCTTCCTCTGGCTCCAGTGACATGTTATTGACCCTATCTGAGGTGAGGCAGGGCAGCATCACCATCTGAACACCAGTGGCAGGAGTTATGTGTAGCAAGTTGTTTTTCTTTGCTTGGAGCAAAGCAGTTTTCCCTGAGCATGTTGCTGTGTGTAGGTTCTAAAATGTCTGCTTGAAACATCAGTTTTATGCAATAAATAGGTAAAAATCTCTGTTCCTACACTGCTGACAGCTGTTACTCACAGAAGTGGCACAGGACATGCAGCTTTGTTCAATGCAGGCCTCAAGGAATGGGTAGGAGAGCTCCTGGCTGGTGTGTGGGCAGGGCAGGAGCTCTGGGGAGTGTGAAGAGCAGGGGTTCAGCAGCTCAGCCAGCCAGGCTGGCTCAGCACCCTGGGGTGCAGCGGGGTGAGCCCATCCATCCCTGTGCTGACAGAGCTGATGGTCCAGGCCTGCAGGGTGCTCTGCCTGCTCTGGGACTGCAGCTCACACTCCTGCTGGTCCTGTGGGACACCTGGGAAACTGCAGAGGAACTGGCAAAGGGTTGCTGCACTTCTTGTTCCAACCTTCTGTGTCATCATGTCCGATAAAGCAAACAATCAGCGTTTAGTAATGCTACTGAATTTGTTTTTTTAGGATCTGGTCAACACTGGACTCAGCACTTTCTTCTTTTTCATTGCCTCTGTAGTACTGGCTGCTTTAAACCATAAAACTGGAGCAGAAATTGCTGCTGTGGTAAGAATTTAAACTTGTTTATATCTAACTCTTATCTTCTATTAAAGTTAACTTTTACTCACTGATTGAATACACCTGTTGCCTTTGCCATCACAATTTGCTTCTACTTTCACAATTTGCTATGAGACAGTTCTTAAGTTTTAAGAGTCTTAACATCCTTGGAGCTTTGTCTGAAGGCTTGAGGCAAGAACAGCAGAAAAATGACTTGCAGAGAACACATTACAGTTCAACTTGCCTTTCTCTTTGGTGCCTTACATGATCCTGCTCTACATTGAAAGCCTGTGGAAAAGATAGAGCCAAAAAGTCAGAAAAAATTGGAGCTGCTTACACATAATTTGCTGCGTTCTTGCTCAGTACAGATGATTTTTTGTTCTGTGGAGTAGGCATTGTAGCACTTCAGGGTTTTAAATCTACAACAGTCAATTGGAACAAATTAATTTTGTGCGTGAGTTAGCGACCACTTACAATATTCTTTTTTATTTTCTTTATAACCTGTTTTTTAAAATCACATGAGTTCTGCAGAAGCATAGGTAAAAACCTGCAAAGCAGCTGCTTCTCCAGGCTGATGCTCTGGACTTGTCACTTTTTGTGTGCACCCTGAGGAATAAATGAGCTTTTTGATGAAGAACTGGTTTCTTTACAAGAGGGTCTCCCACTGGGGTTGCACTGCAGGATTTAATTGTCATGTTGGTAGTCAGAGAACTCTGTTTTCTGGGATCATTGATCTTAGCCACTTTTGCAGATTCTCTGGCTCATTGAGAAGAAAAACATGATTTCCCAGGCCATGATGATTTGTCAGTGTATTTGCACATGGGAAACTGAACTTCTGAGGACTTTGCTGTGAAACTGCTTTTCTTCTCGTTTTCAAGACTTGTCTGTGACAGCTGTTTGTGCCCCTGGCAGGTGTTTGGTTTCCTGGCAATGGCAGTGTACGCTGTGAACACGTTCTTGGCAGTTCAGAAGTGGCGGGGGAGCAGCAGGCAGCAGAGCAGCCGGCAGAGCAGCGACTACATCCGCGCTCGGACAGAGTCCAGGGAGGTGGTGCATCGCCCCGAGATCCAGCGCCTGGACGCGTGACAGCCACCCTCACACGGCACTGAAAGGGAAAAAGCACTCAGCTCCCCCGTGGAATAAGGGCTTGGGCTTTATTGAAGGAGGAAAAGGTGGATCCGAGCTTGGCGGAGGATGCCCAGCCCTGCTCGTGTGCAGAGATGCATTGAGCCACAAGCTGCTGTCATGGAGGCAGAAAATGTTGGTCCTTCAAAAGGAAGATCCCCTCGAGACCTCCACATATACTTGTGCATATATTATATAGCTCATAGAATATGTAATATATGTCTGTTCTGAAGTATGTCATTGTTTTGGATTAACTGCACAGCAGGTTCCTTCCCTCTATTCAAGATCCTCTGTTCCTTCACCTGCCCCAGAGACAGAGCAGCCCTGCCCTGGCTGGCTGAAGGAGGAGGAACATCCCCAAGAGCAGATGGAACCCCCAGATGTGCCAAGGAGCCAGGGGCACTCAGCAATAACTCAGCCACGTGCCAGCCAGCAGGGCCTGTCCATCCCAAACTGTCTGTCTGTCCTCCACTCCCTTGTGCTCTGAGCCTCTGCACGCCTGCCTGCCTGCTGGAGACCCATTCCACGTGTCCTCATGGCTGCAGCGTGCTGGGAAAGGGCCACTGGCCACTCTGGACTGGCCTGAGCCTGGCGTGGTCACTGCTGGCCACGGGGATGCAGTGAGTAGGTTGTTGTCTGCTTGTGTGGGGACACATTCCAGTTTTCATTCCAAAGTGGGAAAATAAATATGTTTAGGAGATGGGGTGGAGAAAAGAGGCTTAAGGGGCACAGTAGAGAATGAAGGAGTTGTCATCCTGTAGGCTTACATTCCAGCCATGGCTTTCTTTTTCTTTTTTTTTTTCTTTTTGCTTTTCTTAGAAGGTTCAACATTTCTAGAAGGTTTTGCTAGAACTTGCTTTCCCTCTAAGCCCAGGGTAGGCAAGAACTAGCAAAAATTTATGTGATTTTAAAGTGTTCCTAAGGTTGCAATGTTGTGATTCATGTAAGGTATATATTTCTTTTTGGAAGGATGATTGTTCTAAAATTAAACCTAAATTGATAGTAGGAATGATTTTTAAACCTGATTTTTATTTTAACTGGGTGTTTCTGCATTTTTATTCCCTTTACGTTTCTTTGGAAAACGAATTTAGCAAATTGGAAAGTAATATGATTGTATTGATTTGTTTAGAAATAGTTTTACTTAGCTGAAGTTTTGGGGTTTGTTTTTTTTGTTTTCCTTGTACTTCCAGTGAATGAATTACATTTTCTCTACTTACTCAGAACTCAAATTCAGCAGTAATTGGCTAGACAATGTCACAATATTATTAGGAAGATGTCTCTTGATATTTTTCTGTTTCTTTGGTGTTTTTATCTCTGTAGTGCATTATTTGGCAATTGTGTGCCTGTGTGAAGACAGAGTGTGTGGGAGGAGATCTCTAGAGCTGAACTCCTTTGTGGTGTGATGCAAATGCAAATCTGTGCAGTTGGTGGATCTGTTTGCCATGTTTGCCTGAGTTTGTGTGTCCTGCTGGAGCTGCACTGCTCAGGTGAGGGCAGCACCTGGAGCCTTGAGAACAACGGGCAGGGAATTGTGGATAAGTTATTTAACCATGAAAACCAAGCTACACCAAACAGGAGATCAGGAGAAGTGCCTGGGCTTTTATAATACTGGAGGGAGCTGGGATAATGAAAGTGTGGACCTAATGCTGCAATATTCAAATGGAGCAGCAGAGAAATATTTTGATAAGTGAAAAAAAGATGACAAAGGTGATGCCTTTTCATTTTCAATGTATTGACATCTACAGTGCATTTCACCTTAGTGGCTAAGATGGAGATTAAAATTCAGAGTTACTTCAGAGTTAAGGAAAATGTGCATTTTCTTTGTGATTGAGGTTTTACCAGTTGCTACAGTAACATTTTATTGTGCTTTATTGGATGTAATGCCAAAGGGAACACCAGTTTAAAAGAAGATTGAATCAACTCTTGGTGTTGGATTAGAACAGAGACATTCCACAGGGGGCTGTCTCACCTGGGTGCATTTCCTGAGCAGTACATTGGTAGTTCCATGACCAAGGTGGTAAGAAATAATAATTTGTTATTGCCAGAACTGCTGTGACAGCCCTGCTGTTTGCCAGCACTGCCCAGGACTGGCAGAGTTTGCAATGTCAATTATTAAAAGACTTTTTTAAAGTAGCACAAGCATACCCAGTCTGGAATTGTAAACTGCCATCAAAGCAGTTTGTATAAAGATTTGTAAAACATCCCAAGCAAACCCAAACCAGACAAAACCAAAAAAAAACCCCCAAACATCCCACACCCAAATCAAGCCAAACCCACCTATTGAAATACAAAATACAGTTCTCCAGAAGATCCATGCTTTTAGAGTGAAGCTGCCATCTGAAATCAGGGAACAGGATGGTGTCACACAGGGATTTTGTCAGGAGAGTGTTCAGTCACTGGCCAGGGCTGAAGGAGCATTTCCAGATCCTCTCCTGTGCTCCCCGAGCTTGTTGTGATTGATCCAGAGCTCTGAGACTCTTGTGCCTTTCTAGGTTCATGAATTTGGTACCTTTCAAACCCCTACACCTTTCCTGGCCTAGAAAAAGGGTAACTCGGGTTTTTCTCTGGAGTGAGCTGCAGTGACAGGGGCAGAGTGGGGCAGTCCCACCTGCTGTGGGATCCTTGGGCAGTGGTGCTGGAAGGGCCCTGGGGCTCCTGCAGGAGGGGTGAGTTTCCTTCATCTGGGAATGCCAGGATTTATCACTCACATCATGCCCTGAGCCTAGCACAGCTCTCAGGGTGGAATCCAAAAGAGAACGGTAATTATAAAAACACTATCTGATTCACTTCGTGAAACAAAAGCAAATGTAAATGTGTAATTTCCTTATTTTTGGGACCAAAGATAATTTTAGTATTGTACAGTGTATACTTTCTAAAAAATCTTAAGCACTTATTGCTCTTCAGAGACATTATTTACTATTTGGATTATATAGAAGGGAAATAAAGTAGCTGTGAGAGACAACTACATTTGAAATGTTAAGATCATTTGATGTGTACATGGTTCATTCTCCCTGAGTTAATTTTACACAGTGTATTGGAGAGGTACTTTTTAAAGACTGTTATCTAAACTGCAGTCACACAAAAAAACCATTAAGGAAGAAAAGAGGGTAGAAAAGAGACATTAAATTGCTTCTCTCAGCCAGTTAGGATTGCTTGTAATTGCTAGCACATAGGGATAATTTCTTTTAGTCCTTAAGGATGCTGTTTAGCTCCATAAAGGGACTCAAACCCCACTGTAAATAGAACTAAATTAAAGCAAACGGTTGAACTTGGTAGGAACAGAATGCTTGAAACAGTAATGGCTTGGATGAGTCTCCTTTGGTCAAAGGGAGCCCTTAGACCTGGAATCTTTGTGTGTTTCTGGGTGTAGAAATGACTGAATCTGCAGCCTGTGCACAGCCATCAGAATGTTGAACAGGAAGCTCTGACTGGAGCAGCAGCATGGGAGCTGTCACTCAGTGCTGGCACAGTCTGCCTCTCCCTGCTCAGGTTTGTCAGCCTCAGCCGAGCTTTGTGCCACGTCCTTGTGCTGTGCAAACAGCCCCAGCAGGAGCTCCTAAAGCCACAGAGGAACTCACTTATGTCTGAGTACAGCCAATTCCTTCTTCCTCTCCACCTTTTCCTTTCATTTGGAATATTCGTGCCTCATGGATCAAATGCTTTAATATTTAATTCTTGCTAAGCCTTGTTTGTTGGGCTGTGTAGTGTCTGCTGCAGTGCCAGGAAGATTGGAATGTGTCCACCGTCCCTTTATTTCAGCTGTGGTGCTCTTCCCTTTCCTGAGGAGGCTGGGCTGGGTATTCTTTCCTGTGGGGCTCTGGAAAGCTGGTGCTGGTATGAGATTCCTGGTAGGAGCCACGGGTGATTTCCCTGTGCCTTCTGAGAGAAAGGCACTGGCTCCAGGGGTCTGAGATGCCAGTCTGTGCTGCTCGCTGCATTCAGGAGCTCAGCATCAGCAACGATCTGTGCCTTGGCAGCAGCTTCTCATAATCCTTTCAGTTATAAGGTGTCTTTTCCATGGGATTTCAGTAGAGGAGCAGCCTGTGTTGCTCCTTTATTGGCTTTGTCATGTCGTGTGACAAACACTTCCAAGTGTGTTTGTCACTCTGTGTCTCATGGCGTTGTTTCACTTCTCTGCGTTTCATTGCTGCTTCTAGAAGGGGGAGGGGAAGGTTCCTGTGAGTTATTGTGAGTTATTTCCCCCCCTGTGAGTTATGGTGTCCCATGTGCTGATTGTCCCCTCCAGCAGGGCAGTCAGTGGTTCATGGAGCACTGTGGGCACAGCTGCATTGGGCTGTTCTGGGTCAGTTAACCACCAGCTTTTCAGGAGCTTTAAGGTCCCTAAATGGATTTGGTATTTGTCACCTCTCTGCTGTTTTGGGGGTGTGCAGGCACAGCAAATGCTTACCTAATCTGTGGCTTTATTAATGCAATCCTTTCTTCCTCCCTCTTCATTAGGCCTCTTTCTGTATCTGCTATTTTCTTGTCTCATGTCAACTTTGTAATAATTTCTACTTGATTTTTTTTTCATGAGAGGAAAAAAACTCACCAAAAATCTAAAATAAGCAAGAATAATGGTTGTAGGGCATAATTAAAAAATGAAACCAAAATTAATAGCATTTCACATAGTGTAGGAAATATCCTCTCTCCTACTCTGCTGGGATGCTGAACAGCTTTGTCCATAGAGGAGCATTAAGAACAGTTCCTGTCCTGAAAGCTCTGGAGCCAAAAACCTTCAGCAGGCATTCAGGATAATGAAAAGGCACAGTCTGATAAGGAACTGGAGATGTAAGAAGGACACTTGACAAACCAATGCTTTCAAAGTGAGACATGAACAGTAAGAACCCACAGTGGCCACAGCAGCCCTGGTGATCTCAGGGGGCTGGGAAAGGGCTGGGATTGTCCAGGCTCAGCTTCCAGAGGGTCTGGGGGTGGATCCAGGCTGGTCCCTGGGAAGGAGTAAAGCCAACATCTGGCACTGCTGAAAATCAGGCACTTGGCTTGTGTTATTTGTAGCATGAAATAATGCACTGCTCGTTGTCTGGAGGGCCAGCAAAGCTCAGAATTACTGTCACATAGAGGTGTCCTGTGTGTGAGTTTTAATGGCAACAAAAGCATTTTAAAATTATCCTGAAATCAGTACAAAAATGCTTGGAATGTGTGAAAATACTTCACAGAATTTATGCCGTGTTCCTCTCTTTATTTTGACAGAGGGAGTTGGTTAAAATGAATTTATACAAATACTCAGGAAATCTCTGAATGACATTTTAGAGGGTTTTCCTGGTATATTATTTTCCCCATCAGCCACTTGGCCACCTTGATAGATTTGCTTGCCCAAGTCAGAGTGGTGCTGTCCAACCTGAAAGGGTTCCCTTGTTTTGGTGGGGTTTTTTTTTTTTTGGTTTGGTGTTGGTTTTTTTTTTTTTTTTTTTTTTTTTTTTTTTTTTAAAATTTTTTTTTTA
>VWYP01001118.1:214876-235807 GCA_013400435.1 Pycnonotus jocosus | reverse complement strand
AAAAATCTGTCTATAATTTAACCATTTGTATGTTAAAAATAGTCTTTAAAAAGATCTGCTTACACTGTGATTTCTGGTAGCCTTTAATTTAGAGTATACAACACAATCTAATTTTCTTTTGGGATATGCAGCTCTCAGAAGTGTTCTTATATATGCCCAGAAATGAAAGTTGTTTATTTATCATAGGAATGTGATTAGATAAAGTAACCTATCCAGAATCCCAGTGCAGCTCTTTCGTATGTGCTGGATGGACGAGTTAATGAAATTGCCTTTTAATCTCTATGAGTTAATAAATATTTTTTATAACTAGCCACAGATAGTCCTTTTTAAATTATACTTGGCAAACAGAAGATATTTAATTTTATATACAATATACATAGTTACCTTGATTGACATATTTATAACATAGAGCTTTGTGTTTACTACGGAAGGTTTTATCTGTATCCCATGGACTTCATGGGTAAAACTTTAAAAAGCCAGTTAGCATTTATGGAAGGATGTGGGAACTTTCTTCATGGCTTCAGAATGAGGACATAGGAGGATTTAAAAGTCAATAGCCAGATTGTTTTACAGAGTATCTGGGGGGGTTCTTATTTTTTGATTGGGGCTGGTCCCTGCAGCTATTTTAATAACATCTGGATGTGAGTAACAGAACGGAATATGAGCATCTGCCTCTTCTGACTGTCACAGGCTGTTGTCTAGAGCACAGGAAATTTCAGGGTATTGTATTGTTTTGCCTCGGACAAATGTCTCAATAGACATATTTAATTAAAACCTTCATGTGTCTGAAAGAAAACATCCTCTCTTAAAACTAGGCTGATTTATCACTTTTGGTACCCTTTTAATCCCAAAAGTAGTGTTGTCTAAATATATGTAGTGATGTTCCAGCTATCTTGATGTCTGCAGGTTAAAGTGGTCCTGGCTAGAACCTTTTTATTACAACAATTGCTACCGTCATTTTTCTACTGTTTCTACTTTAATCTTGAATGTTTACCAGTTTCTATTGTTGGATCTTGTGGAGGGAGAGTGTCTTAGCACTACAGCTCATCCAGCTTTAACTCATACATCACAGTCCTGGAGTAAGAAAATATTTTGAATTATATATTGTGGCCAATTTATTGCATTTTAAAATGATTTCTATACTTTAGACACAACATTTATGACATAATAGGACGAATGACTTAGCTAATCATTATATCTGTCTAGACTTACTCTCTTCTGTGTTAGTGTCATTTTGAAACTATTTGTATATGTTGAAATTTGTAAGGGTTCAGGAACCCACAATAAAATAGTAAAGTATGTATTTATTTCTCATTATAATGCTCGAATTTAATTTGGAAGTTGACACTTTGTATGTCTTTTCACAGAATTGTAAACAAATACCGAAAAACTGCTTCACCTAGGGTGCCTTCCATGTGTGGTACAAACACTTGTCATTCACAGGAATAGAGATGTAAATTTATTAATCCAGTAAACACTATTTTTGTAACGTGAGTCACTAACGCAGCTCTGGCCTCGTTGTGCTTTGTTCCCACCACCACCAGGTTCTGGCTGCCGTGGTCACTGCCTTCCCTGGCTGTGTGCACTCAGTCTGACCCCTGGGGAAGCACAGGTTGTGTCTCCTTTGCTCTGCCCTCAGCTGCCCCCAGCACATTTCTGGTGCTGCGGGTTCCCCTCCCTGGGCCTTGTGGAGGGATGCTCACTGAGGGGTGTCTGTATGCTCAGGGCTGACTCTGCCTCCTTGAGACAGGCTCCTGCAGCCCAATCCAAACATTCCAATTCTAGCTCATAATTCATGACTTACAGCTTCTGAGGAGGGAGCATCCGTGCCTGACCAAAAGACTTGATCCCTCTGGGTTACAGGTGCTGTAACTGCAAACAGCTCAGAGGTATTATGGAAATAACCAGGTTAGAATTCCTTTCAGGCTGAGCAAAGGGGATGCAATTTCCTTTTATCATGAGCACAAGTCTGCTGTGCAATACCCTTGGTACTTTGTTTTTGGAATAAAACGTGCAGTGTTCCAGTGTTCTGTCCTGGAGAACCCTTGGTGCATCCCTTGGTGTGGTGCAAGGGCAGCTCCCGGCTGCGCCCTGCCTGCCCTGGGCGGTGCTCCCCAGCCCCAGGGGCTGCAGGCCAGGGCCCCCCTGAGCACCAGATCCTGCTGCAGGACTGGAGAGTCCCAGCAGGCAGCACATTCCCCTGGAGACGATTCACAGCCCTGGAGGATTTCCCATTGTTCCGCTGAGCTCCCGGTGCTGCAGCAGCTGCTCCAAGGTGGTGCCTCCCCCTGGGAGCACCTTCCTGCCGTGCCCACAGCTGGAACTGACTGCTGGCACAGCAGCAGCTGCCAGCTCTGGGTGGCAAAGGTGTCCTGGGAATGCTTGACCAAGCTCAAAGGCAAGGTACTCTACAAGAAAACACAACCTCCAGCTTGTTCTACACCAGTAACCATCTTTCAGTTGTTGTGTTCTTTCTGTTGGTGTCTGTGCTAATCAAAAAACACAAGCTGAAGAATTGTAAAGTCTTGCAATACACAAAGCAGTCTTGGTTTTAAAATCCATGCTGTTGCAGCATAATTTAAATGGTGTATTTATCAGTTTTAAATGTCATTTTGCTTTTCCAGTCTTTTGTATATGGGCACAATACTNGTTGAAATGGTTTTGGTTTTGGTTTTGCTGCGGTTACACAGAGCCAAGACCTTTTGTACTTTTTGTACTGCCATGCTGGCAAGAAAGCTGGGGATGCTTGGGAGGTTGAGGGGGACACAGCCAGGACAGGTGACCCCACCTGACCAAATGGGTATCCCACACCTTATGGCATCAGTATGTGAAGGGGAGAAGAAGGAGGAAGGGGGCACGTTTGGAGTGATGGTGTTTGTCTTCCTCAGCCACCCTCCCAGGGGATGTGGCCCTGCTCTCCTGGAGGTGCTGAACACTGCCTGCCTGCCCAGGGGAATTAATTCCTTGTTTTGCCTTGCTTGTGTGCACAGCTTTTGCTTTCCCTATTAAATTGTCTTTATCTCAACACAGGAGTTTTCTCACTTTTCCCCATTCTCTGCCTCGTCTCTGAAAGAGCAAATCCAGTGTGGGGCCGGGGGCTGCTGGGGTGAGAGCACCCCCCGAGACAGCAGAACCCCTCAGTGCAGCCCGGGGGGCGTTCCTGTGTTCACAACCTCGGCAGGCAGCTGCAAATGCCCTTTGTGTGTGGGACAGCGTGGGGGTGAAAGCCAGCACGGCAGCCCTGGCTGGGGCTGGCCCTGGGACACTCCTGGGGGCAGGAGCCACCCAGGGGAGAGGCCGTGGGGAGAGGGCAGTGGGGCAGAGAGAAGGTGGAACTGCTCTGCTGCCCTCGTGCTTGTGGTGGAATTGCTCCTGGAGTGGTTCTGGTGCGCTGCCATGGGCTGCAGGGCTCCATCCTGGGGTCTGCAGCTGCCAGTTTGGGACTGCAAAGGGATTTTGGGGCTGAAATGCCCCAGGGAGTGGGGTAACACTCGGCTGCCTCACGGCCTGGGGGTTGCCAGGGATGCTGGTGGGAGTTTTGTTTTCCAGGTGCTTTAGGCACGAGGGGGAAGCACTGAGTCAATACAGGTGAGAACTGTGGAAAGGCACGGAGGGATGGGTGAGTTTGGGAAGAGATTTGGGAATGTGGATGCTGCCCTCAGAACACTGGGGAGGGATCAGGGGCGTGTGGGGAGGGGGCACAGGTGGTGGCACAAGGGAAGGATTCCCTGAGGGAGCCAGAAGCTCTTACAAGGGGTCGGTGTGGGGCTGTCAGCAGCACTGTGGCATTACCCAGGTGCTTGTCCCCGCTGACCCAGGTGTGGCATTATCCGTGCTGCTCCTGGTCAGGAGAAGCTTCATCAGCTGTCAAATTTAAAAACATTCTTTTGTCTAACTTTTAGATACTGCATCTTCCTTCAGTCTCCTGGGAAGACTGTAATTAATTTATTCATGGATCAGGCTAACAAAATGTGATGGGCTGTGTCCAAAATCCATAAAAGAAAAGGACAAGTATTTCCTGGCGTAAATTAACATTGGAATTTGGTATTTTCCTCTTCACAGAAACAGAGTTTAAATTTGACTTATTTAAAAAAACCAACCAAAACCAACCAACAAAACCCCACAAAAACAATAGCAACAAAAAACCAAACCAAAAAAATCCAACCAATCAACCAACAACAACAAAAAATCCCTAACCCCAAACCAAAAAACCTTCACCCAAACTCCTCCTCTCCAAAGCCCCAAACAAAACCACACTTAAATTTTCTGGGTAGCACTTTTTTCCTTTATGACCTGGAAGGTTTACAAAACACTGAACACTGAATTCTTCCAGTAAAGGAGTGTCCTAGGGTAACTGTCTGTGTCGCAGTGTGGATTGTTTGATACATTCCTGTTCACTTATTCCTGACTTTTAAGCCAATACTCCATGCAAAAAGGTGTCTCAAGCATCTTGTAACAAGATTCACATTCTCAGTGCTTACCTAAATTTCTTCTGCTTCCTTGATACATCCTCTCTCAGAGGATTAAAGGATGGCCAGGTGGGGCTGCTGTGCCCGTGCTGCCACATGTGGCATTTGCCCTTGGAGGGCAGTTTGTACCCTGGTGCAAATCTGGAGGGAAGCCATGCAATGATAATATTTCTGCTCAGAGCTGTGCCCAGTGAACATCCTTAGCAGAAGGACAGTGAGTGGAACCAGGTGCTTGCTGAGCAGGGCATCCAGTTGTGTTCTGCTTTGCAGCACACCAGGCTGTTCAGCACCACAGCAGCTGAGATGCTCTGCTCTTCCTTGGTATCCTGGAAGTGACTCTGTCAGATGGAAACTGAAGACTCGAGGAGCTTCAAACAGTATCCAGCGAAAAGCAGTTAGGTGGAGTAATGGAGTGTTCAAAGGACAAGAGAGCCTCTTACTTCAGTCAGAATCTAAAAAAGCTGCTTGAAAAGGTATTTGCATTCCTTGGAAAGGTATTTGAATTCCTTGGAAAGGTCTTTTGAATTCCTTGGAAAGGTCTTTTGAATTCCTTAGCGTCACCTGTCCAAAAATCACTGCACAAGTCTGAACAAGTCCACAGATAAATGTAAAAGCTTGGTAGGAGGGAGAGAGCCCTTCAGGCAGGTGAGAGCTGTGTGAACTCACCTGAGGTGCCATTTTCCCTTCCTGGCAGTGGCTTTGAGGTCTTGGAACTTCTGGCATTGTTGCTACACAGATTTGTCCACATTTGGGTTTGGAAACTCCTTCTCCAGCAGGCCCAGGAATCCAGGTGGCAGTGGCTGTGCTGGAGCTGTAGTGAGGGCAGGGATTGGGCTCTGGGGGCTTTGGAAGCAGCTCCTCCATGGGACACGAGTGATTGTGATTGGAAAGAGGTGTCTGAGGAGGCCACTGAAATCAGGACTTAATCAAGGGCTCCACACTGCAGCTGCAGTGTTGTGTTTTCTCCTGAAACCTGAATTGCAGAGAAACCAGCGCTCCCAGCACCCTTTTGATGTTGCCAACTGATGAAAAACAAGCAAACAAACAAAAACCCCAAACAGCCAAGCTGACTTTTCCTCCACATGCCCCAGACCCTGAGCTTGGTGCAGTATTTGTGGCAGAATATGGGCAGAAGACCCCAGAGTCAGCCCCCTCCACCCCAACCCGAACTGGCTTTGAAGCAAATATTTTAAATCTAATTTTCTTTAATGATATCCTAAAATACAGAACCGTGTTTTCTTTCAGTCATGGAAACAGATTTTTTTTAATAAAAGGCTGGGATCTTACAGAAGTGCTTGACCCTGGGACCAAACTGCTTTGAAATAAGTGAAGTCATTAAGTACTTAAAAGCCAGTAATGAAATTCTCTGGGCAGGCACTTCACTGCAAGCTGCTAAAGCAGTCCTGAACTAATGAACATTTTGTTTGCTGCCTGTTTATTTTAATCCAACATGGAAAAAATGATCAGAACACCTCAGTATATCTTGGGTGTGTGAAGTGTGAACCCAAAGGGGATTTTGTCGTTTACAGGATTGTTGGTTTCCAAGAGAGAGCACTGCATCCCCAATATTTAGAACTAATTCTTGGTTAAATTTTTTCATCTTGTGCCCTAAGTCTTGAAGTAAGTAAAGTCATCCAACACTTCTATTAAAAGAGGTTTAATCCAGCATGGTTTCTAAATGTTAACCACGTCTCCAGTTGTGATATGCATTACATTTTTTGCTTAGAAAAAAAAGAGAAATACAAAATGAGTATAAAAATGAGCCCAGGTCCCCTGAACATCACAGTGCGTGCCAGTAAAATATGAGAAGGGAAAGAAACATGGGATTTGGTACAGGAAAAGGTCCAAAGAGATCTTCCTCATAAATCAAAGATTATCTGTCACATTTAGAAGCAACCACTTGTTTTGCATTTACTCTGTCAGTGGTCAGGAAGCAGGAGATGTAGGAGCTGCCTGCTGGACAACTCTGAGCCTGAGCAGCACCCCCTGCTCCCTGCCAGCTCCCCTGTCCTGCTGGCAGCTGCAAAGAAATATGCCTTTATTGTTTTATCCCTGTTTTTCACTTACTCTGTTAGTACCATCTGCTCTCATTTTAATCACATCTGTTCTGGTACTGTATTCATTTTTAAAACATCCATGCAGGTTTCTTTGCCACAGCCCTGTCTGATGCCATCCGTGAGGAGCATGCCATGCTCTTCCCAAGCATTCCCAGGTGTTTATAAATGGACACAGATATTCCAAGGTGAGTTGTGCTACCTGTGGAAACAGCTTGTAAATTCAGAGGGCTTTCCCCCTGGAACACAACACCACAAGAGAAATCACATCCTTCCAGGGGTGAAAAACCAACCCACCCTTCCCCCACCCACTCACACTGAAAAAGGGGGCTGGGGAGATGAATTCATTGCAGACATTCTGTAGTTTGGGGTTGGTTTCTTGGCCTTTTCACAGTGGAGAGGGGGCACTGCCCTCCTGGGGCCTGGGCACCCTCAGTGTGGCAGCATCAGTGGCACAAGGGCAGCGCTGGTGTCACGGCAGCACCACGGCCTCAGCACAGAGCAGGACACCAGGCACTGGGGCCTGAGGCACAAACACCTGCCCAGGTTTCTCCTGCTGGAGCTGTTTGCCAAGCCTACCTTCCCTGGTGTGCAAACACTCACAGGGGCTTCCACAAAAACAGGACAGGGCTGCTCAGAGCTGCCTCACCTGTTCCAACCCATCCTGTGGTGAAATTGCAGAGAGGGGATGTGACTCCATCCAAGCAGCTTTAAACAAGGCACACTGAATGTTTGATGAGTCAGCTGCCCTGCAGCACCATTGTACTTGGAGGTTTGCTCTTGCTGCAGATTTCCAGTTATCACTTTTCCTTGTCACAGATAGACAGGAGATATGGAGGCATTGATACCAACGTGTTAACTGTGATCCGCCTTCAGTGCTTGGGAGTATTCAGATTCCAGATAAAGAAATACTGTTAGTTAATGAAGAAAAATACAAACAGAGGCATTCAAACCTCTCTTTTTTGGCATGTCAAGAAGTATAAAAGCTCTAAGTGTTAAAGGTTTGGAATTACAAAAGCACATTAAAAGCTGTAAGTGTTAAAATGCTGTTCCCATTTCCTCAGAACATGGATGTGCTGAGTGGGGAAGGGCAACAGAGAATTGAGCTGTGTTGTTTGGACAGAACTACTGTAGGATCTGTAGCTGTCAAGGAGTGTTTAATGGCACTGGGAACGGTCTCCTTTTCCACATCACTGCCCTGTCTGTGCTCTGGTGATTCCATCAACAGTGAGGTGGAAAGGGGCTGAAATGAGGAGATATTTCAATTGGCAGTGCATTCAGCAAGGAGGAAAGTGCTTGATCATCTTCCCTTCATGCTTGGTTGGTGTTTGGTTCTTCAGTCTGAGTCAGAGTCGGAGTCCTCATCTGAGGGGTGAAACAAGGAACAAAAGTGAAAATGTAAACTGGAAATCCCCCCCAGCTGTGGCTCTGGCTGCTCTGGCACGGTGTGCTTCAAAGGACACAGCAGGGTTGGGAACGAACACTTCTGGGAAATGGCAGCTCTTGCAGAGCTGATGGGAGCTGAAATGGTGTTTGAAGGAGTTGGGAGATGCTGCTGAGAGGCCCTGCTGGTATCCTTGCACTGCTGTGTGCTCTGCAGCTCAACTCCTCTGAGAGCCAGAAGCTCTGAGATGCTGAGAAATCCCACCAGGCCCACAGAGCTCCATCCTTCTGTCCTCAGCCCTTGGGAGCCCCTGTGTGAACACAAGTTTGGGCTGCAGGGCTGAGCCCTCCTTGCATGGTCACAAACACCAACACAAAGCTGTGTGACTGCACTTCTGTGAGTTTATGTATTTGTGTGTCCACCTCCAGGGGAATTAGATCTAATCTGTATCCTAATTCTGCACCCTTGCCACCTGATCATCTTCTGAGGGCAGTTTAGTTTTTAGCTCTTACAGTCTTTTACAGTCTGTTTACCTCCTAGGATTCTATACACACCTTGGGTGTTTGGTGTTGTGGGGGTTTTAAATGGGGTGTTTTGGAGGGTTTGGAATATTTTTTTGTTTGTTTTTCACTGTGGAGCAGTTCTTTTAATCCATTTCAGTGCAATAAGGAGTCACAGGGACATGATGCCTGATTTGGGCTCCTGGAAACTGCAAAACAACTACCTCTGTTCTGACTTGAACTGGCTTTGAACACCCAACACCTTCTTTTCATCTTTTTCTAAGTGGATCTTTCTGATCTGAAGTAGACTGTTAAAAAAAAAAATTATAACAACCTTGTTAATTTTATGCTGTTTGACCCTTGGATTTCAATGCCATTTGCCCACAGATGGGGAAAGCTGATCATAAGAGGCAATCATGATAAGGAAATGATAAAGAGAAAAGCACTATCTGGACATAAAAAGCTGTGGATTAATGGATGTTAATTATAAGTTACAAAAAAAAAAATAGGTACAAGTTTGCTTGTTTTTACAGCAAGACATATTAATAGGGAATGCGAATCTGTGCTGCATGGTGATTTCAATAACTGGATTTGGGGCTTTTCAAAGTTGTGAAACTGAGAAACTTCACATTCCTGGCTTGCAGGTTATCTTCATAAATCACTGGAATTCCATTTGCAGCTTTCTAACTGAGCAGAGCTGTGGCAGACAAACCCAAGAATAAAAGCTGCTCTTACTGAGCAAGAGCTCTTGCTCCCTGCAAAGGGTGAAATGGAGAGAGAAATCTCACCCTGCAGCTCGTGTAACAAGCAGGGAATTTCACCCACCTTCTGTCTTGCGGCCCTCGGGGGCATCATCGGAGCTGCCTTGCTTGAGGAAAGCGACCAGGTCATTGAAGGTTATGTAGAAATCAAAGGCAAACACGATGGTGGCTGCAAACCCAAACACCTGAAAGGGCAAAATAACAAAGGGCTGTCCTTAACAACAGCTCCTGTCTGCCAGGGACAAACCAAACCCAACCAAACCCATGCAGGAAAAACTACATGAGTTTTTGACCTGTGCCTTTCCAAAAAGGCAGGGAAGGGAAATGGTTTGTGACACATTGGTATCAACTGAATCACAGCTGATTTGGGAGCCTGAGAAGTGACCAGGAGTGTCCTTATCCCTCCTCCAGGCTGCAGGGCCTCTCTGTTCTGGGCATGTTCTGGACATCAGCACCTCTGCCACCAAGAAATCACCTTATTTCTCTTTCTTGGGAAATAATTTTCCACTTGTTTGCAAGGAGATGTGTCTATAGCTGAGTGAACTAGAGAGATTAAAATGATTCTGGAGTTCCCTTTCCAGTGCCAGAGCAGCAGAGCTGTGCCAAGCAAAGGCTGGGTGCTGGTCTGGGAGCCTGGGCTGAACACACTCCATTGCTCCATGTCTCACTGCAGGGACAAAGATTAAACAAGGTTTGGGTTTGCACTTTGGGACGGTTTGGGAAGGGCTGCTGGGTGACACCACCGGGCATTGTTCTTCCCAAGCTTAAAAAATTGTTATGCAAATTTTATTTATGTTGCATACATTATTGATGCTTAGAGTCACGTTGCAGATGCAGGGGCTGTATTGTATTTCTGACCACAAAATGCTGATGGGTGAAGGCTCTCTCCTGGGCAGTCCTTGCACTGAAGGGTCAAATGACACTGCTCTTGTTTCAACTCATGCAAGTAAAACCGAGCAGGAGAGGCAGGAGGTTGAAATGACTTAATTTAGACTGGCCTTAGTAGTTACAGGTTTGAGTTCTTTCTTTAATCATCATTATTATTATTATTATTCCCTCCATTCAAGGATCTTGACACTCCATGCAGGAGCAGCTAGTAAAATTAAAAAGCAGAATAGGTGCCTTCCCTGAGGGCACAGTTAACACTGAGCAGCTCTATTAGGGTGAAAAAACTATTCATGGGTTCAGGACATGTTTTTCTGAATAAGCAACCATTTCTTCTTTGGTTTAGGCAAATTAATTCTCAAAGAAACTTCTGTGACTTGCAGTGGGGTCATATTTGAACTGTTTTTAAGTACATCCATACAGTTCACCACAAAACTCAGGTGGAAAGCTCATGGCTACTCACCCCTGCTGCTTTAGATGCTCCATCGCTGTATTTTGAGACAGCAGCAATTGAAATGGCAAAGTAAATAATGGCAGCGGTGACGCAGCGCAAGAAATCCTGTGGAAGAAGCAACGGTGCATTCTCAGACTGGTCAAGGATTTCCTCTAAAAACCATTCTGGAAATGAACACTCAGCCCCTCTGGTGCTGCATCAGTGGCCCTGCTGGTGTGTGACCACATCCTGGTTTGCTGTAGAGGAGGAACTGCTCATCTCTGAAATATTTCTAAAGAAGAGAAGACCTGAACCTTGGCATAAACTTCTGCTCTTAACGATGCTGGGATAAATCCTGCTTCTATCCTGCCTTCCTTCAGCCTGGGAAGGGCTGTGTGGGGCATTTGCCTTGGAGCACAGCAAGGCCTTTAATGGAAAAATCGTTTGAAATGCCTCAAAAACCTCATGTTTGAATGTTGAGAACTCCTGTGGCACCAGAGGCTCAGGAGGAGCTCCCGTGGGATTGGGTGCCTCTCTCTGTGGATGCAGGGCTGTGGGGTGATCTCCAGAGAGACCCCTCTGTGCAAGCCCTCATTCAGGAACCAAACGCTTGGTTTAGTGTTGGAATGATTTATACTTCCTATGTCCACTGCCAGCTCCACCAGCCTGTCCCAGGTGTGATCCCTGGATATGTCCTGCTGGGCTGTGCCCTGTCACACCAGCAGGGATGTCTCTGCAGTGAGCTCTAAACACGGAGCTGTGCTTCCCAGGGCACATGCAAATCATGGGGGCTGCAATTATGCTCTGTTCACATTTAGCTCTTCTGCCTTTCCAGAACATATGGAGGAGTGAGATCCTGTCTCAAAGCACAGATCCTGCAAGAAACCTGACTCCTCTGAAGTCAGAACAAGGTCAGTTATCTACGTTCTGTGCCTGCAGTATGTTATGGTAATGGCCATAATAAACACACAAGTGCCTTTTTTGTCTTAGTTCTGGAACCAGATGCATGTAGAAAATGGGAAAATGATGGAACTGAGATTACCAGCTGAGAGCTGTGCACACTCCTAGCCAAAGTCACTGATACTTTTTTATCTCCCAGTGGCCTTGCTGAAGTTATTTTTATACACTGAGAGCTCTAATTCAAACCTCATGCAATGAATTACTGATGGTACCAAAAGAGAATCCAGATTGATAAGATCAGTGGGGTTTTTTAAAGTGTTTGTACTGCAAAGCAGCTGCTCCCTTTGCAGTGATATTTGAGGCTGCAGGGACATCCAGTGGCCAGGGCTCTCCTGCAGCCCCAGCACTGCTCCAGCAGCCCCTGGACTCTTGTGTGGGCAGGAACTGGCTGGAGTTGCCCCTTCCCAGAGCAGCTCAGTTTGTCTGTGGGTGTAACCCGAGAATTTAACCATAACCTGATAAAGTCTGTCCATTATCAACAACACACCCGTTTCATCCTCTGCAAAGGTGGCAATAAGGAGCCCTCAGCAGTCAGACTTGGGCTGATGCTGGCCCTAAGCCATTTGCCTAGAATTGGGCATACATCCTGTGCTTTGATAAAGCCAAGCTTTGTGTCAGCACCCAAAAAGCTGCAGTGCAGAGCATAGTTTAGTGTGCTCTGGGACCTTCTGAGCCAGAGGCAGCACGGACAAGTTTCTAGCAGGGCAGTAAAGTTGTTACAGTCACCCTGAACTCCTGCCCAGCCCCCTTCACTCCCCCCACAATTAAATCTGAAGGTTTCTGTTGCACATCTCACTTACCGCCAAAGGCCAGTGGACTCCTTTAAACTTCTCATTAAGCTTGGAGGCGTAGGCAAAAAAAAGAAACAGTGCCAGCAGAAATTCTAGGAGTGGTGCCATCATGAAAGAAGCTGCTAGAGATGCAATATAGCAGATAAAGATGATAAATGACAGCACCTAAAGTAAAGGGAAAACTCACAGTTATTCTCATGGAATAGCACAGCCAAAGGCAGCTGAGCAGCTTTGAAGTGTTATTTTCCCTGCGTGTTTCTGTCAGTGCTGCTGCTGCTGGCATAGCTTCAGCATCCTGCTTTTTTTTATTTTTCATTGGGCCAAATGATTTTTCTTGTTCAGCACAGAATAAATCTGAAGTATTGGTGTTTATTTCCATGTGTGTGAAATCGCTTTTCCGGAGCGCTGGGTGGATTTGCACCTCTCGAAGTCAGTAATTTGCTCTGGATTGTAAACAGCCCTGACAACATAATTCTGAAAATAGAGTAGGGTGTTGCCAAGCAAGCAGAGCTCTAAGCTTTCAGCCGTGACAGCTCTCATTTGAAACCCAAAGCAGTGCTCAGACAGCCTGAAGTAACGGAGCATTTATAATCTTGGAGTTGAAAGAATAAAGTCTGATGATGACGGATAGAAAAGGGCCAAGATTTAATTGTTTCTGGAAGTGTCTGGCTCCAGTTTTCCAGTGTGGCAGCTGTTTTAGAGAGTAATAAGACAGATAACTCCCATAGATTTGTTTTATCTCCATAATGTTTCCTAACTCTAGTAAATAATAAAAAACGGCATTTTTTCCCACTCAGTTGAAATACCTTTAGAATATGGCTCAAAATACAAAGTTTCACAATGGGAAAATAACTGAAGAAAACGCATTTTCACCTAAACCAGGCAGTACCAGAGGGCTGTCCTAACACTCCTGGACTGTGTTTGTAGAAGTAGAAGGTGAGGGAACCATGGAGACGCTCAACACCATTTTCAGTTGCTGTACTGGGGGTTGGTCACCTCCAAAAAGAGGCTCCAGCCCTCCTGTTCTGCTGCCTTGCATGGGAATTGGTTGCTGTTTCAATTAAATTAGCTTGAAGTAACAAAAGTATCCAGGATGCTGAATTACACACTATTGTGTGCCAGTTTGTACCTGGGCTGCTCTGTCCAGCCTGGAGACAAATCCCTGCCTTCCTAAAGCTCAGGATGCTTTTGGTCAGCACTGAACATTAGATTACAAAGATTTTTTAAAACTTTTAATTCCAAATTGGGACAATGACATTCCCACTCACATAGTACTGAAAAGAAATTAATTATTTTCCCCCACATAGCACATCTGAAGGCAGATGTAGCTCCTGCAAAGGTAATCACTGCATTTGCCTCATTAAATTTTAGCTCAGTGGATTTCTTTGTTTGCTGCTACTATGGGTTCCTGAGGAACACCTGTACCTCAGAAAAAAATGATCATTGCACTTGAGTGATAAGGCTGCTATAATTATTAACTGATAATTACTCATATGAGAGGTCAATCAACCCTCAAATATATGTTAAAAAAACCCTTTATGTTTATGGGACAACTAAGCAGTTCAATCCCATTGAAATAATTTCTTGGTGTAATTAATTATCCAGCCTTTATCCTCAGCCTGTGTTTTGGGAAAAGCAGTCAGTGCCCGAGCAGGATGCTAACAGCTGGAGTAAAGTGTTTTCATCCATTAGGACTGGCTGGTGAGATTAGAGAGGATGTGACATTTTTAGTAAGAGACTATATTTATCTTAAATGTCTATGCATTGTTCTTGTTTCACTGGGTTCTAGGAAACTGAGCTGGGACAGTTTATAGAGCTCACTTCTGCATGGGCCTGCCAGCTTGTAATATCTGCTCCATCTGTTGGTGTTTGCCCCATTCTGATTTGTTTATTGCTCACAGAGCCTCTATGCAGGTTTTTCTTGTTTTCATAAAGTGGAGGGAGTTCATTCCCTGTATCTATCCTTAGCATGGTATTTTCTTTCTATGAGCTAAAAGTGATAAGAACTTTCTGAAGGGAAGTGGATCTATCAGAGCTTGACAACTCCTAAGAGGAGAGAGGACTTCCTTCTTCTTGTCACAGCACCTTAAGGTGTTCACCCTTCCCACCCCAAAGAACAAAGACTGCACTTGCTTTGTGAATCCTCTACACTTGCATTTCTGGAACATAATTTAGACACGGTTGTGTGTTTTTTCTTGGATTAAAAAGAAATCACCATCTATACAAGACATTTTCTTTTTGTTCTAGTGTTGAAAAAATATCCTCCTTTTTGTGGCTAAATGGAGGTGTGTGATGGCTGAGCTGCAGGGGTGACCAGCAGCAGGGAGTTTGGTTCAGGGCAGGTCCCACTCACCACAACCCTTCCAGTGGCAGATCCTTAGACTTGAACTAAACCTGGTGATCTCTTAGGAAAGGATTAAATGCAGTATTAAATAATACTAAATAATAAACCCTACTGGAGCAGCGAGGTGAGGTAGAGAGGCAAATTTCATATGTAAGATGATGCTGCACAGCAGAGATCCCTTTGATCTCGATTCTGTTTGAGTCAGTAACTCCTGTGCTCTGACTGCCTTTGCACTGAGAAAAAAGCTTTCCTGTAGAAGTGTAAAGTGAAAGGAAGAGCCTTTGTGGTCTGCTTTTATCAGCTTTATGGCAATTTGTGCCAGGGAAGGCTCCTGCTGTCTCCTCTCAGCCCTGGGCAGGCCTGAGGCTCAGACATGAGTCAAGGTGAAACAGGAGCTGTTCTGGGGCAGGAACACACCAAGGAGCCCCCAGTCCCAGGTGCAGGGGTGCCAGGGGACCCCTGCTTCTGTGCCAGGGAAGCTGCTGAAGACACACATCAGTCTCAGCATTTCAACCTTCTAACTGGGTCTGACCCAGAGAAGCTGGAGAACTATTAGTTGTTTATTTTAAAATCTGGTTACCATGTAAGTGACTTGTTCAACCCAAGCCCTGCATGAGTGGTAGGTGACAGCAGTGTCGTGCTGCCTGCTCCTCAGCCCTGAAGGTCAGTGACTGTACTCTCACCTTCCCACCCTCAGTGGTGGCACTGAGTCCAGCCTGTCCTGCTCTCCACTTGTCAGCATCCCCTCATGAGGAGAGCTGCAGCTCTAGGCACACTGAAAAAAAGGGCACCTTTTGATTCACAGGAAGCCACTTGATGTCAGTAGATTACTGATGGTATTAGTAAGACTGAAAGACTGAAATGTGGTAATTGGTCTGCAGCTAAACACCATTCCTCATTCTGGAGGCACTCTGAGACTGAAAGGGCCCAAGGAAGATTTTTATGTGAAATAAACATATATAAAATAACAGACCAGATTTTCAGAAAGAAGATGGTATTTTTGGATATACCTGAATCAGGGGAAGGCTGGAAAACACAGGAAGGGGAGGGAGGCAGACCTTGGAAAGAGACAGAGGAACAAGAGGAAGGAGGTGCCCAAGGGCTCTGTCAGGTGATGTCCATGGCACTGCACCTTGGTACTGCACCTCCTTTGGTTTGCTTCTTTTCTGTCTCCTGACACGGATTTTAATGCCAAACTTCCTTGGCAGCTTGGCAACAGCACTGTGTAATACAAGAACCCACAAATTGTAGGGTTTTGATGATGTTTCTCATTTCTTCTTGTGCAGAGCTCATTTCCTCTTCTGACAGGTGGAATGCACAGACTCCTTGAGCAATATTGGATATCACTTACAACTGTCTTTTCTGAATTACAGAAGTGAGCAGGTGTCTTTTCTGATCATTTATGTGCACTGCCACTAACACAAGCATTTGATGTTATCTTAAAATTTTAAAAATACACCTCTCCTCCCACAATACAAACACTGCAGTGCCAGTCTGTACCCAGAAATAATGACACCTACCTACATGCCTTTCTAGACTTCAAGTCCTTGTGACAAACATCTTGCAAACTGAAAAGGGCTCTAAAAACTCAAAAAGCACTTTTCAGAATATATCCTGACCCCTCCAAGGGCTGTTAAATGACCCATTGCACATCACACTTGTTCTGCACCTCTTTTCCTGGAGCTGTATGTTTCAGGGTCACTTCAGAGAAAGGTCAAGCAATGGGACCTTGTTTTTCTCACAGCTCTGTATGTATGCTTTAAAAAAAAAAAAAAAAAAAAAAAAGGAAGCAAAAGAANAAAAAAAAAAAAGGCAGCTAGAGAGGAAGTTTGTGAGGCTCCATGCAATTTCAAGTTCATTTCTAGCACTTTCAGAAAGCACTGCAGCTTCTGGGAGAAAAAAAAATAGCAGTGTTTTATCAGTTTTGTCAATTTGTATTTACACAAGGTTTTTCTCTTCCCTTCACCTGGGATTGCACCCTCAGCATTGAGAGCAGCTGAGTCTGAGCTCTTCCTGAGCTGC
Source organism: Pycnonotus jocosus (assembly GCA_013400435.1). Taxonomy (NCBI): domain Eukaryota; kingdom Metazoa; phylum Chordata; class Aves; order Passeriformes; family Pycnonotidae; genus Pycnonotus; species Pycnonotus jocosus. The sequence continues at coordinate 219,204 of VWYP01001118.1, read as the reverse complement.
TGATGACAGGTTGGTGTGACTGCTGCCAGCTTCACTGTGAAAGAATGTCTGCATGCAGGAAGCTCTAATGCAGCAAAGAGCAGGACAGGAACCTTTCATAGCTTGGCAGTCATAAAGGTGTAAAAAATCCTGGCAAAAAAGCAGCCTGACTATTCACTGAGCACCTCTTATGCACACTCCCACTCACACAAAACCCCTCTTGGGTATTGTGTTTCAGAGAGCAACTTTCCCATTTAAACCCATGTAATTATGACTTAATATTGTGTTGCTGGGCTTGTTAAAGTGGCCAAGCATTACAAAGTTATACTTTATTGTACAACTGGCTTGCAGTTCAAGGTCTAAAAAATAATCCTGACAGTGGTTAGAGAGCACAGTGTCCCTGAAGGGAGGGAGGCCTGAGCAGTGCTGAGGTCGTGGCAGCTCCAGAGGTGTTTGCCTCCCCTGAGGAGGGAGAACAGACCCACTGGAACCCACTGGGAATATAGGGATGCTGGGAAGGCTCTGCCATCACTGCACCAGCTCCTCATCTCCTGCTCCCACCTCCTGCCCCTCATCTCCTGCTCCCACCTCCCTCCTGAGGAAAGAAGAGCTCTGCCAAAGGCTTTATGGGCGGGTAGCAGTGTCATCTTTTGGACAAGAGTGCGTTTTGCTCTTGAATTCTTGTCAGACAGACAAAGTGCATCACTCAGTGGTCTCTGCTGTTCAGTTACTACTTCTCTGTTGCACTTGTGGAGGTGAAATTCCTGCTTCCTCCAGAACTGGCTGCAGGAGAGGCCTTCTGGCTACAGACTCTGAGAAAGGCACAGGGGCCTCTTCAAAGGAGACTTTACATCGAGCAGCTGGAGTTTCAGATACGGAGGTCAGTTCAGAGCAGACTGAAAAGACACGAGAAAGACAGAAAAAGAGGAGAGAAACAGGCACAATGATTTCTACATCCTTTTATGTCACCACAAAGGTGGCACAACTTTATCTATTCACACTGCATTTTTATAAAAACAAAATAAAATGTAGTGCCACTGCATGCTGGCTTCAGGAGACTGAGGAGATGCCAATTAAAGCAGCCACAGAGGATTGAGTGGAACAGCCAGGTGAGCAGCAATGCCCAGCTGGGGATCCTGCCTGGACAAGCTCTGGGGGCAGTGTGACAGTGCTGCTAAATGGTTCCAACACAGGACACAGGGAACTGAAAACTCATCTCTTGAAGGGCAGAAAAGAGCAAGGATGAGATGTTGACCTTCAACACAGCAACTGGAGTGGTTAGGAAAAATGAGTAGCTTAAGAAGAGTGTTAAAATGTGTGGAAGAAACCATGGCATGATGGGGAGAATAGAAATGAAAAACAATTAACCTGTAAGATTTAAAATGATGGTTAGAAAATGGAGAGAGCAAGGCAGTGAGAATAAACAGGATAAGGAGAGATAGTGAAGCTTATGACTGTATTTGATGCTACTGCTTCTTTCTGGCTTTACAGCTGCCCCAGGTGGAATAAAAAATTCATCAGGCAGGTTAGTGGGGAGGTGGACTGGATGTTCCCCAGAGGTCCCATACAACCCCAAACATTCTGTGATTCTGTGGAGATCAAAAGAAAAAGGAGCAGGGAATGCAGAGAGGGTAACTTCCTTATCTGAAGAAAATTTGAGATTATAATTAAGCCTGTAGCAGTAATCAGCTCCACCACCAGCCTGACCTGTTCTAGGGGAAGCCCAGGAATCATGATGCCCTGTTTACATGGGTACTGCACCATTTACCTCAGTACTGCACCTGAACATCCTAAAGATCCTCCGTGTGGAAATGTTATTTTCAAAAATGGCTCGAGAGCTGCAGAAATAAAGTGCATTTCTGGGGAGCTGCCAAGCTGCTGAATAATGTGACATTTGTAACAGTAATGAGGACCCCACTTTGCTTCTGAACAAAAGGCACTGTTTCAAAATGTGTATCCATGAATATTATTTCCATACATTTATGCAGAACCCAACCCCACCCCGCATTAGCACTGTGTCAGAGGAAAAATTAAACATTCAAGACAAGAAATACAAAGCTAAAGATGAAACACAGATTTAAACCATGATAGATTTAACTTGGACTCATCTTCAATTATTTGGCACTGTATTTCTCTAATTGTACACAGGCTGCATTTACTCTGAGGCCTGTGTTGTCTTCAAGGGTTTCTTCTGGCAAAGCTGAGACAACTGGAGAGAAACTACTGCTGCCTCTTGTCTGCCAGGAAACCACGTCCTGAGCACGTGGGCTTGGCCTACAAGGAGCACAAGGAAAGCTCTGGGCAGATGGGATTTTAGAGCTGCTTTCAGCCAGCCAAGCCCTTGGGAAGCCCTGAGTGGCCTTACAAAGGATAAATCCCTGTTTTGTCAAGACAGAGCAGTTTTTATTACTCCAAGGAGGCATCGTCAGTACTTCTCTATGACAACAAAAGGGTGAGTCTGATCCCATGACCAGGACAGTATTCCTCCAGTATGTCATCATTCTGAGATGTTAAAAAGCCAGGCTGTCTGAAAGCCATCATTTAGTGGCTGTAAGCTTGTAAAGGAAATTCCAGTGTGTGTTATAGAATGTAACAAAAATACGTGCCAGAGGAGCCAGGTTAGCTGGGCTCTGGTATCTTCAAAATGTGTGGGTTTGTAAACTATAGATGCTGTGTGAGTGATGAGGTATCTGGAGGAGGGATGGGGTAGCTGGCATTTTTTTGGTGGAGCTGATAAAACTCGTGGCCTGCTGCTACCCAGCCTGAGGCTTTTCCCACCACAGAAGTCATCCTGACCTCCTGAGTGAATGCTTTTCCTCTCAAAGCCAGCCTCACATCTGGCTGTTCCCTGTCTCTCTGCCACAGGTCAGTGCCCACAGTCTCACAAACTCTCAGAACTGGTCCCCACCAGCTGGTCACAGACAATTCTGCCTCCTTCTGCCTGTTCCTTACCTTTCTTTTGCTGGAATATCCTTGCTTCCTTCCACTGAGCTAGCACAGTGGATAGCCAGAGACACCTTGCATATCTGAACAGTGCTCCATGGACCTGACTGCTAGTTTGGGCTGTGCTGATATTTGACTATCTGCTCCCAAAACTCCAGCTAAAGCTCCAGCAAACTTAGTGTTTGAATTTATCACTATTTCTAGCAAAAATAACCTAACCAACATCTAATTTCAATCAAAAGTTTCCTACTCAGAAGCTAAATTTTGGTGTGAAATACCCCCACTCATACCCCATGGGGTGAGCAATCTCCTTCCTAATCACATGGTTATTGTTTCGGCTATCAGGTTTTAAGCCTTTACACGTAAAATTCCAGAAAGTCTCACACTACAGCCACTGCCCTGGTCCTGCTGCCACACTAGTGCTGATCCAGGCCAGGCGTCCCTGGCCTTGTGCCCCGCTGGGCTGGTGCCCAGCCCTGTCTCAGCACCCCAGGGCCTTTCCCTCCTGGCAGCTCTCCAGCCAAGGGCTCCACAGCAGCGAGCAGGAGCATCCCTCCAGGGTCAGGGACAAACACGGCTCCGGAGGGCTCGGGACAGCAGCTCAGCCACCGTGATGCACAGCCTGATGCCACACACCAGAAATTCATGAGTAAAGTCTTTCCTGACACCCTCAGGACAGGCTGCCCCCTAACCCGGCACCAGCCGATAATGCAAACCGCAGCCGTGGTGGTTACTGGATTCACACTGCAAATAGCTTAAACCGAAATCAAAGCGCTTTTTTTACTGAAAAAAAGGTCGCCGATAGCGAAACACACGCAAGGCACTGGAAGTCTAACGTGACAAGTTGAGTCTCTAACGCGCTCTGGCTGAATCTCGCTAAATCCATCAGGCTCTCAGCCCTGCAGTTCCCCACTCCGGTACGGCTGTTTCCCCGTTTCCCCCTCGGTTGTTGTCCCCCTCTCCTCTCGGCTGTTTCTTGTTCCCCAGCTTTCTCCTCGGTTTTTGTCCCCCGGTCTGCTGTCGGCTGTTTGCCCCCAGTTTTCCCCGCAGTTGTTTCCCCGTCTCCCCTCAGTTGTTGCTCGCCGTCTCCCCTCGGTTATTTTCCCCATTTCCCCTCAGTTGTTTCCCCGTCTCCCCTCAGCCTCACGGCGGAGCGGCCGGGGGCAGGTCGGTCCGGCGGAGCCCGCTGGGGTCCCGACTGCCCCGGGGGTGGCTCCCGCAGGCTCCCGGCCCCGCTGTCCGGCCCTTACCGACTCTGCCAGCAGCAGCTGTCCCTTGCGGGAGCGCAGGAACTCGCGAGGGGGGAGCAGCGAGCTCAGCCCGGGCGCTGCTGCGGCCCCCGCAGGCTCGGGGTCCTCCATGGCTGCGGCGGCGGCGGGCGGGGTGGGGATGGAGCTGGGCTGGGG
>VWYP01001118.1:191315-211121 GCA_013400435.1 Pycnonotus jocosus | reverse complement strand
CCGCTGCCGGCCGTAAGTGCGGGGCGGAACAGCGGGGACGGGACGGGCGGCCGCTCCTGGGCTCGGCTTCGGCTCCGTGCGAGCCCTCGGGATGAGCTGGAGCGGCTTTGGGGGAGCCAGAGTTGTGTCAGACCCTGGAGCGGCTCCGGGGGAGCAGGAGAGAGGTCCGATCCTGGAGCGGGGTCATAGCCTGGAGCGGCTTTGGGGTGCAGGAGCCGGGTCAGACCCTGGAGCGGGGTCGGACCCTGGAGCGGGGTCGGACCCTGGAGCCGGGTCAGACCCTGGAGCCGGGTCAGACCCTGGAGCGGGGTCAGACCCTGGAGCCGGGTCAGACCCTGGAGCGGGGTCGGACCCTGGAGCCGGGTCAGACCCTGGAGCGGGGTCGGACCCTGGAGCCGGGTCAGACCCTGGAGCCGGGTCAGACCCTGGAGCCGGGTCAGACTGCAGCTCTGACCGGGGGTGACCGCCCAGCCCGTCCCTGCCTTCCTGCCGTGCTTGGCTGGGTGAAAGGTCTTGTAAGCTCAGCTTGGCTTGGACAGGTTTTTTACCAGTTTTGAGGTGTAAGGTGCTTGTTTTGGGGCTGCTCTGTAATCCTCACTGTTACCCCACCGGGCCTGTGAGGCCAGTGTGTGCTGCTCCAACCAGTCTTTCCAAAATTCATTTTTTTCCTGCCCAGACCCACTGAGGAGCAGCAGATGTAGCAAAAATCTGGTGAAAGCGTGAGCACTCACCATTGAACTTGGCAGTGTCAGGGGCAGTGGAGAACTTCAGCTGAATCTGTGCCACAGGTTATCTGTTACATGACCCAATAATTTCCTAAAACCTTGAAGGCTGATAATTTAGAAAATAATCATGTTAAGCCATAGGGAACCTAAAAATGTCCTGGAGGGTCTCACATTAAGAGGCTCAGTATAACTAAGTTATGAAGACCACTTTGATTTTAACTGTTGTTTATTTCCATTCTAGATAAGCATCTGATAAAAAAAGATGCTAGAAAGAGAATTGTAAGTATTTGCATTTTGTTCAGAAAACAAAGTAAACAGTGCAGCCTCTTTCATTATAATTCCATTATAATTTGAGTATATGTGTACTGGCAAGCATAGGCCATAGCTGTGTCACTGTCGTGGGTCTGTCTGCAAGGCTATGCTGGTCTAGTTCTGAAAATTGTAATAAAATTATGAGAGATCTGTGCAAAGGTTGTGAGAAGTAAAATTATGAGGGCTTGTCTCAGGACAGGTGGCATTTTGGGTTCAGTGTTGCATGTGTAGCTTGCTGTTGACTTACATAACCCCCCTGGGCTATAAATTATTTTAAGGCAGTTGAAAAAAAATTCTAGTTTATTTTAGTTGTTTAGATTTCTGAAAAAAGTGATCTCTCTTAAGGTTTAAGCTATCTATATAATGGATGCTGAAATTATTACTTCAGCTGGCACTTACTTTGAGTTGGGAGTCAGGTGTCTGAGGTGGGTTGTGGCAGAGTGAGGAGCAGCAGGTGACCCACTGGAACCCCTGGGGTCCTGGGAAGGGCAAGGAAGCTGTAAGCAGGGCAGGGGCTGGCTGTGGGGGTAACAGGGAGGGAAAAACTGATGGTCTGGGAGAGTCACAACATCCAAACAGATCCCCAGAGCCTCCCCATGAAATAATCCCTTCCCAGTGTAGGGAGCTGGCGTGTTGGAATGGCAGGGTGCATTTCTGTCGCACTGTTCACTGTTCCGCCACAGGGTGGGTCTCAAAGTGACTCTGTTTTTCACCAGATCTGTATCGAGGGCAACATTGCGAGTGGAAAAACAACATGCCTGGATTATTTTGCACAAACTACCAACATTGAGGTACTGGATGCGCATTTGTTTGTCCTTATTTCCGTCACTGAGCAGCTGCTTGTCTTAGATCCAACATGTCCTTGGGGGTGTGAGGAGGGAGGCTGCTGTGCCACCAACCCAACTTTTTACAGTCAAATTGCAGCAGAGAAATGTAGATCACATGTGGTACCTACTGGATGCCAAAATACCAGTAAAACCTGTGAATCAGAGTTTGTACCTTTATAAAGTAACAGCAGCTCACAGAGCGTGGGCATGTTTGGACATGCCTGTTTGCCAGTTCATGTCACTGAAATCTTAGATGGGTCTGGTAAAAGCAAAGTAAAGAATTATTATGTAAAAATAACTATGTCATGTAACAGAGATAACAGTGGCTTTTTTTCTTTTTTAAAAAAAGGAAAATCTGTTAGAACTGTTTCAGAAGATTTCTTAGACTGATCTGATATTTGATTTTGTGTTGCTTAGAACCAGGTTAGGGGAAGGGCAGGCTTGTTGTATTTTAAACAAAATCAAGGTCAAACCTCAGTGAACAATTGTTTTTGTGCAACAGATATTAATGCTTTCCCCAACAGACCTGGCAACACGTTTGGTAATAAGTTTTAGGAGTCCTCATAGAAATGCTGGGTTGCCAGATATTATTTGGTAATTTAACAGGAATTGTCCTTATGAAGTAATTAACTGTTAATCCAAAGGATAACAGACTTCAATTTGCATACCATGCTGCATTTTAAAGTAGCTACTTAAGTTCCCAGGCTGATGGATTCTCCCAGGCCTGACTCTACAGTACTATTGCAGATTTAGACTCTGTTTGAAACAGGCAGATCTCTTGTGATTTTACCTATTTAGGGTAGAAGCTTTTCTGATTAATTTTGTAAAAGATTTGAATACATTTTGTTTGTTAGAACACAAAAATAAAATTAAAACGAATGTGGTAGCAGTCTGATCCTCTTCCTTTGCTGGCAAGTGTTACTTGCTGAGAAATTAATTTGTAAGGGGATGGGCTTGTTGCTGAAATGCTGAGTATTCTGCTAAGCTGTTCTTTCCCTTACATTGCACTGATTTTGACTCAAAAAAAGGAAACTCTCTCCAGGTTATGAGGTAGTCTAATCAGTGTTTAAAATGCTAGGAAGATGCTGGATATTGACATTTCTCTATTTTTAGCAGTGTTCATTATTACCTTTTATGTTACAAAATTCAGTACTGTTTAAGTGTGGTGGGTTTTCAATATAAGTCCTGAATACTCTGATTTACTGCACAAGTATTCCCTAAAAATTGTTGTACACTTGTAGGGGCACATTAAGTATTTTGAATCTAAAATGCATTTAACATGGGGTAATTCTTTTTAACCAGGTTTTGAAGGAACCTTTGACCAAGTGGAGGAATGTTAGAGGTCATAATATCCTGGTAAGTGGCAGAAATTATTTCTGCAGTTACAATGACTGTTCTTTTAGCAAGGCATGAGTGATGGCTTTTTATCAGCCAGCAAGACTGCTACAAAAGGTGTGATCCAAATGTCACACAGCAAAAACTAAAGCTCCACGAAGCAAAAGAGCTTCTACTGTGATTAAGGCATGCATGTAATAGAAACATTGCATATAAAATGTGGTTTTGGCAAGGACTGGGTGTGCAGTGGGGTGTGAGTTAAAGCAGTTTCCAGGAAGGTAAGCCTTGAGTGTGGCAGTTGTTTCTAAATTTGTCTGTGCCTGTTTCAGAGAAGGGAAGGATGTCACTCAAGGTGAGAGGTGGATCTGGTCAGTTCGTGTTGTTTGACTGGAGTTCTGTGAACAGCTCTGGTGCCCCAATGTGAAAAGGACTTGGAACTGTTGGAGCAAGTCCAGAGGAGACCATGGAGATGCTGAGGGGGCTGGAGCAGCTCCCCTGTGCAGCCAGGCTGGGAGAGCTGGGGCTGCTCAGCTTGGAGAGGAGAAGCTTTGGGGTGAGCTCAGAGCTCCTTCCAGGGTCTGAGGGGCTGCAGGGAACACAGAGAGGGACAATTCCTCAGGAACTGTAATGCCAGGACAAGGGGGAAAGGGGACAAATGGAAATGGCAGCTGTGGCTGCCCCTGGATCCCTGGCAGTGCCCAAGGCCAGGTTGGACATTGGGGCTTGGAGCAGCCTGGGACAGTGCAAGGTGTCCCTGCCATGGCAGGGGATGGCACTGGATGGGCTTTCAGGTCCATTCCAGCCCCTTAACACTGTATGAATCTGTGATCCTGTGGCTGCTGCAGATGAGGAAAATTCAGCCCCATGAGGCATTGAGGTGGCCGAGGCTGCTTGGAAGTGTTCCCCCAGGGATGTCCCTGGGTCCCAGCTGCAGCTGCACACCGGCCTTGCTGGGGTGCTGGAAGTGCTCCCTGCTGTCAGTCCTGTGCCTGGGCTCAGCCCCTCTGCAGAAACCCCACGGTGGCTGTGGCAGGGATCTGTGCTCAGGCTCTGCAATCCGCCCTGCGGACACACCCCAAGCCATACTTGCCCTAACGTGTTAAATACCATCAGCGTTAGCACAGGCCCTCTGGAACAGAAAATTGTCCCTCCTAGGAGCTGCTGATGCCTTTCTGATTGTTAGTAAAGGGTGAGGCACGTGTTGCACCGCACCACAGCAGCCTTGGAACACTGGGAAAGTCTGATCTGAACAGGGAGAAGAGGAGAAGATCAGACTTGTGGGCTGAAGCTGTGCTGCTGGCTTAAAACTTGTCACCTCAGCCAACAGACACTGAAGGATGTTTTATTTTGAGTGAGATCCTTTCTCTGCTGTGCAGGATAGATTGTTGCTTGTAAGGTCTGTGTTTGTGTGCAGTGGCAGCAGTCAGAAAGTGGAACAGCTACCTGAGAGCTGCTGTGAGGATCCTTTGGGAAGAGCAGCTGCCTGTGTTAAAGGATGCCTTTTCTGAGGCTCAGACCATACTTAGAACCCTGTATAATTTCTGGATGCACTGGGTGTACTGAGAGTCTGTCAGTGCACAAAAATAGAGTAGTAGACAGGTTTCATTTAATTACTTGGTTCTGAGTGTTCCATGTGCAGAGTAACTAATTCCTGCTGACTTCAGCCAAGCTCCCTCTCAGTGTCTGTAGGGACAGGGACATAATTCTACATCTCCATTGTGGAGAGCAAATGATCACTTAATTCTTGTCAAACCTGATGTCAGCTGTTTTAGTGCACTCACTTAGAGCAATGCTGTCGTAGGGCAAAAGCTTCCTAATTACCCAACTTCCCGTTGTGCTGTTTGTCCTAACAAATGTCCATCTGTCCTGCTTCCATCTCTGACCCAGGGTTTAATGTACCAGGATGCATCGAGGTGGGGGATAACTCTGCAGACCTATGTCCAGCTGACCATGCTGGAGCAGCACACCAGGCCCATGGTAAGGAAGCTTATTTTAATTTTAAGAGTAATTAGGTGTGATTATGAGAGCTAAATCCTTTTAACCTTGTGTTCAAGGGTTAAGATGCTATGTGTGTGCTCATTGTTTGTTTCTGCAGTGAGTAGGGATTTCTGTGGTGCAGACATTGATGTGCTCAGCGTGTGCTCTGGGGGTAAAACCTCTGCCTCCTGCCTGCTCACAGCTTCCCCAAACTGATCCTGCTGTTTGGGCACCTTCTGGAGCTGGGCTTGCACAAACCTCTTCCTCATTTCACGTCAGTGACTTTTCTGCAATTTCATTATTTTGACTCTTTGGCAAACACCAAGTAATCTTGTGTTAGAATTCATAGTACTGCTTTGTGCTGTCTAGTACAAATTTAGCCATTGCTTCTTCTGTTTATGCAAAATACTTCCACTGCCATTTTCTATTGCTTTTTCAGGTGGTTTGCATCTTTTTTTTTTTTCCTTGTAATTGTTTCTCTTTTTTTAAAATTAAATTTCAGGTCCTACCTTTTTATCAAGATTTCTTCATTCTTTTCTTCTTCAAACATCTTTAGTTACATTCTGTGCTGTATTCCATTCCCTGATTACAAGATCTGGTCTTACATGCCATGCTTATATTTTACTGATTCTTCTTATGTTCTGTTTTCTGAGTTTGTGTCAGGGCAAACTTTTAGCTGTGCCAAATTTGGAAGTGGCACATATAATCATTAGGTTTTTGGAAGAGGTGTTTTTCCAGGACAGTAGAAATCCTGTTCTGTTGGAGAAGTTAATTCAAGAATTCTGAGGATTTCCCTGTATTTCAGTCTGAGCTTTTTTGTCATTTGAGCCTTGCTGGAGCCATTTTTGCTTCATTAATGTGCATAAACTGGGTGAGAAGTTGCTCTGCCAGGCCCAAGAGTGTCAGAGCATCTCCCTGCTCCAGCATGAAGTGCTGGTGGAACACATGCAGGGCTGGCTGAGGCCAGGGCTCTGTCGGCTGCAGTTATTTATTTTAAACGTCCTGTTTCCTTTCTTGAATATCTGATGTCAGCCCTGTGCTGTGACCCAGCAATACATGGGATGAAGCAGCAATTTGGGGAGCAATAGTTCCCATTGTCCTGCAGATCCCAAGTGGATTGTTGCTTTTTTGTACCCTGAGTTACCTCCCACCGCTTGGCTGAATGCTTTGAAATAACAAATTAGAGTAAGATCAGGAGTCCTTGTCTGTTTTGTGGTTCCCACCCTCCCAGTAAGTTTGTTTCTTACAAGATCTGAAAATTGTGTTTCATGTGTGCCATATGAGTCTGCAAAGAAACAAGCATGCAAATGTACAGGGTGGAGTTCTGTGTTGCAGATTTCCCCCATAAGGATGATGGAGCGATCGATTCACAGTGCAAAACACGTTTTTGTGGAAAACCTGTATCGAAGGTATGGGGTGTGGCTTTCCACTTTACTTTCTTGGATTAATTATTTTAAATATATATCTAATCAAATGATAATTGCTTTGGTAATGTGCATTTAAGGGGCCTGTGAAATCTGCCAGTTCTGTGTTGGAGTGGCAGTGTTTGGTGTGGGCTGTGCTGCCCAGTTCCTGTAGGACTCTGGAAAACCTTTTCCAGCAGTGCTCCTGAATATTTAGAACTCTGTTGTTTAGACACCATCTGTTGAAGTTATCTGCTCTCCAGCTGAATACCCAAATCTTGCTTGAATCAAACACATGCTGGACAGGTAAGAAACCACTAGGATATAAAGAATAAGACTGTAGGAGGGAGAGAACTGGGCAGTGTTATCCAGCCTGGCATCCAGGATTGGCATTTCTTGGAAGCAGGGACTCAAGTCCTGTGCTGTTGCTCAGAATCAGGATCAAAATAGACTGCAAGCCTTGGTAGGCTGTGAGTAAAGAAAGAACAATCACCTGTTACCTGCCCTAGGTATGGCTCACCCACCCCAAACTAACTGAAACAGTGCAGGAATCGGGGCTTTGTTTGGTTGTTTGGGATGCTGACCCTCTGCCAGGAGTGCCTGTGACAGATGGGTTTTCATGGGTTTTTCAGTGGCCCTGAGGGACAAACTCAGTTTGTGCCACAAGGTGTCATCCATGCTGCACGAGCACCTCTCTGCCGCAGGAATGCCTTTGGAAGTGGAGAGAGACACACATTATTCATCCCAGTCCACACACAGTGCAAGCAGCCTAGAGTATTCTCCTTTTTAGTTACTGACTTCTTTTTAATTTAGACAAAGTGCTTTTTTCCCCCAAGATTTAGTTGCTATCGAGGCTAAATCTGTTTGTGTCAACTCTGTGAATTAATTTAAGAATAATAACAATTTTAATGAGTATCTGAGATGTTTTGTGACTTCAGCACTTTTCAAATGTTGGAAAAAAGGCATATGCTTTGTTTTGTTACAGCAAGCTAGAAGGCAGCTGATAGTACCAAGAGCAAGCCAAAAGAAAAGGATGTGTAAAAGGATTATAAATAAAATAAGGAGTAATTGAGGAATGTATGAAAGTAGCTATTTTGTGACACAATAAGAAATGAGGCAGTCTGGCTGTGAGTTTTAAATGTGTGCAGGGTGTGCTGTAGGTGAGCACTGCAGGTCACTGTCCCTCTGAATCCATCACTAGTTATGATAGAAAACTCACTCTGTTCATGGTGGACTTAGGCAGTAAAAACGTGGCTTGGTAAGAGTCAAATGTCAGCAAGCTTTGGAGTTTAAACACCATTTTGTGCCTTTTATATTCCCTGTATCTTTATGGATCTTGAGCCAGAGTCCTCCCAGGATTACCCAGGGAAAGCAAAGGTGTGTTATCTGCAAGGCAGGTCGTTGCAGAATTGACTTGGATGTATCTGTCCTTTAGGGTAAGAACAGCAGAGCTTTTTCTTATTTCCAATTCCTTTCAAGCTTCCTGTTTTCCCCCCACCTATCCTGGAGAAAAGCATCACAGTCAGAGTTTGGCTGATGTAGATCCCTGCTGCCCAGAACTGATGTGTTAGAAGAGCAGCAGTGACCAGTGTTACCCCAGTTCTGATGGCAGATCAACAGGGGAGGTGGTACAAGCAAGGATTTTGCTTTTTTCCATACTTAGGGAAATACCTTTATTACTTTTGCTCAATTTTGCAAGTGATCAAAGCAAGTTGCCAGTGGACTGGTTTAGAAATCTGTGGAATATTTTTTTCAGTCCAATTTAAAATGGCATAACTGGTCTTAATTACTCAGCTGGAGAGCACAGGAGCCTCCCAACTCCATCTTTTTTACAGTTTTTCTGTTGCTAAAGCATTTAGGAAAGAGCATGGAGTATGTGTTACTGTCACCAGTTTTGAAGAGAGGATACTGTAAAATTAGTAATATTTGACAATCAGAATATGGTAATAAGTGAAAATTGATACACTAATAAAAACATAGTACGTGATTCTTAACATGTTCTCAGTAACTCCCTTTTACTTAAGTTGTGTTTGTTTATTGTTAACTTTATTGTTGTTGCTGAGATAACTTTGGAACATTTGCCTCCAACATTCTGTGCTTTGAGTTCAGAGTTCCAGTTAAGCATATTGGATATTTCACTACTCTTTCCACAAATATTTCTTACAGTGGTTGTAAATTTATTGACATATTGACATTATATTTTTGCTGCCTTTAACTGTGGCTTCTGTAAGGAATTATTGGTGCTGCTCAGTAAATCCAGCTCTTCTGGTGACATGCCCTAGGACAGATTGGAACTGATGCTGATACAGAGAACCTGTGCAATAAATACCACTGAGTACTTAAAAAAAATGGAAAAGATTTGGTTTTTCTGTTTTATAATCAGTTGTTTATGTGGCCTTCAATTTGGGTGGGCATAATTTTGGCCATCTTTTCATAAATGTTGGAGTAAATGGGGAGTGATTCTGGTCTGGTGAGCAAAATGAGAGTTTGGAGTTGATCTCTGCAGGCTGCTCAGTGAGTGATGCCTCTTGTGTTTGTGCAGTGGAAAAATGCCAGAGGTGGATTATGCTGTCCTGAGTGAATGGTTTGACTGGATCCAGAACAACACTGATGTTTCAGTTGATCTGATAGGTAATATCTTGATGGGTCTGGAGGGCTGTGTTTGTGGGTGGGTTTCCTTTCTGGGAGAAAAAGTAATTCTTGTTTCTGGGCTCATGAATAATCACATTATTCAGTGGAAAAGTGAACACCATCAGAGGGCTTGGGTTTGTGGGTGGTTCCTGATTTGATTCATGGCAGTGCCAAAGGGGGGGTCCAGTGGTGGTACCCAAGCCAGGATCCTTCCCTTCTATGGTTTGTGAAGTGAGTTACTTCTTTGCTTTTAAAGCTGATCCTTGAACATAACTATTAAAATTCTTCTTCCTGCAGTTTATTTGCAGACATCTCCTAAAGTTTGTTATGAGAGGCTAAAGACACGATGCAGGGAAGAGGAGAAAGTCATTCCTCTGGTAAGGAGTTCTTCTGATATATATGCTTACAAGGAGCTTTGAAAATAGAATGATTCCAGTCTAAATACTAAAATTGTATCCTGAGTATGTTGCCAAAATGTGGTGCAGCTGTTTCCACTGCAAACTAAACCCTGACAATTGAAATTTAATTTATTTTAAAAAAATGATCTGTCATGCACGCTGACTCTCCCAGGTGTTGTGTTGTAATCAGTGCACTGTAGCTGGCTGTAGGTGCAGTGTTAATCAGCTGGGAATCTTCTCTAAGATGTAAAAGTCAATTGCCTTTGTACCCTTAAATGGCTGAAAAGCACCCAGGTGAAGCACGGATACCTGGGCTTGCAGGTGCTGGGATCTCCCTGGGCACTTTGTTGTCTGCTCTCACCAGGATGTTTGTGCATGAAAAGTGTCTCTGCTGTGGCTGAAAAGAAGCAACTGCTTGAAAATTGTGAGCTTGGGAATCTGCTTCAAAACAAGCTGTGGTGATGGAACAGTGACTTTCTGTGCCAGTTTATAGCATGGCCCTTCATGCCTCCAGGCTCCTAAAGAAGCCTGACCAGACACAAATGCAGTTCCCTCTGCAGCTCTGGGTGGGTGGCTCAGGAGAAGCAATTGTCAGTTGAAGATCTGTGCAAAGAGCTAAATTTTGGGCCATGTGAAATTTTGGCCTGAGAATAAATCTGCCTGTAGTGGGTTTGAAGAGCTCTTGTGTCATTTTGCAGCTCTGCTGAAGAGGAGGAGAGCAGTTATGAATGAGCAATGTGAAGTGGTCTCCATGAAGAAAAAAACCAGTTGATGGCAGGCAGAAGAGCTTTTAGAGGAAATTGAGTTACGAGAAAGTAAACTGGGGATTTTAGGGAAATGTATTGACACAGAAAGTGCCTCCCATACATATTCTTTGCAGCCTTGCCCTTTTTGTCCTTACTTTGTTGTACTTTCCTCTGTAAAAATCTTGAACCACATTTTACCTGTGGGAGAGAATCATGGTTGCTTGATCTTAAAAGGAGCTGAGAGCCCTGTGCTCTTGTAAGCTGTGTCTTTGAGGTCTTCCTGGAGTTAAACTTTGTACTGGGAATTAATTTTTTCTCAAAAACCTTCTGATGCTTTTTTATTTTTTGTTAGTGGAAGATCTGTGTTGCAGGCTTTTATATGTGTCTCTTAGCTACTTCCCAAATGGATAAAGATTGCAATGTGTGTATCATCCCTGGGCATTTGTGTTATTCCAGTGCCTCTTTTCTAGGAATATTTAGAAGCTATTCACGAGCTCTATGAAGAGTGGCTCATTAAACGTGCACTGTTTGAAGTTTCCTGCCCAGTACTTGTGAGTATTATTTTAATTATAACCAATTAGGCATGTGAGAGATTGTGCTTTCCAAATAATAGGAGCATTGTTTAGTGGGAAAAGTGAATAAATTTGCTTTTCTGATAACCTTTGGAGAAGGACAACCTCAGACAAATGTGATAGCTGTTGGTGTATGGCATAGAAGTGGGGTCTGCTGTCTCTGCAGTGGAATTTGAGGGGCTGTTCACTGGGATTGCTTGCAGGATCAGCTGTGTAGCTTTTCAGGGAATGCCAAATTCCCAGCAGAGAGCAGCTTGGGCAGATGCCTAGGAGTATCCCAGTTTGGCTGCACTGGCAGTCCTGTTCTGTTCTGTTCAAAAGAAACCAAGTTCCATGGTGTCAGTTACTTCCAGTGTTTATCTTCTTCTTTCCAAGGTTATTGGAGCTGACCATGACATGCAGAAAATGATAGAGAAGTATGAAGAAAACCGGGACCAAATACTGAACCCACCTACCAGGCAACACCATTTATAAATTCTGTGACTGGTGTATCAGAAATCATCTACTGAAGTCTGATTTGGTATTTTTAATATTTAAATATAATGGATATTGTTTTTGCACTATGCTTTGTAGAATGCTGTGGACTTATAGCTCTGAAATTATCAGATACCAGTCAGGAACAGAGTATGAGCCAATTCCCTTTGTGTTTTTAGGTTTTCCATCAGCTTTACTGTGTCAGTTTTGTTCAGCTAAAATATGGCTGTTTCCCTCATTTCCCACTTAACTGCTGCTTCCTAGAAGTAACTTCATTGTCTTTTGGGTTTTTTTGCCCCAAAGATAACCTTGTTTTTGTAATCTGAAATAAATAGTTTATTACAACGCCCCTCTGAGGGAGGGTACCTGAGGTTTCTCTGAGTAACCCCCTTGGGGTGAATGGGGGTGAAACAACCCCAACTGACCAGGCTGTGTATGAAGGAGGTTTGTTTATGGCAGAGCTGTCAGCCCGGCCCTGGTGCCCAGCAGATCATCCTGAGTGTGAGCATGGCCGGGATAACCCTGGGATAACCCCGGGATCAGCCCCAGCCAGGCTGGCTTTAGCAGGGGCAGGTCCCGCCCAGCTCACCTGATCTCTCCCAGCCAGGTGCCCCTCCTGGTGGGTGAGGGAAAGGCTGTGGATGTGTCTCCCTGGAATTCAGCAGAGCCTTTGAGCCCCTTTCCCCTGGCATCTCCTGAAGCTGCAGCCCCAGCTTGGCCAGGGCCGTCCTTGGCTGGGATGGGAACTGAGGGCCAGGCCCAGAGTGGTGGGAATGGGATCCCCCTGGGATCCCTGCTGGGCCCAGTCCTGGTGAACACTTCACTGATGTCTGGAGGAGGGCACTGAGTTTGCCCTCAGCTGACTGGGGTGATGCCCCTCGGGTGGAATGGGATCTGCTGAGGGCCCTGGCCAGGCTGGGTGGATGTGCCAAGGCCACAGCCATGAGGTCCAGTGGGATCAAGGGCCGGGTCCTGCCCTTCAGCCACAGTGACCCCCTGCAGCTCCAGGGGGACATCTGGATGTGGCACTCGGTGCTCTGGGCTGGGTGACAGTGGTTGGTTACAGCCTGGCCTCAATGACCTCTGAGGTATTTTCCAACCTCAGAATTGCATTAGAAAGGAGACAATTGAATTGCATTAGAAAGGAGGGGTGCAGCTCTTTGGGTTCTTTTCTATTCAAGTACAAAAATACCACAAGGTATGGAAGGCAAGGGTAAGGGTAGGTAATGGAAAGATCTCAGAGCAACAAGGCTGGATTGTTGGAATGTTGATGTCCGTGATCAGGTTTGATCCCTTGAGGGGGTACCCACCAAACCAAAGGTTCAGAGGGTTGCAGACATTGCATTTAGCACGGGAACAGCTGGATTCCTCCCCAGGGAAAGGATTCCCCTGCCAGCTCTAACACCAAGGGCCATGCAGAGCCTTTGGGTGGAGCCCCCCGGGGCAGGAGTCAGGGGCACTCTAAGGCCGGGGTGGTCTCAGTGCCCCTCTGGCTCTTGCCCACTCGTGCTCCTGTGCTCTGTGGGCACCTGAGCAGGAAACTGGCTCCAGGAAGGTGCTGCCCTACCCTGTGCTCCTTTGTTCCCCTTTCCAGGCACATCCTGAGGGACCATCAGGTGCCTGAGGCACAGCAAGGCATTGACTCCTTCCTGCCCAGGCTTTACACACTTCATACCAGAAGTGGGATGTTCATAATTTTATTATTGGAGGAAGGAAATGAAGTGCATCGAGTTAATTAGCTCTGTTAAACAGATTTTACCAGCTTGAAATGGTGTTTTGCTGTAATCCTGCCCACATTACTGCAACTTCATTGAATTCAGGAAGTTCTTTCTGTTCTACAGGACATCACAATATAGCTTAGTTCTGAAGGGAACTCTGCACTGGTAGTCCCACTGAATTCAATGCAAAAAATTTTAAAAACCCTCAAAACACAGTTTTTGTAAGTGATTGCAGGATGGCCTTGAGGGTTTTTTTCAGCTAGCTTTTCATAGAGAGCTTATTTTATTTGTGTTGATGAGATCCCCAGCCCTGCTCTGGCTGAGCTGAGAAATAGTGAAAATACAGGGTCCATGGGACTGTGTTATTATTTCCAAATGTTTCTAAAAAATCCTAGAATTAATTAATTTCTTATCTGGTTTGCATTCTTTGATTTTACTTCTTTTTGTAAAGAAAAACGCAGGTGTTTTTTCAGTTTATATCACAATCAGTTTATTCTGACCTGTAAGTACTTGGAGAGTAGAGAAAACCAGTGGGGGTTTCATTCTTGTTCTTGTTAAAGGAAGTGCTGAGTTGCCCTTCACTCATGCTTTACCCTCTGGGTGTTGCCTTCAAGGGAATCCTTCCAATGCAGCACTCAGACTGCTCTCACATTGATAATTTTAGGAGAATGATCCCAGAAGTACAGAATGTATTCTTCCCCTACTGGTTCTGGTTGGTGTAGCTGGAACAAGCAAGGCTTCATTAGCACTCTGATCACTTTGTACAGACATTTGTCAGGCACTTAGTGCAGGATAGGAACATTCAGTTAAGTGGCTTTTCAACAATATCTGATGGTGCTGCTTGGGGACACCACTGCTCCTGTAGGGTTGTGGTTTGCCTAAAACCCATTGCACTGAAAGAACCACACCTAGTCAGAACTGCAGCTCCTGTCCTGTTATTCCCATCTGGTGAGCTGTTTCTTTTCTAAATCACTGCAACTTAATAACAGTAAGTGAGAGCACAGAGAGAGCATTTCCTAGTGAAGTGCTAAAGCCTGTGATCCCAGGAATGCCATCCTGCTGCTCTCTTGTAGAACTTCTGAATTCGAACTTAAAAGTAAGATTGTGTGTGCTAAGTAATTACCTTACTTCTTGCAGCTTCTTTGGAGGGTGATACTAGATATTGTCAATACTGTCTGTTAAACTTCTAAAACTTTTTCTACTCTTCAGAGTCCAAAAGAAGGATTTCTTTGGAAATGGTTCTGTATGTTTGAAGCTCAGTCACGTGCAGTTTGTTCTTAATTCTAATTTCACTACGGAAATACATTTTGCAAAGCACAGAAAATGTCACTTAATGGTTTAGTACAGAGAATCTTAGAGCCCAAAGGATGCCACTGTTACTTGTCAGGACACAGCCTGTGAGCGCTTTTTGTTCCTAACATTTCTCACAACCTCACCCAGAGCTGAAGGCAGTCCTGTCCCCTGGTGCTACCTTGGGCAAAGTTCTGTTTCTCCTACACTGCTGGAATCAGGGGATGACAGAATTTCAACCATTAGCTGTTCAAAAAGCAAATCTTTGTATTTTAGTTCCTGAGGTTTTTCTAGTCTAATCCATGTGTGCTCCTCTGAATTTTTTCAGGGATGAAAGTCAATTATAAACAATTCATACAAAATTATTTTAACTATACATGAAAGGCATTTTTTAAAATTCAAAACTGAGCTCCATATTAGCCACTGTGAAGAAAACTAATTCTACCCCAGCCCAAACCAGCACACATTTCAGTGCTACTGAAAAAGCTACTTGAAGCAGTATTGAATTGTCTTTGTAGGTAACAAGTGCATCACAGAATCCCAGAATGTTTAGGGTTGGAAGGGACGTCTGGAGGTCACCCAGTCCAAGCCCTGCCCTGCCCTGTCACCTGGAGCAGGTGACACAGGAGCGTGTCCAGGTAGGTTTGGAATGCCCCGGAGAGGGACACTCCACAGCCTCCCTGGGCATCTGCTCCACGGCTCTGCCCCCTCCAGGAAAACCAGTCCTTCCTCATGTTGAGATGAAACCTTGTGTGTTTCAGTTTATGGCCATTGCTCCTTGTCCTGCTGCTGGGCACCACCCAAAAGGGGCTGGCATCACCCTCTGACACCCCTTGGAGATATTTGTATAAAGAAGCATTGGAGATGAAGCACAACAGCAGTGTGCTTTCCTAAATGACTTGAGAGCTGTGTGTGACACAGGCTCAGTGCTGGGACCCAGCTTCCAGCTGATCCAACACTCCTGAGCTTTCCACACAGCACTCCCACCTGCAGGATATCCCTGATCCTGCCTCTGCTGCTCACTGGGATCCTCCTCTGAGCAGGTTTTTTTCCTGCCACTAAAATGGCAAAGAATGAGATTTTTTTCCCTTCATTTTAGTCAGGAGAACTGGCCTGCAGAAAAATTCTGTGAACTTCTGGTGCAGAATTAAGTGTCAGGAGCAAAAGTGTGGAAATGGCAGCTGTAGCTGGACCTCTCTGTGCTGGTGGCAGTGAACAGTTACAATGCTCAAGGCTTCTCTTGGAAACTGTGGTGGTGGCCACAAAATACTTTGGTAACAAATGGAGGCAGATATAAAACCAGTAACACAAGTTAATGCCTCTACAAAACCAAGTGTTCACAGAGCTGTTTCCCTCTTTAAAGCTAAAGCAATGTTATCAAACTTTCTAAACCTGTTTTCAACTGAAGGCAGGAGGAAGATTAGCTCAGCTTCAAAGGAATGCAGAGAGTTAACAGGAGTACACTCCAGTATGGCGTTTCTAAAGCTGGGTCTTCCTGTTTAGAATAATTAACCTTGTACTGGAAGAGTATTTCAGGAATAAGTTTGTGAAAGGAAAAAAGAAAAGTAGGATGCCCAGCTGAAGAAACCTGTCTGGCATTAAGACTAGACAGAAGGAATCTGACTGATGAATTAAATGGATTTAAATTGATATAAGTTTGCCTACCCTTTATAAAGGTGACCATTCAGGTTTCCTTGTGAAAGGAACCATTAAGAATTTGTGTAACTCCTGCTATTATTTACTGTCCCAAAGCAGTGATGTGGTTTGGGTCTTTGTAGAAGTGTTTGACAAAGCCAGTCATGTCCCTGACAACAGGACCAAGGCCACAGGTTAGAGGACAATCCCCCCAGGCATTACACAGGAAGCACTGCAGAGTCAGCTGTGATGGCACAGCCCTGCCTGCTCGGTTCTGTCAATGATGACATAAGGCTCCTGGGTGTCAGGCTCTGGGCAGTTACAGTTCTCCAGCTTCCCTTCCCTGCCTCCAGCAGAGTCACCTGCAGGCTGCAGCAGGCTCCTCCTGCCCTGTGTGCTGCTCCTGCCCGGGTGTGAGGGCCGCACATCAATGCTTTGGGGGGGGATGTAGGTGAGGTTGGGGGGCTCTCTGACGTGCCTGAAGCACTCAGGAGCTGGGTGTGCCTTAGCAGGACCCATGAACAGTCTCTTGCTGTCAGAGCCAGTAGTGGAATCCTCCGTGTGCCCAGCAGTACAGCACAGACCTGAAGGTGGCTCAGTGTGTGACGCTGCTCTCTTGTGCAGCTCAGCATCGCTCAGGTATGCATGTTTGATTTGGGAGCGATTAAATTCTCTAACCTGCCTGTCACTTGTTCCTGCATAGGCCACTGCCTCAGGCTGGCCAGTCTCCTCTACTGGATACATGAGTTCTTCCTGAGCATCCTTGATTTGTAGTTCTGTGAAGGTTAAAGAGAGCTCACAAACATCCTCTTCCCTGGGGATGCTGCAGTTTTGGGCAAAGTCCTTGTAGGGCAGAGACTTCAGCTCAGTGGGTTCATCACCAGGGGCTGGGTCTATGGAATTTATGGCATCATTAATTTCTGCTTCAATTGATCCTTCTGAGACTCCTGGAGCTTCAAACTCCAAGGTGATTTTGCTGTCACAGGAGCTGTCAACAAACATGGCAAAGGCTGGGGGGCCGCTGGCTCCCGGTGACAGAGGCGCAGGCCCCGGCGCACGCGCAGCCGACTCCGCAGCCCCTGCCAAGGCACACTCCTCACTCAGCCTGGCTCTTGGCTCCTTTTCCAAAGCCTTTGGAGAGAGATTCTCACTGAAGATGGGTGTCTGTCCTATGACAATGTCACTGTATTTGATCAGGAAGTCCTCACTGTCTGAGTGCTTGCCCGAGAGATGTGCGGTGTCGATGCCTTGCCTTTGCTGCTCCTGGAGGCTGCCGGGGGACGCAGCAGCTGCTGACAGAGCCACGTCCCCTTTGATCCTCGCATCCCCAGCAGCTTCCAAGGATGCAGCACAGGTAGCTGAACACTTCTGCTGGGGAGCAAGGCACAGAGGTGTCTCACTATTCCCTTCATTTCGCAGACTTTCAGTGTCTCCTCTCTGGGGTGTCTGATCTTCCTCATCCTCGTCTCCTCGATGCTGATGTGTTTGTGTTCCCCTCTGCAGGCTCTTCTCCAAATTGCCATCTTTTTCTTCATTTGTCATCTCAAGGATGGCTTCACACTCGATTCTTGCCAGGAATATCTCAAATGCAGTCTGCTTTGTTTCCTCATTGTTTCTCTTTTTGACAAGTGAAAACTCTGTTGCTGTAGTTGCAACATAACCTATTTTCTCCAGCACTGCTTTCACAATATCCTCTGGGAGCACTGGCTGGATGTAGTAGACAAAATTCCCGGTGAAGGTCTGGAACAGAACACAACATGGAAAAGCTGGTGAACATTGGGGGAGTGGGTGCAGGGAAATGTGAAACAGTCCTAAATTTCCTAAAAATCAAAAATACTTCAAAACTTGCTTACAGCTTTCAGAAAACTGTCTGAGTTTTGAATTGCAGTGAATGAGGCGTTTCTAACAGCACTATTTTGGCAGCCTCTCAAGCATTGTAGCTTTGCTACAGCACATCAGTTTCAGTGAAGTTGTGCCAGTTTAAACCTGCTGGGGTCTTGGCTAAGAGTACCAGTATTCAAAAAGGAAGAGAGTAAGGAAATAATTTTAGTCAAACTAGAGAAACTCAGAAATAAACCTTAGGTATTCTACTGAACCTAAGCTTTTTAAACCAACAGAGATTCACAGAATGAATCGCTGAGGTCTTTCCCTAAACAGACATGATGCACTCACTGTGAATCACATTTCTGAGCTGTTGACATTTTCCATGGCTGAGTCCTGCTGTGAACCTTACTCCCCTTGAATTAATTGCCTTTTTTTAAAGCACCTTTCTGAAGAGAGACTAGTCTAACAGAAATATTGTCCAAACACCTCTCTTTGGTGTTTTGCAGACAGCTTGTGCACTGAAATGCCACTGCTGTGCAACAACTTAAAAATTGTTCAACATTTGCTTGGTTTCAGAGCTACCCCAGGCATGAGGCCTAGTTTGTAACCTGGAAGTGGTTTTTGGTTTTGTCTGAAACCCTGTGTGACAGGAGAGACTATTCTGAGCTGGGCATGACCAACTCCTGGCAAGTCAGAACAGAACAGAGGTGGGAATGCAAAGTCAGGATTTCCAGGAGTGGGGTACCTTGTTGGCAGGGTGCCCAGCTTGGGCCAGACTGAGGCTGGTCCCTGAGCATCAGTGTCAGAAGCAGAAGGTTCAGGAGAACAAAACTGACCTCCAGAATGGCCACAGTATAATTCTCAGATGAATCTGTCAACAGTGCCCTGCACACCTCACCTTCTGTTCCTTCTGGAAGGAAGGGCAGCTGCAGGCACTGCAGGGACATCAGAGCAGGTGAGAGGCAGGACATGGGAAATACTGTTCCATGTATTTCAGTAGCTTTTAATCAAATCTGTACGTGCATAAGGTACATACTTGTGCCTTGCAGTAGAATTATTTCAGGCCCACAGCAGGCTGTCTTACACTCTGGGTTACCCACAGTGGTCTTCAAAGTTTAATTTTAATGCAGCCTAGGATTCTTGTGTAAGGAAAAGCTGAACCCACTACATGTAGACCTATCTTATGCTTTGCCCTGTTTTAGGGAGATCATAGAGAAGAACAGGGATTTACAGCTGTTTGAGAATCCACAGGTAAGACCTAAGTGCAGGAACAAGCAAAGAAATGGCTTTTCCTCAACAGCACCTGTTGCAAAAGCAAGAGCACTAAGTTTGCATTTGCATTTGAGTGTTTGAGGAGTTTGTTTAAATTTGGGATATGTGAAGATGGCTGTGTGTTCTGGGCAATGAGACGTGTTCAGTGCGCTGGGGACAACACGTGGGGTAACCGTGACAACCCTGCTGCAAAAAACAACAGCATTTCCTGTGTCCAAGGGGCTGTCCCTGCCCACTGCACCAGCTGCAGGCTCTGAGCTGGGATCAGGGACCGCAGAGGCACTGGCCCACTGGCTCTGGCACCAAGCTGCTGGAGATGGCCACTGCTAAAAACATCCCTGCTCATGGGCAGATTCTGGTCAGAGCTTATTGTCATCAAAGGCAAAGCCTTTCAGAGTAGCTTTTACCTTCTCTGCTGTCTCACCACAACGAGAGGCTCCGTTCCCAGCCCCCGGAGCTGCTCAGCACTCCCGGCCTCAGCAAGGACAAGGCCAGTGAACACCTCTGAGCAGCCCCGCACCGTGCTGGGCACGCTGCCCTGAGCAGGATGTGCTCCTGACCCTGCTCCCTGTCCCGAGCAGGATGTGCCCCTGACCCCGCTCCCTGTCCCGAGCAGGATGTGCTCCTGGCCCCGCTCCCTGTCCCGAGCAGGATGTGCTCCTGACCC
>VWYP01001118.1:141200-190856 GCA_013400435.1 Pycnonotus jocosus | reverse complement strand
CCCCGCGCCGCCATTGGCCGGCACCGCCCGCGCGCCGGGCGGCCATTGGCTCTTCTGCCTGTCAGTCAGGGCGGGGGCGGAGCCCCGCGAACCGAAAGTGAAAGGCGGGAGGGCGGGGAGGGCGCGGGCTGCGCGCGGGGCGGGGTCGGGCTGTCGCGACAGGGGCGATGAGGTGAGGTCAGGTGAGGTCAGGTGAGGTCAGGTGAGGTCAGGGCGTGCGTGGGGTGCCCCGGGATGTCTCGGGGTGTCCCGGGATGTCTTGGAGTGTCGGTGGTTCCCGGGTGCGCTGCGCCAATTCTCACACCACAGGCCGATGTTTCTGTACTTTAACCTGGTTTGCACAAAGCAGGAGCTGCTGGTAAAGCACCAAAAGCGCCCTGATCATCAGAAGTTTGCACTATTTGCACTCTTTTAACAGAGCTATCAGCATTCATTGGCCACAAATGGTATACCTTTTGTATTGGTTAGCACTCAGACCCCTCTTTGCTGGTTGTGTCTCTCTCATGCTGATCGGCGCTCAGGGGTGATGATGGTCCCTGCCCTGGGCTCTGTGTCCATTCATTTGCAGCAGGTGATCACTGAGCTGGTCACTGCTGGAATTCCCTCTCCCCAGGTACTGTTCACATCACTCCTGCTGGCTCCTGGCCAAACAGCCCATTCCTTTTGGGGCTGTCCTCCCCGCCGGGCACACAGCATTTACACTGCCCCGCTGTCTGCCTGCCCTGCTGGGGATCCCCCGAGACAAGGTGTGATCCCCAGGCCTGTTCTGTTCCTCCTGCTGGAAGCTGCCTCTGGATCCCCGGGCTGGGGCTGGGTAACAGCTGGAAGAGATCTGTGTCTGCTGTGGGGCTGACAAGTGTCCTGCCATGGGATTAAATGGGATCTGTGTCTGCTGTGGGGCTGACAAGTGTCCTGCAGTGGGGTTAAATGGGATCTGTGTCTGCTGTGGGGCTGACAAGTGTCCTGCAGTGGGGTTAAATGGAGGTTGGATCCAGCAGCTGGAAAACATACCTGTGGTCCAGGTGCTTTTCTAATCTTGATTTTTGGCATCTTAATTTTCAAGTCACCACTTGTGGCCACCATGATGTTGTGCACCTGTGTGACCTCACAAATTGATAAATATTCTCTTATATGATGATTATTATTTTAATTCACAGAATTCTATGGTCATAATTTCATGCAGAAATTATTTCTGTACTTTAACAAGGGGAATTATTTGTCAGACTGTACCAAGACCACTTAGATCAGTTGGATGTGGTTTTCATTCAAGAAATGTGTCTTTACTCACCTTCCTGTGCTAAAAAAATGATCTGTTTGAGTATTTCTGGAATGATTGGCCTATTATTTCCTGGCTTTTCATCTTTTTCCTTGGTGATACGTTGTCATTTTCAGTGTCTTCACTTCAGTAATTTGACTCTGCCCTTCTTGAGCTTGGACACTGACTTGTCCCCCAGAGCAGGAGGCACCTGACTGCTCCAGTGCTTGCTCCTGTGGCCTTTGACAAGGGTAAAATCCAAATATGAGTGACTGAAACACAGTGCTGCTTCCTCAGCAGTTGCTCAGTCGTGGTGGTCCCAGAGATGTAAAATAAAAAGCACAGAAGCAAACCCAAATACTTGTGTGTTCTTTACTAAAAGTTCTGTGTAAGATCAGTATACTAAAAACTGAAGCATAAGAGATGGCTACAGAAATACAGGGTTGTTATCATGTAGCAAGAAATAGCATGTCCTGTTTTCTTTCTGATTTTACTCATGTAATAAAGCAAATGCCCGTGTTAAGCCTGGGTCTTAGCACTGGTATTAGAATTATGCAAGGGTTTACGATAATATCTGATAGCAGGAGATTAATTTTTCAAGAGCAACATCACTTTGTCAACTTTGCTGAGATTTATCCAAAATCTGCAATATTTTCAAGAAATGAAAGCATGTTCTTATTGCATCATTACAAGGAATTTCAACACTTGCAGTAGCAGCATTGGAAGCTGTTGGAGCAGCTTCAGAGCTGCCAACTTCTCTCTGTAGTGTTTTACAGCTAATTTTTTTTCTTTCTAGTGATGTCTGTTTGGATTTATAAGCTTTCCCCCCTCCACAGCTTTGTTGGATATCACTCAGTTAAAAATATTAACAAAAGCAGGAAATGCTAAACCACTCCTGCAAGTGATGGTGGTAAGATATCACAGAAGGCAGCACACTCTGCCTTCAATTCACAGTTTGTTTTTTTATTATATATGTTGGTAATGAATCACATAACTCAGGTATTCAGTGGTAACTTAGAAAAATGTAGAAATACAGTGTGGGTGTGGATGTTTTGGTTGGCTCCCATACCAGAGCAGCTGGGATTATTTGGATTATTCTGCGATAACAGGATGACAGGATTTTATGGAGTGGTGCACACCACAAGAGGGAGCAGGCAGACGTGTGTAAGAAATGCTGCCAAACCCAGAGCACAGTGCCAGGGACACTTCACTTAAACTGAAGAAAGAAAGAAAGAAAGACTTGGATTAGTTTTCCACAATTTTACCAATGCATTGCTAACATGAGGTAATATGTAAATCTCCCATTCTCAACAGGAGTTTACTAAAAGTCAGCTTGTTTTGTAAACCACAGATACAGACTTGGTGGAAGGGCAGGAAATCCCTGTTAAAAAGGTTAAAAGCCAAACCAAAGGGTTTCCCTCTGTGCAGAGAAACTGAGCATCAGTAACAGAGTAGGGACTCGTCTGCCACGTGTGAAAAGCCCTCTGTGCCTGTCTGCAGAGGAGCCTTCAGCTTGGTCATGTTGCTTGGAAGAGTCTCACCTTCAGTGGGAAAAAAACCCCACATTTCCCTTCTAATCTGGGTTCATTAGATTCCCCCTGGCCCTCCCCAGCAGCAGCCCAAAGGAAGCAGGTCCCAGAGCCTTCCCTGTTCCAGGCAGCTCTGCAGGAGCTGCAGGCAGACACAGCCCTGAAAGCAAATCCCATTCTGCACAAACCACCCTGTGCTTCCCCTCTCTTCTGATTCTCCTGCCAGTAAATCTGACTGGGGCACTTCTGTGCACCTCTGGCCCCTCAGAGGTGGGGGAGAGTTTTGTTTCTCTCATTGCAGGGTACTTCGCATACCACAAAGCTGTTTCAATTAATACTTCATGGAAGGAGCAGTTCTCTGTGTTAAAAACGCAAATGTGAAATAGAGCCTACCTTTTAGGAATGCCTGCCAGCAGTTCTGCAATGCAAAAGGGTGAATTTTTGTTATTTTGTGTACAGAATGCTGAGAATATTGAAAATCTTGCTGAACTGCAAAAGAATTGTCTCATTTTAGCAACATACACATTTACTGTCACCTACTTAGCAAAAAATGCATGCTTACCTTATATCTCATGTGCATATGACTCAGTAATGGTACAATTTATATAGCAGTAAGAACCATATAATTACTTCCTATCTAAGTATTAATTATAATTGTGTCAATCTTTGGAGTGCTAAATGATGATTACAGTTGAAAATTATTCAGTACTTACAGAAAATCCAAGTGTGATTGTAATAATTTGGATGCTGCTTCCTTTTAAACACCATTATATATATACTGTACTCAGCTTTGCGTATCCTTTAGTGGGGATAGAAAATGAAGTCCATTTTCTCTGTAAAAAACTTTAGGAGTTTTGTTTTGTTTTGTTTTGTTTTTGTATTTTAGTGAAAATGCCTCTAAGAATTTTCCTGGAGATGAGCCTGTGATAACTCTGCTCCCCTGCCACATCTCCTTGGCTCCTGTCCCTGGTCCCAGAGGGAGCCCTGGCTGGTGAATGCCCCCGGGGCTGGCTGGAGCTCCATCGCTGCTGTTGATGTGCTGGCAGTCAGTTCTGCTTCCTGCTAGCACCCAGACTCACCCAGGGGTTTTCCATTAGACACAGAACTTTAAAATTACTTTAAAATGTAGAGTGCAAACTAAGAGCTTGACTTTCTGGCTGCAACACGTTCCAAAACAACGCAGCAGAGAAGTTGTCCAAGGGAAAGTCCCAAGGAGAGCACAGGGTTGAGCTCTCCTTGCTCTCCTGTGGGTTGTGTGTCCTCAGCCAGACACACAGAAGCTTTCAGATGAGGAATGGGACTTTCCAGGCAGAAGTGAACAACAGAATCTGAACTTTATTTTGTTTAAGGCAATAGATGGAAACCTCCTTGGCCGCCTACTGTTGGATTTCAGGGCTGGCCTCTAGACTGAATCTTCCAACTTTTTTTTTGCTGGGCCGTAAAAAGGAAGTGGGGGAAGCAGATCTTTCTGTGCCACACGTGGATCTTGCTCAGCTCGGGGTGAACAGACAAACTCAGGGGATGTGTTGTTTTTTAAACGCGTATCCAGCCCTGGAGCCGTGCCCAGCAGGTGCCAGGGGCTGGGCCAGCGGCTCCGGGAGGGGAAGAGGAGCAAGGGCACCCCGTGAGTGTCTGGGGTCCCGCTGCCCTGCCCGCCCCAGAGCCGGGGCCCGGCCTGGGAGCCCCTCGGTGCCACAGCCTCCTCTGGCCGGGCTGGTGCAGGGGAGGCTCCGTGGGAGCAGCCAGGGCAGGACAAGCCCTGACCCCGCTGTGCCTGAGCTGAGCTCCCAGCCCAGCTCCCACTGCCCTGGCACACCGCCCGGCAACCCACGCACTCCCATCCGAGTGTCCTGGGCTCACGCCTTGGGTTCCTTTTGCTGGTCCCTCCTCTGAAAGCTGGGAACGCTGCGAGGCTCCTGAGGTTCAGAGCTGAGGCTCCGTCACTGAGCCCAGCCCAGCGTCCCTCGTTTGCACTCGCGCGGTTCCTAGAGATCACTGTGCTCACACCGGAACACCCAGGCTCCTTACGGAAAAACAAACTGGTTTGTGCCTGGAAATGCAGCCGTGTGTGGCAACTGGCCTGAAGCATCTCTAGAATTCCTGTGCCCTTCCCTTGGCTACAGCAAGGCCCGTGAAGGACATGCAGCTGCAGCCTGCACGGCTGTGCTGCAGCTTCTGCAGGTAAAGCCAGCTGCACTCTGGGGACCCACTGCCACCTCTCCACCGCTTGTGGATGGTTTCTTTTGAAAAACACTTGCAGCGGGCTTTACAAGGGCCTGGAAAGCCTGGTACCAAAGGAATAATGTGAATATTAAAATATTATTTTCTTTTTTTCTTTTCTACGTGGTACTGATAATCTTTTTTTATGCAATGCTTTGCCTACTGAAACACATAGTTAGACAAAGAGTTATTTAAAAATGTTTTGTTTTCAATACACTGAATGAGATGTACTAGTGACACCTACAATGGCAACAAAATGCTCTTCTTTTTCCTTCTGTTCTAAAACATGCAAAGTATCACAAAATCAAAGTAGGATTGACTGCATAACATTTATCTTCATTATGAGTGGCTGATTTCAATGGGTTTTGCAGTGCTTCAGAAAGGTCAGATGCACTGCTTGTCTCTGCTGCTCTTTGATGCTGTGTGATGCCATGGAACACTTTGAAGCACAAACAGGGAAATTTAGGTAAATTTGCAAAATCTACTGTAAAAAAACCCCATTTTATCCCTGTTTAAAGATATAAAATTAGTAAAACTTCCAGAGGTTTTATTCTTCCATTGGTCTGAGTTCTTGAGAAGAACTGAAGGAAAGAGCCACTTTCCTTGAGATGATTTGGGGTCTGGTGGGCAGTGGGAGAATATTCCACGTTCCTGTTGGAGCAGGCTGTGCTCACACTCCACTGTCCCGTACCGGGGAGCAGCACTGGGAGATCACCGCGATGGCCGAGCTGGGCTGCTGCAAGTCCTGCAGCCTCACTGCAGAATGTGCAGCCCGTCCTGCAGTCCCAGGTGCTGCTTCCTCTTCCTGGCTGATACAGATATCGATAGGTATTTCATTTCTTTGGCAAGGGTCCGTAAGGGAATATGGGGGGGGGTCATCTGTGGGAATATATATTTGTGTTGCTCCTGGCCCCACACATTCGTCATAGCTGAAAGAAACAAAGAAATGTTCATTAGATTCCTGGGAAAAATGCCACAGAGGCAAGTAAAGTGAGGAGAAAACGAGTGTCTGGTGTTTTGTTCCTCAGCCCACATCCTTGCTGACCCTGCCACGTCAGACACCCAAGAATATAGCACTTCAAAACACCCAGAGATCATCCCAGAGGTGCACAGTCACCGTAAGTATTCCTGCTCTCAGCTGCCTGTAAGAACCAGGTCAGAAAAATCTGGGGGAAGGGAGGTGGTGTTGCTGTTTCAGTTGTGAAATGAGGTATGGAGAGCTGGTGATGGAGCCTCTAGCAGATATTCCTCTGTGCTGTCCTGCTGCAGCTCTCTGGAGCTCAGCCAGCCCTGCCTGGGTGGGCAGTCTGGGGGGAAGGTGTGTGCTGCCAGGGGCAGCAGGATTCCTTGCTGTCTGCAGAGCTGTGCTGGATGACCTGGACAGACTCGTGCTGGGCACTCAGGGACTGGGCACAGTGCCCCTCATGTTCCTGCCAAGAGCAGGAGTGCAGGGCAGGTGGGTTGGGGGGTTTCTATGGGGAGCCAGCTCGGGTGCACCCAGGCTTTGTGGTTCTGTCTGTGCCACCAAGCTGGTGCCAGGGAAACTGTTCCCTCCTCACTCTGCTCTGTGCTCCCTGGCTACAGGCAAGAGCCATAAAAGAGTCACAACATCATGATCTTAAATGTTAGACCTGCTTTGTGGCTGCTCTTTAACCATCCCAGGGCCATTTGAAATCCAATGCTGAAGAAGGGAATGTTTCCTTTTAAAAAAATCCAAACCCCTTTCCCTACTGAGTTAACCTGAAAAACATTTCTGCTGGAGCCAGACAAATTAAGAACCCATTTCCTCAGCCACACTAACTGCTGAGCAATTAAGATCCGGGATATTTCCTGAAAATTGGGATATTGAGCATGTGTCTTCTATTGAGCAGACTGCAGGCACACACCGTGCCCCTGTACCTGTGTTACTGCCAGCCTAAACCAAGCTCCCAAACCCCAGTCTGGGTGAAGGAAATGGTTCTTGGGGGGAAGGGAGAGGTAGGAAAGTGAAATCAGAGTGCTACATAACTAAACTCAAATATCCATGGGTGGTTTTATTTTTATCTCCATTTCATCTTACTTTTATATTCATCAGGAAAGCTGCTTTAAATTCAGACTAGTAAAGTTCCATTTCCCCATCAGAAAATAATATTAAGAATGCAAGTCTGTTCTGAAAACCCTGAATAGGGCTGCTAGATATTTCAGAAAAGTCCCAGCATGTTAGGAAGTAGAATTGGTGTTTTTTACAGCGTGTGGAAAAGATGTCACTCCAGCCTCTACTGAATACACTGAAGCTGTCAAACATACATGGTGGTCTTTGAAAAGTTCTTAGACCTCAGTGAGAGATGGAGGACCCGATGTCCTCAGCTCTCCTTGAGCTCTGTGAGGGTAAAGGAACAGCCACTTCTTGCAGGATTCCTATGAGCTGCATCTTTACTTAATTTACATTTTGCTGACCCAAAGCCCAGTGAATTTATTTAAAATCTCTCTTCAGGTTTTGACTGACTTAATCAGGCTAACAGAGAGCACTTACTGGGTCTGTTAGCCCAGGGGAAAAGTTTCCATCCAGAAAAGCCCACAGTAGTGTGAGTTTCAAGGTGGAAAATTTGGAATCCTTCTGCCAGGACACAAAAGGGAAGAAGCTTCTCAGTCTCCTGCTTCTGGGAAATCTGCCACTGACCTAAAGGAGAAATGGGCACGGTGGGAACTGTTTCTTGCTGCTGTTACCTGATCATCTGCAGATGATTCCTCTGCCTTGGGTTTAATTTAGTGCCTTTCCTGGACCACAGCTCAGCTTTGTAGAACTGAACTGCTGGCTGGGATAGACAGGGAGATGATCCCTTGGGAAGCAGGCTTTTAAGGGTCAAGTAAATGGGTGTGAATTATGGTATTGAAAAGTTGGCATTTTAGTGTTTAGTTTCAAATATCAATATATTTGTGTTAGGACATTTTATCCTTCATACATAGGACGGATAAAAATAATTATCTCTTTTTCTCCAAAAGCAAGTAATGTTCTTCCCCCTCATTTTTGGCAATTAAGATCACATTTTAAAAACTGGGTAAGGTAGTAAAAAACACATGGCAGACTTTCAATTAAACAGCTTTTTGGCAGCTTCACAGCTGTGCCTACAAATTGTTGTGGCCATGGAGAGAATTACAAATAACTCAAATAATTATGGGGGATTTTTTAAATAACTTTTTGTATTTCATTATCAGTTTATGATCTTGATGTTCATTTCCTGTGTTCTTTTCTATGCATCAGGATATCAGGGATCTTTGCTTGTAGAGCTGACATTGCAAGCAGCTCCTGCTCTGTTTCTGCAGATAAGGTTCCTAGCACTCTCTGGTGAGGGCAGAATGGACATGAATTAAGGTCACAAAAGAGACTTCAACTTTGTATTTTTTCCTTTGTTTGCAAGTGTTTTGTGGGTTTTAAAAATGTACTTTTGTTGTTGTTTTTGTTTGAGGGTTTTGTTTTTCTTTGGTTTGTTTTGTGATGTGATTTTTCCCTCCTCTGTTTAACAGCTTTAGTACTTTGGTTGTGCTTTCTGACTGCTGTTATAGAGGCATTCCTGCAGGATAAATAATGCATTATCAACTCTACAAGCATGAATTTTCAGTCTCTCCTTCAAGGAGACTTCAATATGCAAACTTACATGACTTTACAAGATCTTTTTTATTTAGAGAATCTAAGCAAGTATTGTAAGAAATAATACCCAGTTGGACAGGCATCCACTGTCCATGTATGGTGGTGGTTGGAAAACCATTCCTCAAAAGATTTGAAAGATTACTTAGAAAAAATTGCAATAGCAATAATTTCTTGCAGTTAATTAGGAAGTACTGATGTGAGTGATGCTGGACTAAAACCTTCCTATCATTTTAAAATAAAGACAAACCTTGATCCCCAATCTGGAGCTAAATAGGCAAAAAGATTTGGGGGTGGTGGCGGGGGGAAGAAGTTGTGAGGTCTGTTTTGGTTTGGGGTTTTTTTTTTGTGTTTTATGTGTGAGTTTTTTCTGGGCCAGATTTCTTCTGATTTGGCTGCCTCAGTCAGAAGCTTCCAGTTTAGTTGTGGGGCAGCAGGAACACCAGGGAAGTGGAAATGGGAGAGAGAGAGAGAGGAAGAGAGGAGGTTTGAGACTGCAGCTGACAGGCAGAAATTATCAAATTGCAACCTCAGGAACTGCTAAGGGGGTGACACCCTGTGTGTGTGTGTGTGTGTGTGTGTGTTTTGCAACCCACAATGCAGGACCATGAAGTGGAAAAACAAAAATACTTGTTCATCTTTTACAAAACTCACCACAATAATTATATTTTATCTGTCAGATTCACTTCTGTGCAGATATTGGACATGTATAAAGTAGCTCAGGCTTGAAGTTCACTACAACAGTTACAGGAAAATCCTTTTAGATAAGAAAGCAAATGCTTTTGGAAAGTGTTGTGTTACCATGACATAAATAATGGAGCACAGGAACTCATTACACTGCATGTTGTGGATACCAGCCCTGAAAAAATCCTTGGCTGCAGTACCTGTGGTGAATCCACTTTAATCCACTGCTTGCTAAATCTTGTATTATCTGGAGGTTCAGTATCAGCAGGCAGGGATGAGAAGGAAGGGGTTACTGACCATGAAATGTGCTGCTGTCTGCATGGGTTTGGGCCTCATTTTCTACTTTAATACCTGCACTGCTGTTGTAGACATGCTACTGAGTTTTTAAGGGATATTTTCCCTGGAAAAATCAAGGAAGGCTGATGTCTGTGAGCATCCTACTGCAGGTAAATATAATCTGCAGAGGGGAATGGTACTCGAAAATGGCAGCAGCTCTCCTAGATGACCTTGTTGACTCAGAGCATGGCAGGAGTGACAATAACTGTGAATTTGTTGGGTCTTGTTGCAGTAAGTATTAGGATGGGTTTGTTGCCAGGGAAACCCCAAAGAGTTTCTTTAACTGGCTGTCATTCATAAATTAGGAGCCCCTATCTAGGGGAGGAAGAAGGTTCTGCTGACAGAACTTTTTAAGATGCAAACAACAACAAGTGAAAAAAGGCAGAGCTGGGAATGAAGAATTCTTTGTGCAGTAGATGTCTCGTGGTTCACTTTGTTCATTAACATGTTCTGACTCTGCTAAAATTGCTCCTGTTGCACGGTTTCCATTTTGCTGGTGCCTTGCTGTGTTGTTTTGATAATGGCAAACAGAACCCCTGAATCTGGAACATCCATGTGCTGACAGGCTGGAGCTGTGATGAAACAGCACAAAGGATGTTTAGATGCTGTTCTTACCTAACAGAAAAGCTGAAATTGGCACAATTGTGCTGTAACTCTCTACAAGAAGGTTGAGATGAAAAAAAATAATGATGTGTTTGATGCCCACGTAGGCAGTTGAGCTGATGGTGCTGAACTCTGCCTTCTGTGATGGCACAATTTGCTCACAGCCAGGTTTGAAGGATAACAGCCTGGAAAACTGTCCATGTTTCCTTTGAGATGTGTTTTCCTAGAATACATCCTTTCTTTGGTGATTTATTATTACCATGAGGAAATGTATCAGTTTTGACAGAACTGCTCCTCTAATGACATATATCATGAACCAGGATATTTTCCTAGGTTTATTTTTGATCCTGACACTTGCTATTTGAGATTCTAGTTATATATATGTCTGTATACAAGTTTATTTTAATGTTTTAAAATAGTAAAAAATGTAACCCAGGGTACTGTTCAAGGAAACAGCTAGGGCTTAAGTAACTTAACCATTGTAGAGACAGAAAAGGTGGAATTTAGGGATTTTTCTGTATTTTTTTCTGTTCATAGTTATTTCTGGAATTTCCAATTCCTCAGAACTGCAATAGGACTATTTGTGTTAATGAGCACTAAAAGGCTGCATCTTTGTTCTGCATTCTGTGTCAAGATAGTCTTGAGAAAGTTGTGACTTTGATGGATAAATATTCCAGAGGAAAAATGAAATTCAGTGTAAACTGAATGTAAACTAAACTGTAGACAGTTTTCATGAGAACATATATCAGATAACATTTGAAACCAATACAATGCAGCTTCATCACAATTGTGCAGCTTAAACGATTGAGAGGTTGAGATGAAATTAGACAAGTCATTCTAGGATGAAGATTTCATGTGCTACAATTCAGCCTGGCATTAATTTTACACATAATTAGAACTACTTGGTCATCAGCAGTGTTTGGTCTCTGGATTTCTGTAACATTATATAGTAAAGTATGCTGGGCACTGATTGAGTAACAAGAATCAGTTAAATAAAAAATTGTAGCTTCCCAAGCCACGGAGTTAGTCCACAAACAGGATTCTAGACAGCACCACCAATTCTTGCATGTCACCAGCACCTGCTGATGTCTGAGGAAGTTTTCCATTTGACAAGTTTTAGGACCTTATTCCTAGAAAGGGCTTTGCTTTAATTATTCCAGGAATGAATTCTGAGCAGGTGAAGGAAATACTGGCTGCAATATGCAACAGAAAGTCTGACAACTGGGAGATCAGAGAAAAATACTTTGTTTTTTAAGTACAGTCATCAAAGATTTGACAGCTTTAAGCTGAGGTTGCTCTACATGGCACTGAAGATTTCTGGTCAGCAATCCTTGGTGCTTCCCTTCCATCAGGTGTTGCTGCTTTCATTGCTGCAGGTTTTTTATGCAGCAATAATTTGCACCTCCAGAGTGGAACTCAGAAGGTGCAGCCTCCCCACAGATATTTTTGATGACAGAAAGCAAAAGGAATTTTGTGCCTCAGCATCCCAACACACAGGCTGTGGTGTGAGAGCATTTTTGACTACAAAGACAAGAAAAAAGAGAAAGGTGTGGATATTTAAGAGGAATGGAAATGCCACAGAAGGAGACTCTCATAAAAAGGCTGTAAACAAAGTTAAGCTTCAAATAAGAAGTTTGCCAGAATAATTAGGAATTTACTTTTTCTATCCCTAATACTGATGAGGATGTGAAGGGAGGGGCTTTGGAGTGTTTGGAATTTGGAGTTAAAGTTTTAGTTTGTGTCATATCTAATGGACTTATAAACCTGTCATATTTCTAGTGGCATTTCTTACCTAACTAACTGAAAATCTCAGTGGGGGTATTGAAGTAAGAACTGAACTTAACCCCAAATGTCCATCTCATGCTTTTCCAGCTGTCATTGAAATGTGGCAAAAGCTCCTTTCCTGGTTTGCTCTCATGAAAACAGTCTTGGCAAGGGAATACAGCAGACATAGCAAGATGTTATGGCAGTTCCCTGCAAGCCTAATTCTGCCTTTCAAGAAAATCCAGGAGGCTGGCTTGGCTAACTTGCATCTTCAGAAGTGGGGGATGGAAAAAAAAAGTCTTAAAAAAGAAAGTCCCTTAAATAGGCTTTTAAAAATATATATATAAAGGGAAATTAGTGTCTGACTTTAAGACATGAGCATTTCCTTTTGTCATTTTAAAGTAATTTTTAAAATGGTTTGCCCATTTAAACAATGCAGGCTGAACATGGTTATTGAGAATACTGGGATTTATCAAGCCTAAACAAGACAATTTTCTCTGGCACAGATCCTGTGTAGATTAGGCAGGGTGACCAGCTGAGGAAGAGTGAGCCCACAAACAAACCCTCACACAATGTGATTTAATGTGAATACTGGGATAGAGGGGGCTGAATGTTTTTTATCTTCATGCACCCTGTGGGGAGCATTCAGTGTGAAGTATGAAGAGGGCTTCTGTGGCTTCCATTAAAACCATTCCTGCAGGTAAATCCCTGCATCCTCCTGAGCAGTTGTTCCTCAGGGATGTTCTGTGTTACACGCCCACGAGTCTCAGATGCAAAAGGCAATAATCTTGGTTGCCTAAGGCTTTGTACATACCATTAATATCCAATCATTAAGGAGTGAAAAAGCACCCATGCAGTGGGGTGAGATGCATTTTCCCTGGCCACTAGGTGAGAAGTTGAAAAAATTCCTTTCCTGCCGTGAAATCTCCTCATTGCTTGGATTTTATTGACTCTCCTAAAGAAAATGTAATAGTTTTTAATTTACTTGGATGTTGGTTGGTACTGTAATTCAATCAATTTCAAACATGTGAGCTCAACTTATTTTTACCCAGCTTTCTTACTACATATTTGTAAGAAGATAATTAGCAATGCTCACTAGTAGTGTGTGTTACAAAGAACTGAGCACAGCGAACATGAGCTCATGATTTGTCTGTAAAGGTTTCATCCCCACAGTGTCAACAGTGTGATTTTACTCACACCAGCACAGTGAATGTTGAGCAGAATGGCAAATATTGGATTTACAGGCTTTCCAGTGCTCCTTTCCACCTCATATTGACCATGATGATAGGTAAGATGTGTCAGAGAGATTGTGCTTCTATTCTGTCCTGGATGTGTTCAATGTGCTCATTTGGAGGGATTAGAATTCTGTGGTTTAGAATTGTTGGGAGATCACTTGGATCATCTTTCTCAGACTGAGTTTCTTAGAAACAAAGGCTTTGCCATGTCTGGTGACACAGACTGTGAAACATTAACTTCTATCCCTGCTGCAAGTATCTGTACCTACCAGAAATGGCTCTGAAATACAAACCCCTCATATTCTGAAACTGTTTGGTTCACAGCCCCTGTATTTTGTTTTTATATTTCCCATCTACACTTCATGTAAAATCAATGTGACAGATGCTAGCACAGATCTGAGATTCATTAAAAAGCCATTAACTGTCCTAAAGGGATATTTATGGATAGCAGTACTGTATATTTTGGGCTGTCAAAACTAATTGACCAAATGGCTTCTCTGTAACCACCCTGCAACTACAGCAGGCCAATGACAAAATTCCATGCCTGGCATCTCTAAATCTAATGCAAAAAAGGAGTGAGTGGAAGTGTCTGTGGGGATAATCAGACTGAGTCTCAAATGAAACTCATGATTTAGAGATCAGAGCAAATATTAATATCCCAAGGCATTTTTCATAGATTAATTTACCAATTACATTTTTTTCTATAAATAGTGTTTTGTATAAACAGTGTTATTGGACTTCCAGCTGGAGAGTTGGGAGTGGGCAGGCCTGGACAGGGAGCTCTCCCTCAGCCACAGACATGGGGGCTGACTCTGTGTTTCATCAGCCTTCCCCTTAAATCCCTTTTCCATTCCTTCTGTGGTTTAAAGCTCAGCTATAAAATCTAACTAAAACATTCTCGACTAACCACCCCTCGGCCAAATAAAGGTGTTGTGCTTTCTACTGAAACCATTTCTGCAGTGTGGAGTGGCAGGAATGCACTCTGGGTGCTGGAATGCAGGTGGCCTTGCAGGCTCTGCCAGCACCAGGTGGATAAAGGAAATTATCCTGGCAGCACCCACTGCTTTTAACTCATGGAACTCTCTCATTTCAAAGATTTTTAAGAGTTATTTACCAGTGCAGCTGCTTTCCTTGCTGCTCTTCATTTCTGTTCTGCTGATGCCGCAGCTGCATTATTAGCTTTTGGCCATGCTAGTTTAGCTTTAAATTACATCTTGCCCTCCAGGAATTAGGAAGAGGAATTACATTCATTTAGACAGTGCTGTGTTTCAGTAAACCTACTCTTCAAAATATTATATATGCAATGAGATTGATCCCAGGGAGTTAGCACTTTAAATGCACAAGGTCAGGCATGTCTTGTTTCTGCTTCCAGGACATGTCTGACAGTCAGCTTTCAAATAATCTCCATGCTCTACTAATTAAAAATAGACACTGCAGTGTTATGCCATGCAGGAAAATATAAAGGAAGATGTACAGGATTTTTTCAGGCTTTACATAATGTATTAATTCAGACAGTGCCTTTCACCCAGTGCTTTTCTGAACAGTTACAATGGTCTGGAGAATGCATTAATAGCAACTTTCAAAGTCTCCATGTAGCTTTGCTTTCAGCCATCTGCTTTCCCTGAAGCTCCCCAAGTTGTGTTGCTAAGATATAAAATTTACTAAGATGTTGATGATTTGCCAATATTTTTCTAAAACATTAACTGCAGTGGCAGTGAGAAGCCAGCCAAACCATTAACAATAATCTTTACTGTGGACCTGCGATGCAGGGCTGTAATTACTGGGATGAGCAGTGTTTTCCAGTGTGTGCAGAGTGGATCCTCAGGGACACAGTCCACTCAGCCCAGCAGGGAAGCACTGCCCAGTGACACTGTCCAGCAGTGGCTGAACACCTTTCTGTGTCCCAGAATATTCTGAGAATATTCTGGGACACATAAAGATAGGACATAAGATAATTAACCCTTGCCTTGTTACAGAGGCCAGTGCAGAATTTACTACAAAACATGGATAATCTGTGCTATCCTCTGTCACTCGTGTTTCCTTCAAACAGAGCTCTATAGAGATGCAAGAATCTTCTCTAGGCCTGTTTCAAACTGGAAATGGAAGCATCCTTTGGTACAGTCTTTGATGATCTGTCTGCTAAAGAAATATATTGTCAATTTGTTCTCAGGAGTGTGGCCAACTGCCCACTCAGAGTCTTGCTTGGGTGTCAGCTGGCTGCCTTTTATTAGTAAAGACTCGTGGGTGTGGGCCCAAAATCCGGTCTAAATTCCTAAGTGGATTTATATGAAGTTCTACACACTTAGATGCCAGGCTCAGAGTAATTTTTCACATGTGAGATTTCTGCTAAAATATTTACACAATCCCTAAAAGCCCATTTGTTATACAGGATGAGCTGGTGATACATAACAGGCTGCTTGTAGAACATGCAGAGAATGAACAAAGCAAAGATCCATGTCTGGTGTGCTCACAGTGCTGAGTTGCTCTATATCACAGTCAGGAAAGGGCTGGTCTTATCGTGGTTTAACTCAAAACAGAGTGGACTCAAAAGGAAGAAAAAAAAGAAAAAGAAAAAGAAGGGGGAGCATGGCTGTTGAACATTTGTTTGCTGTTTGTAAGGCACAGCACTGCAGAAAGCTTGAAGTGATGTTCTGCTTAAAATGATTTCTGTTGGTTCATTGCAGGGAGTAACTGAATTCCTTAATTTCTGGACCTCAAGGTGCCTGAGGCACATGAAGGAGATGCCCATGGCCCAAAGTGCAGCTCCTGTGGCTCATGAGGCTGTTCCTGTACCCTGTGAATGTGGGCACACAATTTAGGAGCTGCTGTATAATTCCTGGAATTTTGTTTTTCTGTTTCCTCTGATCTGGACACTTTCAAGGTCAGTAATAAGTGTAACTTGGAAGTTCTTGGAAAAAGTATATATTTTTGACTTTGAAACTTTGACTTGTAAATGCATTTCTTTCCAAGAAAGATGGTTATAAGTAATTCTACTTGTGTGTTTCATTAGTATGTCATCCCTATGATAGATTTTAAGGTGAATATCACTGAAGGAGAATTCCTGTCCACATCTTTATTCAGTGAAAATGTATTCTGCTAAGGAAAACTTGAACTTACACTCAAGCTAAACAAGGTCTGTCTGTATTCAGAGTTTGTGTGAGCTGAATTTTTGTAGTGGGCTTTGCCAGTGCAGGACTGTAACCTGAGAATCTCTGGTGAGTGCTTACCATGGAGGTGGATCAGGATACATGATGGTCACCTGAGAAAGTATATCCAGGTAGGAGTCCAAATCACAGGCTGGGGGGAACTCCTCGGTGCAGGTGGATCTCAGCTCTGCAGAGGAGCCACCGGGAGAGAAACCATCTGGAGCTGCAAAACAAGAATTTATTTTGGCTGCTGTTCCCCTCCGTGCTGGATTCTCTGTCACTCTTCATAACACTGCCATAAGTCAGAAAACAAACCCTTTCTGAGGCACAGGAGTTGCAGATATTTTGGAACAATCAGGTTTCACAGGATATTCTTGTCTCCTTAAGAGTAAATGAACACCATCTGTAGATGAGCTGTGGTGTTTCAGGCTGTGGCACAGGGACTGTGCCTTTAGTGCTGCCCTAGGAGAAGATGGAAGTGCCAAAGCTTTTCTTGTGCCTCAAAGGCTGAAAAAGAGTGTGGGTTCTACCCTGAGCAGCTTCAGATGTGTGTGGGGTAACTGAACTTCCCAGCAGTTGCATCCCTGGAAGGTTTGTCTGTTCTGGGTGGGGAGTAAAAGGAAGGGCAGGTGTTTGATTGCTCAGAAAATGCTGTTCTCAATAAACACTGACAAAAATGGGAAAAGCTGGGAAACAGCAAAGAAAAATAATCCTGCTGCCTGCTCCAGGGATTCCTTAATGCTTCCATGCAAGAGCTTCCCAGCTCTACACAAATTAAGAGTTTAGTGCTATTTTCTGTGTTGGAGGATAATTAGTGTGTGTCCATGTTACATAGTGTGGCACAATTTAGTTTGGGATTATTCTTTTGAATATCTCCCAAAATATGCTTTTCTTTTCAATTTCTCTAGCATTAGAGAAATGTTATTTCTAACAAGGAGTTTGAACATTTTCCTTTCTGTTTTTGCCTGGCTCTAGGCTTTTTCAACAAGATGAAATTACCAGAGTAGTAGATTTAAACACAGTGATTAAAGCTTAATGGTCATGATTTTATCATGCCAAAATATTGGGTCAAACTAACTCCAGTTTGGGTTTAACTATTTAATCCTCAATGTAGCTTCTAAAATTAGGAAGATTGATAATGCTGTAATAGTAGAAATTAGTTTTCTGGATTTTGTTTTTATTTTCCCTCTGTAGGTTGCCATGGGAATTTGCATTTCAATTCTTTTGGACTCTAAATTTTATTCCCAAAATATAGGTGTTATTCACTTACCTAGATAAATATTTCTGGAAAAAGCAAAAAGAAATTATTCCTTGCTCCAAGGGAACAAACTGATCCTAGGAGATTTGTTTAGTTTAGACAGAAAAAAATCCTGGTCCAAATAACTACATGAAGTTCAATTGACTTCAATGGATACTTAATTTACCTCAGTGAAAACAAGATTTAAACCAATGCATTTTTATATGGCTTACTATTTTTGGCTGTTTTATATAAATAAAAAACCCCTCAATGATATGCACAGAACTGCACCCGTGACAAACTGCAGGTAGAGGAGCCACAGAGGATGTGGTTGTTGATGCTCCACCATTTATCATTTGAATTTTTACTGTCTGAACAATTACACAGTAACTTTTAAAACTGTTTTTTTCCTTCAATAGAAATAATCTTCTGTCATTTCCTTGATAAAGTGGCTTCTTGTCAGCAAAGCCCAAAAGGGCTGAAAACACTACTCTAAAATTAACTCCTTGATATTCCCAAATTATATTTAAGTTTTTTTGTTACGTGTTGGTTTTGTTTTATGGATTTTATTTTGGTTAGGGGTAGGAACTGGCACCTTTTTGACTCTGTAACAATGATGACTGTTGTAATGACACTGATGTCATCAATGACATTGTTAATGATGGTGACAGCTTAATCATGTCTGGGTACCCTGTTGTTCTGTTTCCAGGCAGATATTCACTTTTGCACTCAGACAAACAGCATTTGCCCAGTGATTGTTGTAGGCTGGTGCACTCGGCTGAAATGAGAACAGGTCTGCCTTTCCAAGACATAGAAATTACAGCAAATGCTGCACCAAGGTTATAGGGGGGTGTGAAAATGCAACAGAGAATAAATCTTATCCCATCGCAAGGGAAATAAGCTGTGTGGGAGCTGCTGGCAGCACTGGCTGGGTTCTGTTAACCATTATCTATGGGCTGTACTGTGGGCACCCAGTCGCAGCCCGGGGATGCCGTTCCACTGCCGGGCTGCCCGTGAGTGACCCATCCCGGTATCTCCTGACACTGCCGTCCCTTGCCGTTCCCTTGCCGTTCCCATGCCGTTCCCTTGCCGTTCCCTTGCCGTTCCCTTGCCGTTACCATGCCGTTCCCTTGCCGTTCCCTTGCCGTTCCCATGCCGTTCCCATGCTGGCCGTGCTGCCCTCGCTGCCGGTCCGTGTTCCCGGTGCAGCAGCGCTCCGTCCCTTACCGTGCGCGGCTCCCCCGCGCCGCTGCGGGCGGCCCAGCCGGCTGTCCTTGCGCAGGCTGCCCACCACGATGGTGGCACACGACAGGAACAGCACCAGCCCGATGACCACCCCTGCCACCAGCAGCGGCGACACCAGCAGGCTGCTGTCACCGCCGTGCTCTCTGGGGCTGGGGAAGGCGCTGGACGTGCTGCTGTGGTTCGAGGCAATTGCTGTGCAGAGAGAGAGAGAGATGTGTCATTTGTCACAGGGGTTCCTCTGAGCCTCAGACGCTGCCACTGCACCAGCTCCGGCCGTCGGGGAAAACCCCGTGATTAGAACGTGATTAGTTCCTGGGGCTGCCAGGAACTCACTCCAGGGGGACACCGGCAGTGTTCCCTGTTTATCGGGAATACCCTGCTGGAGCCTGTGCTGTGTGACTGACCCATAACTCTGATGGCTCCTTCCTGCCCAGATTCTTTGTACCATGAACTGGCTGATGCTGAACAAGCTGAGGTGCTCAAGGAGGAAAGTGGAAATTCCAAAAGGTGAGCTCCAAGAGGAACAGAGGAATTGCCCGTTGTTGTTAGGGGTGTAAGAAGGCTCCACGATTTTGTAAAGAAAATTTTGGGCAAGAATGAACCACAGGAGCCTGCTTTTGTGGCACAGGGCTTGTTTTGGTTTGTGAGGAGAGTCAGCATCCCAACAAACTGATTTGTAGTGCGGGAAGAGACTCATCCAGAGCAGGATTGTTTGGTTGCAACTGCTTTACACCGGGAAATTAAAATCTATAAATGTATTATTTGAGTTCAATAATAAATCTTCTTAAAGGAGAATAACTCCAGTGATTTATTGCCAAGTCAAACATCCTTTTGAGACAAGCCACAGAGACAGTATCAAAAGTTAAACAGTAATATTCCCTTAGAGAATCAGTTGATAGCATGATTATACATGGGAGTTAATTGCCCAGGGATTGCTAGTGGAGGAAAGGTAAACAGAAGAAATTATGGGAAAAAGGATTCAGGATTTTAGCAGATAGAATCCCCCTCTCACCCCAAATTAAAACGAAATCTCCCATTAACTGCTCAGCATCAGTAAACCAAAATTTTATTGATGCAAAAAAATTGCCAGAGGTGCCATATACCAAACTTGGCTGTTGAAGCTGGCCTGGATATATATTTATATCTGGCTATGTGCCAGCTAAATAAATACAGAATTTATTTCCTGCTGAAATCAAGGCTAACAAAATTTTCTCTTTCGAGTGTTCTGAGGAGTGAGTATGTTTTATGAAGTGCAGTGTGCTGTTTACAAGGGTAGATCTTATCAGAGAATTCTCAGCAGTGTTTGCGCTTTTCCTTTGGGAGACACCACTTGATGTTTTGCAGTCACAATAAGTTTAGAAAGAAGACAATGGCTCCAAGCCAGTGTTTGTTATCGTTGGCTGATGCTTGAGATTGAGACAACCGACTAGGAGCACACACATGAAACCAGGGGAATTAGCATGTACTGGAGTTTTGTTAATTTTCTGGAAGCACTTTACTGTTGGCTGAGGATCTTAATAGGCATTTAGGACAGCCAGCCAAGAAATGTGCTGAGCTTTTACCAAGTATCTTGTGCCAAAAACCAAGAGTGAATTTTCTGAGAATTAAACTGATGCTGTAGCATTAAATCAAAGGTTATGGACAAGTGTCCTACTTTATACTCAGTGCAAAGAAGTTTTGGGTATGGGATATGTTTGGGGAGTAAGGCCCTTGTGCTAGAACTCAAATTCCCGAAATTTTACAAAATTTTAATTGTGTTTCTCATTTGTACTTTTTTTTTTTGCTATCTCTGTTGGTAATGTATCCAACACACCCTCACTGGATTTCCAAGGCCTTGTTTTTTCAGATTTTTGCAAATTCTGCCTTTGAGACATGCAAATATCACAGCAGTGGCAGTTTAAATTCTGGCTGCAGGGATTAACACCTGAAGTGGAAGTAGTGG
This sequence comes from Pycnonotus jocosus, assembly GCA_013400435.1. NCBI lineage: Eukaryota > Metazoa > Chordata > Aves > Passeriformes > Pycnonotidae > Pycnonotus > Pycnonotus jocosus. The sequence continues at coordinate 170,035 of VWYP01001118.1, read as the reverse complement.
CAGACAATTTATTGGTAATTTTGGCTGACTTGCAAAAGTAAAAGAAGAATCAACTTTGTTGTCAGCATGATGAGAACATGAGCCGGGGGTGTGAGGTTGTCCCAAATGCTGTCAGGCTTGTGGTCATCAATTGAATGTCAAATAGCACTGAAATGGAATTGGTGATAAACTGCTGTCAAGTGGGGAGGAGGGAGGCTGCAGTGAGTGCTTTCAGATCATTAAAAACTTGGGACAAATTTGGAATGATCCTCCAAACCGGAAGGGCCTGGCTAAGGATATTTATCTTTTATTTCCAGTTGTGGAAGCCAGCTGGAATGTCCACACTGACTATTTGGGAGATTCCTGTGGTGCTACCCAGTGTGAGCACTGATATTTGGACCTGTTTTGCTTTATAGAAGTTCAACAGCTTTGAGTGACTTCATACAGACAATACTGTCCTGCCCTGGTGTTGAGATGGTGTGGTTTAGTTCAAGACCCCATTTATCCACCACATTCTCAGGGCTCCCTTGGCTGTCACAAGTCTTGTCTGTTTTGTCTGTTGTTTTTCAGCAGCATGAAATTTTCTGGGTTTTTTATGCTTTTAATCTAACCAAACCCAGTCTCTCATATAGATAAGTTATAGTGCAATATTGCTTTTATTAGAAGGAATGAATGAGTCCCCTTAGCCCAGCTCCTAACACAAAATGTACTTGATAAACTTCTCCTGTGGCATCATTTTCAGTTTGACACTGTGAGTCTGATCCTCCAGACTTTACTACTGACTTACTACTCTGACAAACAACAGCAGAATGATTGCATTGATATAAATTCTTTGGGTTTGAATTTTGTGGGGGGAAAAAAGAAATTTTTATATTACTTTTGGCAAAAAACCACATTATAAATTTTCTCCTCTTATCCAAAACCATCTTCTTTTGATAATATAGCATTTCTCCATATAAAAATGCTATGGTTTTTCCTTCAGAATAGAAGTATCTACAAATGTATGTCTATTTATTTATAAATAAAACACCACTAACAGAGTGCTAACGCTTTTGTTTTGAGGTAAATTGTATACTTTCCCATGAAACTGCAAGTTATAAACAATACATACATAAATATGACTATTTTATATCTAATCCTCTAAATATGAATTATGTTGGATGTACACACCATGGCTTTTATTCACAATGGGAGCTGTCTAAGTAACAAGAAACAGCACAACTGGCACAGGGCTGGCAGAACACTGACTCTAGAGTGAGCACCAGTGCAGAATTGCCTGGACTGTCCATTCAGTGTCAGACAATAAATTAGCACTTTGAAAAATCCCTTAAATATCAAATTAAATTATTTTGCTCAGTGCTCCCGCATCTCAACAAATCAATTGGAATGTAACTGAAGAGGGTATGGAACAGCCTGACTTTTTGGGTGCATATTGTTCTTTCTCACTCCTGCTAATTTGCCTCTGAAGGGGCAGTTACCCCTTTCTAACTTGGCCATAAATAATGGAGAAGTGTCAGCTGGGTCAGATCCTGGCAGGGTGAAATGTCCTGGTGTGCAGACATGTCCTGGGAGCTTGGCCCACCCAACACTGAGCCCTTTATTAGGAGTGGCTTCTGTCTTCCTCAGTACCTGTGTGTGCCTCAGATGAGGGAGAAGGGAAGCACCTACACATGAATGAGTCTCTTCTCTTCACCCTCAGCTGAGTTTGGTGGTAGTGATGGGGTCTTGTTCTGTTCCCTTTTGTCCTGAAGGCACATCAGCTCTAGTGAGGCTGCAACAGCCTCTGGAGTTGATGGGCTCTGAGATGGTTTTAGAGCTGGATCCTGCTAAGATAACCAAATCTCCTCTCCTGGTTCCCAATGAATCATCTTAATAAAGATGATAATTCATATTATGACTGGTGAAGAGAATGAGAAATGGAGTGGTTTTGTTTCTCAGGCTGAAAAGTGCATGACCAGCTCCTGAAGGAGTGCTGATGTGTTATTCTGGAAAGATTTTGTGTCTAGAATTATCCCCCTCTTCATCCCTGCCGGCCTGGGATTCTCCTTCCTGAGAGCAGGGTGCTGACTTGCTGAACTAGAGCTGAAGCACATGGATAGAGCAGAGTATTCCTTGTACCCTTGGGTCAGTAAAACTGTTTGGGATGATCCAGCTCCTCCCAGTGCTCCTAAATGCACTGCATTAACGCAGGGTACAGGACTGGGAAGGAGTAGTGGGAGGGTCAGTTTAGGATGGTGCATAGCACCCTTCGTAATCCTTTGGTCTTCAAATAATTGCAGCAAAGCATCTCAAACACCAGATTAATTCAAAGCATGTTTCTGATATCCTGACTTTTTCAGTCCCTTGGATTGTGCAGTCTCTTTATCCAGGGAAGGTGAGTGACAGATGTCAGGAAGGAGCTGAGAGCACCCACATACACTAAATCAGTGGAATGATCCAAGATTCTGTTGATTCTGTCTTTCTGAACAGTTCCTGTTTGAAGATGGTTTAGTCTGCCCAAGAGTGACCAGTTGGGCCCTGCCCTTGCTGCTGCCCTAGGAAATAAATCTCTGGAAATCAGCAAAGTTGCACTGCTGTTCCTGTGGCACAGGAAAGGAGTAAGGGAGGTGTAGCACAAAAACAAGCTGGGAAAGGGTTTGGATCACAGGAGCATCCCTGCAGCCAGGGGGAGAGGGATGTTGCTCAGGCATTGAATACAAGCATCAACAGGAGATGAACGTGAATAACTAAAAAGAAATGTCTCTGTTGGATTCAAAACTATTCCATTGGATCCTGAGGAAGGCTGAAACTTCACTTAGGCTTGATAAATACCAGGGTGTCATCTGCTCCTGGGACTAAAAGGAAGTGATGATGATGCTCAGAACAGGGCAGGTTACTTGCCCTTTGTATTTCTCTTATTCTCTTGTAGAAAAGTTGAGAAATGAGTGAATGACCAGAACAGTCTGGGAAATGCCCTCTCTATAAAGCAATTTTACAGCAGCCAGACAAACAGTATGGGAAAAGGAATTGGCAGTCCCAGGAGCATGTTTGGTTCTCAAACACAGTTCTCCTTTCTTTAGGCTCTTCTGCTTTCCACACAGAAAATTAAGCTGCCTCTTAAGCTACAATGGATGTATTCAATAATAACTCTATAGGGAGTGCTTCAAACTTTTACCTCTTATCTTCTTATCTTCCAGAACTGACATTTAGTAGTTATTTGACAAAATCAATGAATAAATAAATTTTTTCTGTCAGTTGCTGCACCAATGACATTTTAACAGTTCCCAAAACAGATGATATTAATTATTATTTCTAAATTTGAGGTAAATCTTCCTATAGAAATGGTTAATTAATCTTGCCTGTTCATTGCTGCTGTGGGAGATACCTCAGCATAATTCAAACCCACCCAAATGCCATTAACCAGGCAGGACCCATGAATTCAGACTCAGTTTCTCTGTGGCTCTCTGCAATTCAAAGAGTCTTTGAACTCTTTTACTGCATATGTATGTTCTCATCAGAATTAAAAAAAAAAAATCACTGATTAATAGTAAAAAACGAAAACGTTATTCAGACATGAGGCTGTGTGCTCAGGATGGCTCAGTTTTATCTGATCCCACAGCTGAAGGTGAATGTGGGACATCCTTCCAGGTACAAAAGCTGCCCATGACCTTGGGGAGCTCCTCCAAGGCAGAGGGTGGCCTTTTCCCGAGACAGCAAACTCTGCCTTTTCATCCTGTCTGCTGCCTATCAGATAATGACTTTCTCTCTTCTTGCATTGACATCCTTATTATAGAGCCAGAATGAGGAAGATTGGATCACCAGCAGCCTGCAAATTGAGAATGTCAGAAGCAAAGAGAATGTGGCTGCAGAAGGGCTCAGGAAATAAATCTTTTCAGCTGCTGTGGCTTTAGGGTATTATGTTGATGTCACAGCAGCTTGTATAGGTGCTGTTTCAAATTAACGGGAAAAATCTTTCAATTTTCAGATCCATGGTCTCTTTTATCAACATGATAAATACCACTGCAGGGAAACAAATCACTCTGCAAGTATAACAGCCCACTTGCTGATGGACAAGGAATATTTTTCCCCTATTTTCTCATATTCAAACAACTTGGAACTAATACGGTTTTATAAGCAGGACCCAAAGCTATTACTTTTCTCAGAAACTCTGTATTAAGGCTTGGAAATAAGTATGATGAGAATTCTCTTTTATCCATTAAAGTAAAGTTACCTTCATAAGCTTAGATTCAACCTAGCTTGGTAGTGACTTGAATAGGACAAACCCTGTAATTTTGGGGGTTTTTAGCATGAGAAACTCTGTTTATTTGGCACACGACTTTCACATATAAAACTTTGGAAAAAATGTTGCAATATAGTAATATTTCTTAAGGTTTGAAAAAAATATAATGGGCAAATTATTTTATATTTTAGCTTATCAGTCTGCTTGAACTGTGATCTGGATGTCTCATATCTTGTTTTAGGAGGCTGAGCTCTGTCTGGACTGCATTTAATGTAACCTAAAGAGGGCAGGTGGCAGCTCACGGGACATGGAGCCCAGGTAGGAAACATAATCTATATTGGGGCAACAAAAAACCAACCCCAAACCAAAAATCCAAGACCTTCCACAGAGAAGTTCCTTTCCTTACAAACTTTTCTCTCAACCTCCACAGAGGAAATGGGAAAAAATTATGAAATTGTTTCCAGCTCAAATAGTCACAACTGGTGAGCACCTGACTTGTGCACTATGTGCATTTATGAATCTCCAAGTCAGTTACCCACGTCTGATCACTCATAAACTGGCTCATATTTATGACTTTTTAAATGATGGAGTTTTGTATTTTCCTGGTCTTTCAGTGAATTGTTCTACTGGCTCTCTCAGTCGTCATCTTTAGCAATCCTTACCCTGCTCACAGGGTTCAAAGCTCTATAATGAAGATCCATCTGCAACTAAATGTTGAGGCTGAACTGAGCTTCAGGGACCAGATCCATCTTCTACACACACCCCCAGCACTCCTCCTACAGTGCTTGTGCCCTTGTGCTGCTTCTTATCAAAATTAATCCCATTTCTTTTTCCAGCTTACTTGCCAGTCTTCAGTAGGAGTAATGCACTGAAAAAGCACATGAAGTGCTTTTAGAACTGATTTTTATTGCTTGTAAAATAATGATGACTGAAATACTGGTCCAGGGAGTTGTGTAAGGAATGAGGTGCTGAGATAGAAACCTCTTACCAAACACTGGGATCCCCAGATCTTCCTTCAGGAGGTGGTATCACATGTGATCTATCTCAGCCTTTCTTTCAAGGTGACTTACATTTTAAAAATAATTAAAATGGTTTGCAGTGGAGTTCTGCACTCCCACATGAGTTATGGTGATGGTGTGGCAGAGTACACAAAGCCTATAGTGTGATTTACATCATCATTTGTATCTGTGAAAGCTCCAGCAGTATCTGCCTGCATAAATCAAGGGGTATTCTCATACCATTAAGAAATTATTTCATTCCTTCAGATTTCATCTGAATAGGACTAGGATGTCTGCATAGACAGATGCAGGGATGTCAATAATGGCAAGTCAGATATTGATTCTGGAGGCAATTTCAATCACCCAGGTTCTTTGTTGCTAAAGGAGCCACCAAAATACAAGGACACTGAAAGATCTGTGGAAATGAAACGTTCAAACATTACTATTCAAAGGCCTGGGGGGGAAATCCCTATTGCAGCTGTAGAACACTCATTTGGTGAAAGGATTGATCACTGGGAGTGCAGGACTGGCCACAGGGCCAAGCACCATTCCCTGGATCTCTGCAGTGTCCAGGGCTGTGTGTGTCCGGCAGGGCTGAGTGTCCCCTGTGCCCTGTGTGTGCCCAGCGGGGCTGGGCCAGGCTGGCAGGGCAGGGGACACTCACCCTGAAGGGCTGGGGGAGCTGGCAGGGAAAGCTGCCAGGCTGTGGGGTTTCTCCTGGGGCAGCAGAACATTCTGCTGCCTTGCACACAGAGCTCCTGTTACAGGCTCCACACAGGTCCTTCCATTAAATAATGTAATGATGGTTGCTTTTCATTTGAAGTGGCAGGGGAAAGACTTTAAACCCAACAACAACAACAACAAAAAACCCCAACAAAAACCAACCTCCCCCAAAGCCAAGTGCAGCCTTTAGGAAAGGACATTTATTCACCTTCAATACAAACTGCAGTGTGTGAATATTTTAAATAGAAAATGCAGTTCTCACTTCAAGGCCTGTTTCAGCAGAGAGCTGCCACAAACATCTGCAGCAGCTCCAGCAGCTCTGCACGTGCTGGGAAGTGCAAAGGGCTCGGAGCTGTCCCTGGAGAGAAGGCATGCAGAGAAGGACTGAGATTTACAGAGACCCCCAGAATCAGCTGTGCTTCCTGCACCTTTTCCTCTCCAGGCAGCTGACAGTCCAGGTTGTAGATATTCCAGACTGTTCTTAAAAGGAAGCTGTTCATTGTTTTCAAAGATGATTTAAACAAGGGAATATTTCTATAGGAACAGGAACTGCAGTGTGCATTGTTGTGCATTGCCACCCAGTGAGACTGAGAGAGTCATAATTGAGGGATGCAGAGGCAGGCTGGAGCAAGAGCTTGGGCTTTTTCTGTGAGCACACTCTTCTGGAGATTATACTCAATTTAAATAATTATATATTATGGGAAAGTTGATTAAATTTTGAATCCAAAGGATTTATAAATCCCTTTGTAATGAATGGTGCTGCACATAGATGAGAACCCCTGTGATGCCCTCAGAGCACCCTGGACAATGCCTGGAACACTGGCTGGATTTAAGACTGGTTGGGATTTGTGGCCTTTTGAACAAAAGGGACCAGAAAATGGTTCAGTCCCAGAAAATAAGTGTGCCCAGCAGGAATGATTCTAATAAAACTATCTAAATAAAAGCTCTTGCAGGGATACTGCCTGGAAGTATCCAGGGATACCATCCAGCTCCTGCCTTCTTGAAGTTCAGTCTGTGTTAAAGGTCACTAACTATTGCTGCTTTCTATTAATACCCACAGTGGAAATGTGTCTGATAAATTGTTCCCATTAACCCACCAGAACAAAAAAAAAAAAAAAAAAAAAAAAAAAAAAAAAAAAAAAAAAAGGCTTTTTAAACAAAGCTGTGGGATTCTTGGTAGAGAAACTGGTATCTAGGCTGATGTAATCTTCTATCCCCTTTCAAGTACATGGGTAGCCACATGGAGAAAGAAACAACTTTGTAATGGAAAAGGAAGTAATTTCTGTCCTTGTTGTCCTGATCACACATGATTGCAAAGGAATTTTAATCCACATGCTTGCTAACAGCAAGGGCTTTTACGTTGTGGATTAACAAATTTGAAAAAACTCACACACACACCAAAAAAAACCCCAAAACCAAAAAAAGAACATCAACAACAAAAAGAACCCTTTCTTCAGTTTCCTCTCAGCTGCCTTAATTATTCATTTTAACTCCATGCTGCAGATCAGGGTTACCTTGTTAGGTGCTTAATGAGGCTGAGAGGACTCGCATGGTGTGGCCAGTTAAGGAGTTCTATCCAAATTACCTAAGCATTCTTCTTCCCTACATGAAGGCAATCTTGCATTATAGGAGAATCAGAATGTCCTTCAATATGAGAGCAATCTAAAGAGTTTGCATCAGGAGATTGATAAACTCCATCTCAAAGAGATTGATAAACTTAGATTTGTAAATCGTATTCTCCAGCTCTTAAGAGGACTCAGAGTTGCTGGATGTGCTGCTCCTCAGTTCTGGTAGGAATGGATGAACCTCTTCAGTTTCTGGTGCATGAACAATCAGATGAAGAGACATTCAGATTAAAAACAAGCTGAATTTTTCTATTCTTTGCATTAGTAGACAAAGAGTTTTTTTGTGAAGAAACTGACAGCATGACAATAGCTTCTATTTTATAAGACACTGTAGAAACACAGGAGTGTGAGCTGCAGAAGAGTGAGTGCTGTTCTGAAAAAGGCTTGTTCATGGAAGTAATGGAGTACTGAAAGGAATAAAAGGGAAGAAATGGTGCTCTGGGGTTACTAGAGCACTATGAAACCCCTGCACAGCACAATGGGATCTGTGGTCTGTGCTGGACACTGTCTGCAGAATGAATTTACAGGGACAGACCCAGGGAAAATCCCATCCAGCAGCAGTGGAGTCCCAGGGCTCTGGACAGCAGCAAGGACCTGGCCCTGTGCAAAGGTGCTGTGGCTCCTGGAGGGGACCAAGAAGAACTCCCAGAGCAGGAATTCACTTTAGCCCAGTGATCTCAGAGGTCCCCTGAGCAGAGCAGGAGTGGCTGAAGTCCAGCAGGTCACCAGTGAGGGAGGGTTGGCTCAGTGAGAGAGCCAAGGAATGCTGAGACTTTGTGGGAGCCTTGAACCTCAGCTGCCTAAAGCACCAGCAGTGCAATGAGCTTGCTGGGACTGCAACAAGTACCAGTCTAGAAAAGGTGGCTGCTTCTCTTCAGAGCTGCTGTGCTTTAATGTCAGCATGGACTCCTTGTGGGTATTGTAACTGGAAAGGGAAAGAGTAAACCAGCTGAGATGAGCCTCATTAATTATTAAAAAGCTGACAGTCAGTGTGGATCTGCTGTGGAGGAGCTGTGAATTTAGGATGACCTGTTGCCTCAAAGTGATGTTTAAATCTGTGTTACCTCTGAGAAGTAGCTCTTCACCTGCTCCTTCAAAATAAACCCATGAACTTCACAGTATATCCTAAATATAATTGTACTAGCAAAATGCCCGGTTAGAATGGCAATGGGAAGTGGATACTTTTTTGATTGTTTTAGTTATTTATGTTTTTTTAAAAAATCCAAAGTGCTCACTGTCCTGAAGCTTGAGGAAAACCATGAAAATGGGAAAGGCTTCAAATCTCTGCACATATCAAACAGTTCAACTCCTCATTCTTGACTTGTGCATCACAAGGTTCTGTTGAGGGGTGCCATGAAGGTGGTGGTGGTGTCTTTAAACTGTGCTACAGAGATGTGGGTTCCTGACCTGGGGAAGGGAGGGTCCTGCCTTCCACTGCAAGCTGGAAATGGAACATCAGGTGTTTATGGTTTGATGGCTTCTCTGGGTCACTTTTTGATTGTTTGTGTATGGTTTTGGTTTCTGTTTGATGGGGTTGGTTTGTTTTAAGCCTCTTTTAGCTGCTGAAGATGAAGGGCAGACTGCAATGCTTGGCCAAGGAAGGTATGAACTCTCTGTAACAACAAAATCCTGTTTGAACTCCTTCTGCCTTCTGGATGGCTCCTGCATCAGTATTAATTGGAGAAATGTGCTAGAAATGTTAACAAGGGTGATCACTGTGTTTTTTGGGGCTACATTTACAGCTTTAGAATGTTCAGCCAGTGCATGCTGACCTGCTGCAATTTGTTCTGAATAGCACCTAGAGCAGGGACTTTCACTGTGATGTCCTTATGCTTACAGAACATGAGACAAGAAATACCCTGCTGTTTGGATTATTACAATAATTGATGGATTCATATGTACTGTGTCATTTGTTAATACTATCATGTCAAATCCTTCTGGGAATGAGATCACAGATTTTTCTAAGTAGCAGCTGCTGCAGAGTTTCCTGAAACCCCAGATTTTCAGGCTGGGCCAGGGAAGGCAGGGCTGAGGATACAAACAGAGGCCTGGTTGCAATGAGCTAACAATACCTGAGCCTGCAGCCTTGAGAAGGTGTGGACAGCCCTGGTGATTCAGGGGGTGCTGAGGGTGTTCAGTGAGCTCTGTGGTTCAGAAAGGAAACTCACTGCTCCTGCTCCCCTCCTGTGTCCCTTGGAGATAAACTCTGCCGGAGAGAGGCTGGAGACAGCCCAACAAGGTGGGTGTTTATTCTCCACGTTGCCCTTTATCAGTGTTCAATTACCCAAAAGCTCTGCAAAGAGAACCATGAAAATGTCACCCCTAGAAAATCACTGTGACTGAGAAAAAAAGGAATGAACAATGACTGATGCAGTAATTTACATCTGTCAAGATGATTTTTGACTGAATGATGGTTTTATTTCCTCTGATTAATTTAGCACAAGGTTTCTTCTTTTATTCTTTCCCTGCCCATGGGGTGGATATCTCTGATGAAGCACAGGTTCCCTGCAATGTTCTTTGCTATTACTCCTCTCTCCAAACAAGTCCTGCTCACCAGCAGCTCCTGAGTCATTGCAGGGGGAATCAATACAGTGTCTGGTCAAATTACCTGGTGCATGGGCTCAGTTATCTGCTCATATCCCAGTTACTCCCAGAGATGATATTACAAAGCAGCAGTGACTTCACTGAGGAATGATTCCAAGGTAGCAGGATGTCCCCAGGATGAGCTGGGGGAATGCTGCTCCTGGGACAGGCAATGTAGGTGCAGAATGATCATGGTATGAGACCAGATTAATTACTCATCCATGCAAGCATCTGTAAGTTAGGAATATATCTTTAATCATTATTTGCCATCTTATTTAATTAGGTTTGAATTATACTTTTTTTGTTATGGATGCATTTTTTCAGTGAAGTTTTTAATCTTTCTTGAAATTTTGGAAAATTGTTTTTGTCCTTGGTAGTAGTATTTTTTCCCTAAACCTTAAAAGCAACTTTAGCAGAGAAATCTAATTTAAAGGTTTCATTTACTCTATAAGCACTGTCCTTTGGGTTCTGACTCAAGATAATTCAATAGGAGCACATCTAACCCATCTGTGTCTCCTACAAATGTGTATAGATCTACATTATCACAAATAGTTGCTGTGCTATGATCCCAAATCAAGATTAATACAAAATCAGTTTGCCTAATGTCGGCCTTATTTTGCCTTTAATGAAGAGCTCTTCTAATTCTTGTTGGCAATTTCTACTGCTAAAATAAAGTTGTTTTTTTTTCCACTGTGGCTTAGCAGAATGCAGCAGGATTTTCAAGCTTCCATAACGTGATTGGAGAGATGCTGATTTTAAGGCTTGTTTTATTTCCATTTGTTGGACGCCAGTTTGTCTGTGGGAGAGGGATGGGGCTGCTGGCCCAGCCCTTCCCTCTGCCAGGACAAACATCCAGAGGAGTGTGCTGGGAGCAGAGGTGTCCCCAGAGAGCTCTGGGGCTGCAGGTGCCCCTTCTCCAGAGGAGGATGGAACAGAGCACTGTGGTTTCCTGTATCACCAGTCAAATGGCTTTTGCTGGGGTCCAAGAGGAAAATCTGTGGGCTTATTTTGCATTGTGTCAGCTCCTCTGTTCAGCAGCTCCCACACAGTGGGAGGAGGTGGCCTTTGCTGGACTACACTAAAGGATTTTATCACCTGCAGAGCCAACAGAGCTTTTTCTGTCCCTCTAGAACAGTGGATGTACCAGGAATGTGGCATCCAAGTGCTCTGCCTTTTCAGAAGGAAGGGATGAGATCAGTGCCCAGGAGCAGCCTGGCACTAACCCACACTGGATCCATGAGGATGTTTAAGCTCATGAGACAAAGCAGTTGCTCAAGCACCAAACAATAACCCAAAGGTGCAGGATTTTAGCACATGGAGACTTTTTTTGGCTTGTTCACTCCTGAAATCTCAGGCTGGCCTCTGTTAGGATGCAGTGTGCAGGTGCTGGCAGGGCTGCAGGGACAGGGGGACACTGGTGGCACCATGAATGACAGCCCCACTTGTGTGAGTGGGGCTCTGACTGGAGGCACTTCTGAGGGCCTTTTGGCTGGTGACTTAACTCTGCCCTTCCCTGGATTGCCTTGTGTTTTAATTTAAACCCCAATGGCCCTTTCTGTGGCACATGATCTCTGTCACACCCTGTGTTCAGTCACATCCTATTTCTGCACATTTTTCCTGCACTTGCTGTGACCTCTGAAGAGGAATGAATTACCAGCACGCTGTTTCCTTAAGCTGAGCAATTACTCTGAATGAATATTGCATGGGTTATGTGAAGATAGAAAGTAGGAATAGAGAGACTTGCTATGGAAACAAGATTGGTTTTTTTTTTTTTCACGTTCCTTTTTTTGATGCCTTCATCTCTTCTGCAGTGGGGATTACTGTGCTATTTATTCTTTATGGTGAAAAAATGGCAGTTATGTCTGTTAGATTTTTCATATTTTTGTTTATATTCCTTAAAAGAAAGAGAAATGTAAATGTCATTCCTGTACTACCTGGGTATTTTGTTTTTATTCTGATGTCTCCTTTCTCCAGGCAACAAAAATTAAGATATTGCATTATGCCCATCTCATTCATGCATTTTTTTAGGTGAACTGTCTGTCCTTCTTGTAAGTTCATGTTCCACAGAGTATTTTCAGAATGGGGGTTCTGTAGAACTTTGCAAAGCCTGCTGCCTACTGTCTCCAGCATGGTATTTAGAGCAAGAAAACTTTTAAAGCCCAACAGAAGCTTGTGGATTGACCTCTCTGTATTTTATTGAGGTGATTAATCTGCCTTATATTTTCGTTGACTGATCTCTGTGTTTCTGCCCCAAGTATTCACTTTTACATGTTTCTGCTGTGCTGTGTAAAGTATTCCCAGTACTGAGAATCAGGAGTCTGTCAGCAAAGCACGTGTGCAAAAGGGCCACCAGAGAAGCTCAGGGACCCACAGTTTATCCTCTTGGTATTAAACAAGTTATAAAACAAGAAGGAGAAATGCATCTGTGCACTGCTGACACAGAGCCAGCAGTTTCAGTCTGAGAGGAAGAGAGAGAACAGTGATATTTGTAATCCAGTGCTAAATGCAAATAAGTTCTGTGTCTCTTTCTTCGGGAGATTGCTTCCCTGAGTCACCGGGGTTCATTTACATTCGGGTGACATCTACAAGAATTTTGCCAACACAGCTTATTACTGCAAACATTGTGTCAGTTCTGACATTTCTCTTTGCTGGAGAATCCCCAGAATGGCTCTGTTTGTTCCTGGTGGCAGACGTGGAGTATTGGTGGGAGCGGTGCCAGCCCTGTGATGCAGCCGCGCCTGCATCCCGCCGAGCTGCGCTCCCTGAGCTCTGCCTCCACAACCCTCCACGGCCCGCTGGGAACAGAGGCCTTTCCCAAAGCCATTTTACTCTGGAAGCAGGATGGGCACCTGGAGCTGGCTGCTGGAGCAGCCACGGGCAGCCCCAGGCCTTTTTCTGGAGAAGAGGCACAAGCACATCACCACAATGGTGACAGAGCTCCCTGCGGCACCAAGCAGCTCCAAGCCCAAACAGGAATTCAGATTCATCCAGCACTCCCGGGGCCAGACAACTGAATCCATGGAAATGAAAGGTTGTTATTATCCCTGTAGCTGCACAGGAAGAATCCCAGACTCTTTTTCTAGTCTACCTCCCAAGAAGTGTGTGTTACAAAGGTGAGGAAGGAGTCAGTGCCAGGAGCGTTTTCTGAGTGAGACCCTCAACTCTTTGTTCTTCCTTTCCTACCTCCCTGCTTTGTGCATTTCCCTGGCTATCCCACAAAGGACTGAGGCAGTTACTTCCACTTCCCTCCTCAGAGAGGGCATCCTCAGGGTTTCTTTCATTTATAAACATCATTTACAGGTTCTGTGAATTGCTCCTGTTAATGGGAGTCATCAGTGATGCTCAGTAAGAGACATCAGAATATTTTCCATCTATCGCTCCATATACTTTTCTCCTGCCCTGTTTATGTATTTATATGCAATATGCATTTATTTTCACTCCCCTCTGGGGAACAAAGCCTGGCAGCTACAAACACTTCTCTTGCAATGCAGTGGTGAGAACAAGTCTCTTCTGGAGGCCACTCAGATGAAACCAGCCACATTATTTCAGCTATGACTCAAGGCAGATTTGAATTTAGGATTTCAAGGAGGTGTTATGCCCCCTGGCCCTGCTGGCTGTTTTCTATTCACTCTACTCTGTATTTTTCATTTTATTCTCAGTTCTACAGCATACAGTGTTTTCCACTAACTCATATTTCATAAAGATAATGTGCCAAAAACTGGAGTCTGCTATTTTTTATAAAAATACTGAGGCTGGGCCTCAGTTCAGAAGGTGCTTATGTGCATGCTTTGTGCTCTGTAAATGCATTCTTGATTTTATTCCTACAAAATTTTCCAATTCAGAAGGCACTGAGATTCATGTTCTAAAACTGTCACTGTTCCACCCCTTTAGATTGTGGGAGAGGGTTTTGCCTTGCTGATGGGCTTGTCTTGTTTTCAAAGTTTGTATTATAGAAGTGTTAAAATCAAAATTACCAGAATGTTTGAAAGTGCTTTGCTGAAATTCATAGATTCATATAACAGATGAGGGAAAAGGCACAGCAAGGCAAATCCTTTAACAAGAACAGTTTCTTGGCTGTGTTTGTGGGTTTATGGAGCAGCCTTTACAGGCTGCCTTGATAGGAACTTTTACACTGTGGTTTCTCCCCTGAAAAAGAGCACCCATTCAGAGAAATATGTTAATATATTTCAAAATATAACAATACTACTGATCATTTCCCACTATGAAACAGAACTACTCATTCTTTATATCCTGTCAGATAATTTACTGTTGTTATATGTATCTTGAAAATGGCTGTATTTAGCAGAACTGAGCATTTTCTGAGTTCATGGGACAAGGGCAGTCATCATCACAATGCCTGTGCCCTTTCAGGAGGAGCTGGCACTGCAATCTTTGCTTGTCCCTGCTCCTCCTCCTGTGTTAAGGCTCCTGGTTTCCCTCAGCCATTGTCAGTGCTTCCAGGGGGAGGCAAAGGTTTGTCTCTCTTGTTTCCTGTGGGCCAGAACTCTGTGCTCAGTTGGTATTTCCTAAACTCTCTATTCCTTTTAGCCTCTGAAAAGATAAGCTGTTAAATCGGAGGTGCAAAACCAGATAAAAGTTCTGCTCTAATTAACAGTTACTCGAGGGCTATTGCAATTATGTCCTTTGTTCATTTCTGCTTACACAAGTTGGTAGTGTGTCAGTGGGATTTTCTGTATCAGGCAAGATCAACAAATACTGACCCTTAGCAGGCAGTAAAATACTCATTAAATAAAACCCAATGTCGGCAAATAAAAGAGGAAGAATATGCTGAATAAACATAACTATTGGAAGAAACAGTCTTCCAAATGAATCCTAAGAAAGGATAAACAAAAGTAAAAGAGAATACTGTTGTCAATGGTGTTGATAATCCAGACTAAGGTAATTATGAAATTTACAATCAGCCCAGCAGCAGCACTTTCGTAGGCAACAGGCTGGATTTTGTTGTGGCAGGGAAACAGTAGATGGTGATTTCCACAGCAATCTTAATTCTCCTGCTAAACACTGATAAATGTTGTGAATGCTCCAAAGAACTGAAACCAGGTTGGAGGTCACAGCCTGGGACTATGCCAGTGAAGAAAAAATAAGAGGTACAAGTAGCAGTGAATTCAGGACTTAACTGCCCGACAAAGACTGCTTAAACTCTCAGTACAACAAACAATGTGGTACCTTAAGAAGCCTGGATTAGTCAGCGTGTTTATAAGAACTGATTTATTAAGTTGCCCCCAAACTGGTTGCTGGTTTTTTACTTTCCCCCATCCTTTTGGGATGTTTGAGTATTTTTCCTAATAGAGAAGTTTGTATAATAAAGGTACTCCTGAATATAAGGAATATAATTTTGTTCATGGAAGAGCTAAGGTGTTATGATACAGCAATTTTCCAAGTTGACAAGTACAGTTACATTCATTTGCTGAGTGAAAAAGTGAAGTTAAAGGAAGCAGAAATGACTTCTCAGAAGGAAATTGGGAGGCACGGGGGCATCTGGGCCTCTTGAGTTGGGATTCTTTCCTGTCAGCGCCTCTGACAACCCTTCCCTTTGTGTATCCTTCAGTGGTTGCTTAAACCTAGGTTTTCCCATCTCTTTCAGTGGTGTGTGACAGTGTCCCACAGGTTAAGAGCAAATAGTCCCCTCCTTTTGGAACTTCACTGCGGAGCTTGTTTCAGGAATTTCTTGCTCTCCCATTTGGACAGTGAGAAGAGCCTGGATGCACCTGCAGGGAGGTTGAACCTCTCTGAAATGCTCCCCCTGAGTACCTGCCTGGCTCTGACAATCTGGAGAAGGTCTGTGTGCCTTCCCTGGCAAGGGCTGGGAGACACCTGGGTACAAATTTGCAAGAGAACTGTGAAATTGCAAATTCCTTTTCTTCAGCTGGACTAGCTCTAAAAGGGTGTGCAGTGAAGGGAATGGAAACACAGAATGCAGTCATTAGGTTAACATTTAATGTTTTCAGTATTTAATATGTCAAGTTCTGCTATGTTTATGCAATAGATGTTTCAATAACAGTACCATGCCTCTCTTGAAATCAGCTTTTCAGACAAGAACTGTCCAAACCCCAAGTTTGGACAGTGTTCAAACATACTTTCCTCAACAGTCTCCTGTTTTGTTTTTTGATTCTGTTCACCATCCTGGTGGACTCCAGGCAGGATTACCTAGAAAGGATTTTCCATGGGAGGATTATATACGTGATTTTTCTATAAAGCTGCTGGAGAGGGATGGAGGATGGAGGTTATTAATCCCCAAGGCCTGAGGTGCTGCCCAGAGAGGCAATCTGGGGGTTTGGCTGTGGAGATGCTGCTCTTGGAACAAACAGAAACCTCCTGTTAAGTAAAATCTGCATGACAGAATTATTTTAAGCTTTTGTGCAGCATTTAATTACTCTACTAATAAAATGAGAAGTGTCAAGTTACATAAAATAGAACTTCTTTGAGATGAAAGCCTCCACTCATGTAACCCTTGGGACTGGGAGCAATGATTACACAGGTTGTGATTCTCTTTGGCTTTAGTGTCATGAATTCTTTGTTTCCCATGAAAATGTATGTTTAAACCTGAAGCAGAATTTTACCCTTTCAATCTACTTTCTCATGGTTTCAGGAAAGTCTCTAGATAGAAAACACAGCCTAAAAAAAGAAGAGATCACTAAACTGAGACATCAAAAGGCAGCTCAAATCTTTGTGTGCTTTAGCTTCATGCTAAATGAGTGGTGAAGGAGGAGACAAAGGGGAGATGAAGGCAAGAACATCTTAAGTGCTACAGGTCAGTGCCACTTTTCCAAGAGTATTTTCTGAGATATGTGTGGCTAACCCTTGAGCAAAGGTCATACATTTGATTTCCTCTTCCAGCCAGGGAAATTTTAGCTTATTTTCTCAACTGGAACAAATCCATGAACTGCTTCTCAGGGCAGCTTCCCCTGAATGCACACAGGACAATGCTTTTGGTAAGTCCTAGAAGAGATTTCTTCCTATCCAAGAGGATTTAACAGCAAAATCCACCCTCAATCAGAAAAGAGAGCACAGGAAAGAGAAAGGGAGAGGAGGAAAAATACAAGAATGTGTTTTTTTTCATCTGGGGATTCTGGCTGGCTGAGCCAGAAAGGAATAGGCAAATATATTCATACTTGCAATACACTTGAAACAGTTCATGATCTTTCCCATTAGGCTGAATTTCATGGTAGGTGCACATTAAATGTAATACTTTCATGCCAGGGCTTTGCTTCCTAAATGCTAAATTTAAGCTCTCAGAGTAAGCCAGGAAGTAACAATTCTGTTTCTGAAAGCCAGGCCAGCTAGGGAGGGTAAAAATTAACTGACTTCTGGGGACTTACCCTGCAATATGAAATTTTAATTTTTTTTTACATAATTTTTTCTTTCCAAATTAGTCAGCATGATTATAAGAATTTATTTTCTAAGCTGCTTCTGAATTGCATGATGATGTGGGTTTTTTTTCCCATTCCCCCCTCCTTTATCTTTTTCACCTAGAGAGGTAAAAATCCTTCCATATTCAGGATTATATACATGATTTTCTGTAAAGCTGCTGAAGAGAGATGGAGCTTATGAATCCCAAAGGCCTGAGATGCTGCCCAGAGAGGCAATCTGGGGGCTTGGCTGTGGAGATGCAGCTCTTAGAACAGAAACCTCCTGTTAATGTAAGCTTTAAGTAAAATCTTCACAACAGAATAATTTTAAGCTTTTCTATGCAGTGTTGAATCACTAATAAAATGGAAAATATCAAGTTATATTTGATTTTTTTCTTTCTAGACAAAGCCCCTCCCGTACAGAGCTGTGTGTATGTGCACACATCAGCTGTGGGAAGAACACACTGAGGGCTGCCTTGGAATCCTCCCCATGAATCACACACGTGGCTTCTCAGGCTGTTGTTGGTTACTGTGATGCCCTAAAGAGCCTTTCAGGAATTTTGGAGTCGTGGCTCAGCACACTGGGACTGATATTCTTACACAACTATAATG
The DNA here is from genome assembly GCA_013400435.1 of Pycnonotus jocosus. Taxonomy (NCBI): domain Eukaryota; kingdom Metazoa; phylum Chordata; class Aves; order Passeriformes; family Pycnonotidae; genus Pycnonotus; species Pycnonotus jocosus. Next base: position 151,926 of record VWYP01001118.1, on the reverse strand, counting down.
CCCAGGAGTCATGGCTGGGGAATGGCATGTGTGAGGTGCTACAAAAAGAACAAAGAGTCCCTCCTCCCACATTCTTCTTGTTTGAGCCACCACTTGTTCAGGCTCTTCCTGCCAGGCTGGTTTGTGGCAGCAGCACAGATGTTTTCCACCTTGCAGCAATATGGTGAACATATGATGGAAATCTGTCCTGGAATACAGCCTCCCTGAGAAGTCCACTTTTACTCTCAGTAGACACTGTGGATGTTGATTTGGAGGACCTAAGTTCTTCCTCTGTTCCTTCCCTGAAAATTCATTTCACTGTGGCTGGTTACACAGCTTTGTCTGCACAAGCCTGAGTCTGAAAGGATGTTTAAAATATTGTGAATCCTCTTTGTTTTACAAGCACCATTCTGTATGTAAGCCCTGGGGAATCTCTCTCCCTGTCTTAAACAGAACACGTGGGATGTCTCTGCCATTTGCTCATGATTGTTCAAACAGCACTGCCAAGAGCCCCTGTGTGACCAGACTGCCCATAACAATGCTGGATCTAAAAACCCCAGAGTTTCATTCCTGCCCACAACCTTGGTGGATCTCAAAACCCCAGAGTTTCATTCCTGCCCACAGCATTGGTGGATCTCAAAACCCCAGAGTTTCATTCCTGCCCACAACCTTAGTGGATCTCAAACCCCTGAGTTTCATTCCTGCCCACAGCATTGGTGGATCTCAAAACCCCACAGTTTTATTCCTGCCCACAGTGGTGGATTTCAGAACCCCATGGTTTTATTCTTGCCCACAGCAGTGGGCACTCTCACAGCTGAGATTTCCATCTCATGGCCTGAGATTTCCATGGGTGTTGTGATAGTAAGATTGGTGTGATATGGCTGACAAGGAGCTGCCAGGTTTGGGTTTCCCCTTTCCTCAGTATTTATTTCTGAGCTCCTTTCTTAGCATCTCTTTTTGCTTTGCTGTTCTCATTTCTGAGATCCTGCATGGCTGATACAAAGCAATCTCTTATCTAATGAGTGCTGAGGCCTCCTGGTCACTGCTGTAGACAAGGTGAATCTGATTTTATCAATGCCAGAATAAAGGGTTTGATTCCCTCTGAGGCCCAAGAACAGGAATCCAGGATATTGCATTAGGCACTAATGGCACAGTGGGCAGGAGGTTTTTGAAAGTCATTTCCCTTTCCCTCTGTCATTAATCTGCTTCCGTGGCTGATGAGCTGCCAGTGTTTTAAGAAGCAGATCTCATGAATATTCCTTAGTGACAGGCCAATCCAGAAACCCCTGCAGTGAATGCACTGTGGGCACATGTAACAGACTGAGGAACTTGGGTATTTATTTCTCTGTTTAAAGAAAAAAGCTTTTCTCAGACCAAAACCAGAACTGGACTAATAACCTTCTAATGAGTATACTATGGGAAAGCTTTTTGTTTTCAAACCTGCACAAAGCTCAACCTTCCATGCTTTGGGATTCTAGAATCTGAATTTAGGGTTTTGTTTAAGGGCCTGAATAATCACACCACAGCTGTAGTTTAAACCTAAGTACCATCAGAGATGATCTAGTCCAGTCCAAAGCAAAACCCCACCATGCTTCTGTTATTCATTTTTAAGGACTCCAGCACTGACAGGAATGATTGACCAGTTTTCAGACTGATGGGGGAGTTTTCTTGGGGCAATAGGAAATACAGCCCAATACTTTGGTGGCTATATTGTATCCCAGTTTTCTGAGTGACTGGTCTGTTCTGTTAGTTGATAGCTGAGACTGAATTGCTGGGGTTTTGTTCCAAATAAAGTTGCACATGGTCAGCTTTCCTGGGAATTCCTGTAGAGCTGTAGTCCACCAAAAATTCCATGATCTCAAAAGCTAATGCCAGATTTGCTTGTGAGTAGAAACAAAAAGTACTTAACTCCTACTTGTAGGCATTTACTGGGGAGTGAACTGTTTGTCAGAAGCACCTGAAATGGTTCTCATTTTCCAGTTTCATGTATGTTTGAAAGTCAAATTATTGTCCAGAGTTTTCAACAGGGTTCCAAAAGATAAAGGCGCTTTGAGGCACTGCATAACCACCAGCTGCCATTACTGTTCATAACACAAACAGTTTTATAAGTGCTGATTAAGATTTACTGAAAGATATTTGGGTTTCTGGAAAGCCAGAGGTGGGGGGAAAGACTGGAACAAAATTGAAATAGAGCAGACCAAAATAACACAGTAAAGCATCTTACCAGCATTGAAAGGCTTTGTGACTTTGAGAAATATTCCAGATAATTAATTTAAGAGACAGAGCTCTGCAGACCGCGTGGCTTTATCACCATCTGCCTGGCGCTGTAATCAATAAATTCTATCACAAAATTGCTTTGCTAATTAGATGAAACACGGTCTGCTAGTAGTACCTGGAGGGTTCATCTGCTGGCCTGGTGAGTGCTGTGCAATAGTTGTGTGTCCAGCCCTTCCATAAGAAGCAGGGATTGTGATCCCAGTGGCACTTAGGGACACATCCCTCTCTGTAGAGGACAAGGTGTGGGCTTCCTGTGCTCACACATTTTTAGGCTGAGGCAGTAGTCTCAAACCTACTTAGTCAGGGTCAAGCTGTTAGCAAGAGCAGATGCTGGTGAAGACCTTCTACCTGATAGTTTTCCCCCTTTTGCTGGGGGTTACTCTCCCTGGGATTCTTGAGGTTCACAGAAAACTTTCTGATAAGCTGCAGGGAAAATCTGAGGAACTGATTCAACCTACTGTTAAAATATAAAGATGTGATGAAGAACTTTGACAAGGGCTGTTGTCACAGACAGCTCCAAAGGTGGAACATGGCTTTATTCTGCTAGATTCTTACAGTGTAGAAATTATTTATTTGTAACACACTGGAAATGGAAATGTTAACCTATCTATGCACTAGTTTTGCATTATGATTTATTATGAGAATTACAAACTTCCAGCCCAGCGGAAATTAATTTCAGAACATCTGCTTAGCATCCATGGAGGCACTTGCAGTCAAGGAACACCATATTGCACAGCAGAGATTTGGGCTACAGGTTTGGGTTTAAAAAACCCTAAACAACAGCTGTCTTTTGCCTCCTTCTTTGCAGTTAATTCATCATAACTACAGTGAATAAGAGGTCCTGCTGCACCCTGCTAATGTGAGTCAGAAGCACACAGAGCAGTGGGAGCACTGCTGGCTACCAGCACTGGGATTCAGAAAATATTGTGTCACTTTTTGTCCTTGAAGAAAGAGCTGTTTAGCAGCAGTTCCAATTTCCACTGGGAATTTGTGTGTGTGAGTGTGGGGGATGCAGATATGGCCTCTAAACAACATGGGGAGATGATGGCCATGGGGTTTTAGTACTGACAGTCTCATAGCTGTAACTTTATAGTGTGCTGCACTTGCCTGTTGTTAAAAAACAAGTTTAAAGTCACTTAAAGCCATTTATCAAACGATTTTTAGGTTGTTGAAGTAATAATATTTATTGTAAATTTCATCTATATCTATCTATCTATCTATCTTCTATCTATATCTATATCTATCTATCTATTTATCTGTCTGTCTATCTATCCATCTATTCCTTCTTTTAGCCATATACAATCCTTTTCAATTGAAAAAGGGTGACAATTTCCATGTCTCTGAAAACCTCAAAATAAATAAACAACAATCTTAGGTGACAGATCTATTTGCATGTTTAATCAGTGTCCTTAAGCAGCATGAGAAGTTGTCCAAGGACACACAAATAATGGGTAAGTGATATAACGGACACGAGCTTTAAAGGTATCTATTAATAATGATTTAACAGAAAACTTGCTATAAGGGAATTATACTCCTTTCTTGGTACTTGGTTTTTATTACTTATGGGTTTCATATGAAGTAGATGAAGTTTTTGTTGGCCAAAATAAAAACAAAATTAAACTTCTGAATCGAGATACCATTAACTGTAAAGTAAATGTAACAAATCTAACATGAGAAAGAATAATGATAACTAATATGTAAAAGTCAGGTATTTTCATTCATGCTTTATGGCTCAAGGATGTAGTTCTTTAAATGACTGTTGCCTTCAGAGAGCAACGCAAGGGTCTTGGATTCTGCCAGGAAGTCCTAAATGTCCTAAAATATATTAGGATGAAACAGGTATATCAAATATACCAAATACCAAATCTATTGTGAAGGAACTAAGGTGTTTTCTACCCTATGGGCTAAATGTTTAGATGTCAGCATTACAAGACCAGAAAGTTAGAAATAAGAACAGTGAATGATTCAAGTGGAGCACCTCTATCCTGCACACAGATAGGAGGAAAAGTAATAAATATGATTCATACAGATGATATATATTTAGATAGATACTCATCCCCGAGATATTAGCTATACAATTATATACCTTCCATAATGTTACCTTTACATTAGTCACAAAGGTGGGGGGTTTATATACAAGTTCTTTTTCATGTGCTCATTTAGCCATGTGTTCATTATGACTTCCTGATGTGGATGGACACAACTCCTATGGAAATATGCCTGGCAGCCTTTGGATTCCATCTTTGGATTCCATGTGGCTCTGTCCTGCATTCCTGGGCAGCAGTGCTGCTCTGGGCAGGCTGGCACTGAGGGAATGCTGCACCAGGGTGATTCAGTCCTCCTGGGGAGCTTTGCTGTGGCTGCTGCTCTGCTGACAGGCCCTGCACAGGTGCTTTGGCAGCCGCCTTGTCTGGAGTGTTTCTGTGTCTGTGGGGTGACAGCTGTTGTGCCTCAGTGGTGACACTCTGCTCCCAGGGTCACTTGTGAAGAGTCAGGGTGTGAAGACTGAAGATCATCAGTCCTTGCACTGACTAATAATGAATTTTCCTCCAGGCAGTTTCTGAGTTTTGTGCACACCTATAACTATTGCAAATGCTCTGCTGGGGTCTTAATGACTGTAATGTGTTTAGAGCAAACCTGTGAGTACTCGACTCTTATTTTGTCAGCTGTCAATCCTGTAGTTTTTTCTTAGCACTGAAGTGACAGCTTTGCATTTAGAAAGAAATATATTTACGTATATTAAGAAGATTGTTGCCAGTCACCACTTTATGCACACCTTTACAGAAGAGGAGAAAATAACACATTCTTATGTGCAGTGTAAATTGATGAGAGGTTATCATGGGATCCTGGGAAAACGCAAGATCATCTAAACTGGTGTGTTCCCATTAAACCTTCCACAGGCACACGCAATTCATTTTCTCAGAGGAAAACCCACAACCCCATGTGTAGCTGTAATTTCTGCTGAATTCAGAGGGTAAGAACCTGAGATCTCGCCTAAATTCAGGTCTTATGTGGCTCCCATGCACATTAACTGTAAACCTTAGGAATTCTTAGGAATATAAAGTCATAATCTTTTGTGCTCCATGGATCTGACCTGGATGCTGCTATATTGTCATGGTGTTGTGTGGGGCAGGAACTGCTCTGGGCAGCCTGGGAGTGGCTGGTGCTGAGCAGGGATGGTGGTAAGGGCCTGCTGGCCACACTCCATGTGTCCAGATGGTTTTACTTTGCATTTTTCCTCCATGGGTCTCATGCCTATTTGAGGATGGGGTGTACTCACTCCTGAATCTCAGTTTTTTGGGTTACATTCACCTGAAGTGTCTTTACAGTCCACTCAGCCATTGTAACATCTGGTTCTTCTACACAACTGAGGCCACGTTGTTCTGTGTAGAATGTCATGGTAACTGAAAGTCTCCAACTGCTTCTAATTAGTGACAGCATGTGATCAGTGCTATTTGTAGAGTGTAGAATAGAGGTCTAAAAGTAGTTTGTCTCTTAGATGTTGCCAGTCACAAAGGGGGTATGCTAAAATGAAGGGTTCAGTGTTAAAATTGTAGCTTGACATTAACATGTAAACATAACAAGGCAGGAACTGAAGAAGCTGAGGTGGTTACATCTCCAAGTTTGCCTGTAAACAGCAGCTGCTGAGACTGCAGCATGCTTGTGTTCATATCTTCCAACACCTCCTTCAACTCCTTTGCAACAAATCTGGTTTTAAAACAAATGGCTAAAACTGTCTGTGCTCTGTATAAAAAGTATCCCATGACTCCTTTAAATACACTGGGTATCTCTGACCTGGCAGTAATTCTTCCCTCTCTCCAGGCCGAGCATTGCTTGAATCAGCTGTGAGGTGGTTTGATTATTCACGTTCCACTTCCAGATGCAGAGGCCCAGCCAGCAGGCACTGCTCTGCAGAGCTGCCAGTGCCTAATTGTTTCTGGCAATGGAAACTGCCTTTCTTAGGCTTTTTTTCTTCCTTCTCCCTCCTCAACTGGCAGCAGCTCTCATAATGCATTAGCTTAATGCACTCTGAGCTTGACCACATCTTCCAGTCCCACTGCTGCCTGAACCACACATGGTCCTTGAACTCAGCATCCAGTACAAATGATTTAGACAGATGAATAAATAAGCCTCTAAATATCCATGTCCTTGCAACAGCCAAACCAGATCAAACCTATTGTTCAGAGCAGCCTATTGCTGCAGCCACTGGGTTGGTGAGCAGATGGAGTCACATTCACACAATGTGGGGGCATGATTCAGGACAGTGAAGGGTAACTCACTTGAGCAGAGTTTCAAGGACGTGTGGACTCTGCCACAGTCCCCGTTCTAGTGACAGCACAGCCACTGTAAGGGGCAGAGGCTGTCATCACATTGTGGTTCTTTTTTACTCAGCAGAAGGCTCAGTTCATCTGAAAGGAGGAGAAACAATAGATGATTGTGTAACAAGCAATTCCGTCTGCAAGTCAATCTTGCTGCTTTTGAAAGGCCGGGCTGGATGAAAGCACTCTCTGCTTTGTCAGACCTGAAAAGGGTCTCAGACTGAAACAAATAGATCCTGTCCTGTTGTTCCGGGCATTTCACTTGGCTTTGAGCCAGATCAGGTCTAGGTGAAGCACGCCAGAGAAATCCCAGAGCTGCGGGGTCTCTGAGCCTTCTGGCTGCATGACGTACTTGAACATCCAGTGGAACACACAAAATGTTTAAATGGGAAAAAAAGAGATCTGTTATTGTACATAAACCTGAAGGACTGGATTAAGATCCCCTTGGCTGTAAATGTAACTGTCATGGTCCCTTTCCAGTTTGACAATTAAGGGTAGGAAATGAGTCTGATAGAGTGGGGAAGGATTTTTTTCAGTATTCTTAATAAAGCCCTGGGTGAATTTATGGAGACATAAACTCGGAGTTGGTTTGCAGAGACATGAAATCCTATCCAGTAGGGTCTGCAGCTCTGGCTGAAGCTGAATGTTTTACTGGCCCCTCAGTTAAATGACTGAAGACATGTCCCAGGGCTACTGTTCATTTTGGGGGACTGAGTAGAAAACTGAATCACCCCTCTCTGCCTAGAGAGGGGGAAAATGTAATTTTCCCTTGTCCTTTGATAGTGCACTGGGGTTCCTTTTATCTTTATGCACACAGACAGCAATGAAAAGACATTTTCTCCTCTCAAAGGAAAGATGGTAACAGCCAGAAAAGCAGTTTCAGGTCATGCTGATAATCACCTGTACAAAATATATTTGCATGACAAATGGGAGTGTGGATGGGACTGGTGTCACTTGTCGCATCTGAGCAGGGCCACCCCTTCCCAGGCGAAAGCTGTGAGGGTTTGCCTGCAGCAGCAGCAGTTTGGCATTTCATGTCCATCAACATTCAAACAGCAGCTGCATGACAGAAAGTTTAAAAAGGAATTGGGCCATCTCTGTGAAAGGAAGTATATGGGGTTTTCTTGTGTGTTTCACACTTCACAATCCAAAATATCCTATGGAATTTCAGTGCCCCATTGAACAATCTAAACCACTGAGCAAATCATTGAAAAAAGAACTTGTCATGTAAATATATTTCAGTTTCTTAGGTTATGAATCTATTAATGTACTATAAGGAACAAAATTATGGGGATCAGGAAGTCAGAAAATTCTCCAAGAAAAGAGAGGTAAAAACTTCCTACATTATTCAAAGAATATATTGTTTTATAATTTTTTCCCATTTCACCAGAAGAGCTATTGAAAGTGATCTTGTTTGGATGGTACATAAAATCAAGTAATTGTCTGACAAGTGCATCTGAGTGGGCCCTGACACTTGTAGAGTCTTCCAATAAAGAGAAAGAGAAGTAAAACAGACAGAAAATAGTTCATTAATGACCAAACTAAATATTTTTAAGTTTGGCAAGGAAGAACTTTGTGCAGAAAGATTCTTTGGAAATCAGCTTTAATTTTCAGCAGAGTATTATGAATTCAGGTGGTATCCAGGCCTCTTTACGTGAGTAATCAAAAACATTCCAGAGGCAAACAAAGGTTCAGGCCCATCTTGAAGAGTTTGAGCTCAGAGCACACATGCTGAGAGGTGCAGGTTGGCACCCAGCAGAGCACAGGCACTGCTGCCATATGAGGTTTGTTAGCTCTCCAGTATTTTTAATTTGGAACCTTTTGTCACCCTTTACAGCTGCAAAATCCTGCAGTTTGGGTAATTGCTCCTGACTTCCCGTCCTGCACAGCTGCTCCAGGGTAAGAAGGCAGTGTCCCCAGCTCATAAACATCACCAGCATTGACAATACACTGCCACAGCAAATCTCAGCCTGGGACCCTGCACCTGGCAGCTCTGCCACCTCCCGGGATCACTGTGTACCTTCAGAACATCGTGGTGCATCTCCCAAATGGCCTCTGCATTTCTGGCAGGCATCTCAGACAATTTCAGGTAAAATGGAATGGACTTCCCTGCATTGTTTTGTTTGTTTATTTGTGAGGGTTTTTGAGGGCTTTTTTTTTTTGTGGTTTTATTGTGTTTTGGGTTTTTTTAGAGTTAAAAAATGATAGAAGCAGCAGCTAAGCAATAATACTTCGTGGTGCCAAGGGTTGTCCTTATGTAAATGGGAACAACTTTTATTGGTGTTGGACTGGTTGCACAGTCACTGCAAATGTCAAACAGGAAAATGATGCAAAGGGAAAAATAATTTATTAGGAAATTTATTGGAGTAATTGGTCCTGGTAATATCTCATATCTTCCATAAATCTGTTTAATTCCTAATCTAGTTCAAAGTCACCCTAATTATTTTAAACCTCTATGAACTTGCTCCAGTTTACACCCTTTTGTATCTTGTTCACTGAGCCTTTTTTTTTCCAGTTCAACACAATTCTCCTACCACTGGCTCTGATGTCACCACTTTTTGGACATATGAAAGTTCCCTACAGTTCCTGCAACATAAAATTCCTGTTTTACCTATCACCACTTTACCGGCTCCACTTTGAAGGTTGCTCTAATCCCAACACCTCATCTCCCATGAAGAAAGGCTGTGCTTTGTGTTCTGCCAGCTCTTGTGGAACTGGGGAAGTCACTCTGGGGTCTGGTCTTTATGAGAACACCACAAACCCACGGTGATGTTTTGTTATCCTCAGGGAGAACCATTCAGATTGTAAACTGTAAAAAATTACATGGGCAGATCCAATTTCCTTTGGACTGAGAAGCAGTGGGGTACAATGATGATTAAAGAAATGGGTGTGCAAACCTATCCCAGCTGTAGTGAGTGCAAATTATGTGTTTGCGAATCCAGATGATACAAATCTCCCATCTGTTCTCAAAGGGAGCTGTAAAATTATCCCCAAAACGATGACGACTAAAAATATGTCAATGTTCTTTTGAGGAAGAGAGTGAGGCACAGCCAGCAGGCAGGAAAAGAGGCATCACAAACTGACTGAGCAAATAATGAGTTCTCAGTTCTTTGCAATGAAAATTCTTTTGAGATTGAGTGTTTCACTGGTGAAAAAATGCATTCCTTCCCAAGGTGATCCTTCTATCCCAGTACTGCTGCCACAGGATATTTTGTTTTCAAAGCATGTTTTAAAACAAAAATTGATTTGAAACCCATTTTTCCTATGGATGACAGGGAGCAAAGAAGCCTCTCTCAGAGAAGCCCTTTCTGGTCCCTCACCTGTTCCCATCAGAGAGGGCCTGCAATGGGGTGCAGGGTTTGGATTCTAAATCAGCACACATTTCATGGATTTAGCAAGTGGAAACCGGTAACTTAAGAACATCAAAATGACCACGTAAAATTTAGGCTTAGGGGCAGTATTATATAAATGTGATTTTGCATTGCAACACGAAAAATTGACCCACAAGTTGAAAACTAATCTGCATCAATATTAAAATATAGTAATAAAAGGTAATAGTTTGCAGCTAATTTCCCTGTGTCAATAATACCATTTTTTTAGCCATATGACCCCTGAATTGTGTCTCTGTTGAAGTGAGTACACAGCTGTCACCTCAGGCACTGAGTGATAATGAATGAGCCACTCATGGCCCAGGCTGGGTTGATGTTTAATGCTCTGTATCTATGATCTAGAGGAGCATGACACAGAAACCTGTGCCAAACACAATACAAGGAACACAATTCTTATCTCTCTGGTGACTTCTTGTGCCCACCAGTTCCTCAGTGTTTTTGTACTGATGTCAACTAAAGAAGTGTACAACAACTTTAAACCAGAGGACAGACATGGGATGTCATTTCTGTACTACTACAGTACCTTGATACCACCTTTCCTTGCATTTAACCATGTTGTCCTTGCCTCTATTTGTGAATCATAATTTGAAGATCTGAGGAAAAGTTCTTGTTTTTACCTTTATGGATGCTGCAGCTCTCCTGAAGAGTTGGAAATCTTATGTCTCCAACTTTAGGAAAATTTCTAATTTACAGCTTGCTTCATTCAGTAGAAATGACATGGTGGTTAGTGGGGTTTTTTTTGTTTGTTTGTTGGTTTTTTTT
>VWYP01001118.1:79410-133162 GCA_013400435.1 Pycnonotus jocosus | reverse complement strand
GCGGGCAGGGCCGCACATGCCGGGGGCAGCGCGGGGGGGCCCGGGGCCGCACATGCCGGGGCCGATCCCGCCGCTCAGCGCTCCTGCGGCAGCGGCGAGCGGCGCTACCGGGGCTGCTGCGGGGGTTCGCTGCCTGCATGAGGAGCTGTAGGCGGATAGCGGCTCCGGAAAGCCGAGTCCAGCCCAGCACTCGGGCTGAAAGGGAGGGACTGCCTGGAGTAAACCCACGGGGATGGACGGGATTATCTGCCCGTGCGGAGGATATAATTCCGTGGGGCTGGATGGGGGCTAGGAGGACGATGTAGTCATATAGTCCAAGCGAGAGCTAAACTCACTTTACAGTAGTAAGATCTACATGTTACCGAGGATCCTGGGGACATTTCTCATTGTGCTTGGTAAATGCCCTAGTGCTGGATACAGAGGGAACAGGGCTGCAGCATGTACTGAAGAGTATGACCTTTATAACTGCTTGTTTACCTCTCAGAAAAGCATCGTTACCTTTTAAGGTAAAGAATGAATAAAATGAGGCCCCTTTTCTGAATGTCCTGTCAGCAGTTTGGGGTTTTTTATGATCCGAGTTGCACTGGCGGTTTCTGTCAGCCACGCACTCATTAGCTCTGCAGGACACTGCAGAGTGGTCCCGCTGATCCTGTTTGTAGGGACATGGAGCTGGAGCTCCACAGGTGTGGACAGCCTTCTTTACTTCCCTGTCCCTGGGTGGTTTTGTAGCCTGGAGGGCAAGTTCTCACAATCAGAACAGTTCTTCTGTCAGTATTTAGGCTGTTCAGCTTCTCCGTGGTTTAGCAGTGATGGATGCAGGGGTGTAATGAAGTTTGGGGTCAATGTAAAACATTGAACTCCCTGGTAAGAAGTTTCCTGCTGTCACTGATCACCTCTTTTTCATGTTCCTTTCTTTTTAAATGCAAGCAAGCATTAAGGGAGTCTAAGGCAATTGAAATGAGGGTTTATGGGAATTTACAGATGTGTTTCCTTATGGCTCAGAGAAACCTGTACCTGTTACCAAGACTATGGTGCCTTGGTATCCTACAATCCCTTAGAATGTTGCTGCAGGAGTTACCATGTAATAAATTTCATCAACCCCTCAGAATGTTGACTCCTTGAAAGACTCCTCATTTGTAATTTCAATAAATGGAAACTGCATGGCTTCCTTTTAGAAGTCTTTGTTATTTGGTTATGCCATGAAGGTGTGAATCTGTTCACGCATCAGAAAATCTGATTTTCTGTGTATTGGGTTTGGGTTTGTGCCCCTTGGCCCCATTCTGCCTGTCAAGAGTCATATATGTGTGTAACACTGCACTTAAGGATATCAAAATATTTTCTCCACTTTAAAGCTCATGAATTCCTAACATTTAGTACTTCTGCAAATTTTGGTGATGACATCTTTGTTCATCTCACATTTACTCACAGTATCAGCATTAAGTTTAGTCCTGACAGACTCAGGGTCTTAAGTTTGACTGAAATATCCACGTTCAGACAATTAAATAAGCTCACAAATCATGGAACGTGCCTTAGTAACTGACTTTGGATGCAGAGGAATTGCTCAATGTTTGCAGTTCTGAAGAAATCTCTCTCTCAGCATGGCTTTAGGGCCCTTTCTGTGAGAGTCTTGTCCTTCTGCTGCAGTAGGAGTTGCAACTGCTTCTGAGACAGAGAACATTTGTTTCTGGGTCAGACAACACAGTGCCCACCAGGATCCATCAGAGCCTGCAGGAACATCCCCACAGGAATCTCTGGGTACCAGCAGTACTCGCTGTGCCCAGCTGCAATGGACTGCAATGCTGTGGGCTTTGCTCATCCCACTGATTGCCAGAATTGCATCACATGCATGTGGAGATGGGATAGCTTTTTACCCTTGTTCCTGTGTGTTTTTCAGCTTTTAGACTTTCCTGAGTTGCTCCTCCAGCTGTGCAGCTGGGTGGAACCTGTCTGAGGAGTGGGACATGGGCCAGATTCCTGTTTGCACACCCAGTGCAGCAGTGCTGTGTTGTTTCATGGTGATACTGTGGGTACTTTACATCCTTGGCTGTTTCTTCTGGTAGCATCTGCTTTTCTGTTTTGATAAAATGGATTTGTATTAAAGAAAATTTGCCACAAATAAATTATTTAACACATAGGAGTTTGCTTATGTATGGTATTTGGGAGAGTTGGAACAAAAATAAAAACTATTCAGTATTCCTGCTGCTCCTATCTCTTGACTTTGGGTTAGTTTGTCCTTCTTGGGACATCACAGAGCAGGGGAGACCAAGGCAGGGCCTGTGTGAACCTGAGTGCTCCAGTCTGAATTCTGCCATCTTCTAATTTTTTTCCCAGTCTACAGAAATGGGGAGTGTGACTGACTGGGAGCCCAAGCAGATTTAAAGTTTGGGATGGTATTCCTTATGGATGGAGCTGCACAGACTTGCTGTCCACAGTGGCTGTTGCCCAATTTACTGATAAGGAAAAAAAACCAACCCTTGCTGAAGACAGATAACTGTTCTTGGATGATTTTACATTTTCTCTAGTCGAGGGACTTCATTATAAAGCTGCCGTCAGCACAGGGACAGACCTCAGCTCAGCTTCCATCTCCTGGGGTTTGCTTTGGGATCCTTGGAGCTGAGTGGAAGCTGCAGTCTGGTAGCCAATTTTTGTAAGGCAAAATAAATTTTCTTGCTATAATGAGATCACTTTTGACTGAGAATTTTTATGTATTCCTAGGAAGATGTTTAGGGGATACTGTTCACCACATCATTCTTTTGCTTAGTGGAAAAGGTGGTAATGAAATAAATGTCATTTGGATTATACAATTAGTCGTAGATAAAATGCCTCAGGATGAGCAAAATCGATTATGGGGACAGGAAAGTCCTTTCTGCATGGAAAATCTGGGAGCAGTGAGATTTCATCACTGCTGTAGAGTCTGCAGAGCTTTCTGCCCTCACATTGCCTCAGGTCAGCTCATCCTGCCCTGTGCTGGGCATTCCCAGTGCTCTGGCACTGCTGGAAAAGCTGATTACACCAGGCCCTGGGCTCAGGGAATTCCATCCTGGAGTCTCCACAATGTGGTGGAGCCAGCTGAGTAAAACCATGCCTGCTGCCGAGAGCAAAAGAGGTCAGGAAAAGAAGCTCTGGAGTTTGTTGAAGCATCTCGTGTTTCCACAGCTCCCTGGGCTCTGACATGTAATAAAAGAGTCCTTTGAAGGAAAAGTTTTCAAATTTTCTAAAAAACCCCATGCAAACAGATGTTTGCCAGGTTTTAAATATTTTCTGAATTTGGACTTATTGTAAAATTACTAACACAGGATTTTCCTCCATGCTGAAAGCTATTTTAATGAAAAGGGTGGAATTTTAAATACATACATCTACCGTAGAATATTTTTCAGCTGGCATTTATAGGACAGGTAAATTTATTTTGAATACTATTTTCTAGAGTTTTAAATCAAGTGCTTTTGTTCTTTAGGCATAAAATCTGTCAAGAGGAAAAATAGTTTTAAATTATTAATACAGATGAAGCAAATCAGTAACAAATATTTCACAGCAGCCTGAAGACCCAAAGGCAGAAGTCCTGTTCTTTTACCTGCCATGTAAAGGACTGAGACCTGGAATGAAGAGGCTCTCTTTCTATAACTGCCATGGCAGGAAAGGATTCTCTAGGAATTTTATGTCATGCCCAAAATTCTCAGAGGCTATTTTTCTGATTTTTAGCTTACCAACTGTCTTATTCTCTGGAACAAAAGGTGCTCTTGGGCTCTGGGGCCAGATTTAGTTTTTTATTTATTCACCTGCTCTAGACATTTGAGGAAAATGGTGAGTTATTCTGTCATTGCTTGCTGTACATTTTTTTTTTAATATTTGTATATATACTAAGAAATAGTTTGGCCCAAGATTGTTATTGAAAATCCAATATTTCCCCTAACTGCATTCAATCTTCCTGATGCCAATTTTTAAGGATGTAGAATGGAAAATTTCATCTCAGTGTTCTTTTCCCTTTCATTCTCCGATTCCTTAATTAAATTTAGGCCTATTTATGCAATTTATTTTGTGTTGACCTTTCAAGGACCCTAAAGCATCTGATGGTGAATGTAGAGTCTCAGTGTTTACTTCCATGGGTCCTTGAATGAATTTCTTATAAAGGCTAATGGCACTTTTGGAATTAAGGATGGCCAATGGGTTACTAACAAGTAGTAACATATGTGTCCCTGGAGATACAGAATTTTAAATATACAGAAATATATAGAAAGAAATACTGAATTATGTCATACACAGCATTTAAAATTAGGTAACACCATTACCACCAGCAATAACAGTACATCTGCATGTCAGAATAGTTATGAACATTTTATGTTGTATGTCTACTCTTTGACATGGGTTTACACTTAGTGCTGGAAATCCTGTGTGTGGATGATCACATCCACCTGTATCCCACAAAACATGGCTATACCTGTTCCTAAGGTGAGGGCTATCCATGGCCCTGTGGGGGACCAGAGTTAAAATCTGGTTTTTTGGTGCAGAGTCCGCATCGTGTATTGGCAGAGTTTGGTGTGTGCATCAGATGTCACAGGAAGGAGCAAAGAAAAGGGAAATGAAAGGAAGCTTCACACTACAGAGTAGTTTATTGACTATTTAAAAGATTGCTGGTGAGTATAACCCTCGTAGAGGTTAGAAGTTTTGTGATTTAGTTCTTATTTTTTACACTGAAGTAAAGTATTTGTCATTTGCTCTCCGGAAGGTTTTTAAAAGAGGCTTTGATAGAGGGCAGAGAAGGCAGCCCTGCAGTGCTGTTAGTGCAGGCAAGAATGAGAATCCAGCCATGCCTTTCTTCACCTAAACCAAAAGTACAAATGAGGAAAAGGCAGCATAGCAGCAGCCCAAAATGTAATTGTGACCCAACATTGATTTTATCTCTCTGACACCATTGTGTACTAACAAGAAATACTTCTTTCACCTTGAAGTACAAACCCCATAATTCCTTGTTTGTGTCTTACCAATGAATGCACAAGTCAGTATCTCTCCATTTCATTACTGGTTTGTTTGTGAAGTGTTTGTGAATCTTCAGAGCTTCCGAAGGGGATAAAAAAAATTATAAATAAGCAGAGATTCCTTTATAAATCAGCAAAGTTTCTCACTGGAACTGTGAACGTTTTCATGGCAGTAAGGAAAAGACGCAGACTGGAGATCAAAGTGCTTGGGGAGGAACCTCTGGGCTCATGAAACCCTTGTGCAATCCCAGCTTGGTTAAATGGCATTTGGCTGGCAAAACAGAGGAATTGCCATGAGATGCAGAGATCAGTGACAGAAAAGGGAATGATTCAAATACAGCCAGATTTTATAGGAAATATGGAAAGAGAAAGAAAAATAAAACAAAGCAGTGTTCTCCAAGTTTCCTGACAGAATGGCACCACTTCTGAAACGAGATATGTATTTTTATAAACTAGTAATGGTTAAAGTAAGCGTGTAACCTATTCTCTTGTTTAACAGTTTTGCCCTGTAGGAAGAAATGTGCAGTAGGATAAGCAATCTGACAATTAGTTTAAAACCTGAAGAGCAGGAGAGTTCATGTGCTAGGAGAGAGGAGCACTGTGATAAACGATGTGGAGAGGTGGGACACCAGGGCAGTCAGGGGCACTGGGCACGTCCTTGGCAGAGAAACGAGAGACAGGCTTGGGGACAAAGGGAACAGAGCAAAGCAAAGGAGGAGGAGCAGACCCTGAGGATTTGCAACACAAAAAGGTTGTACTGGGGTTTGGGGTAAAACTTGGACAGCCTGTGCAGGTGTTTACTGCAGTGGGAAGAGCAAACTGGGTGGCACAAACTGATAAAGAGATACCAAAACCAGCTCAGAGGTGCTGGAGTGCTGCAGCCCTCAGACTGAACAATTTCTGGTCAGCCTTTGTGTTTGCCTGGGACAGAACATCATGTTCCCAAAATTGCTGGTAAAATTATAAAGGAGCAGTTGTGAATTGAGCACTCTAAGGTAGAAGGGAGCCAGAGCCAGTACAGCTGTCTGCAGAGGGAGATGATGATGGAGTAGCTGGGAAAAGAGAAGGGAATTGCAGGGGAAGGAAGCCACAGGCTGCCTGAGTTGGTGATTTGTGGTTAGGACAGCCACTTTTTTGTTCCTTAGTACTTAAAAGGACAATTGACTTTTATCAGGAGCCCAATAGAAACAATTGAACGGTACAAACACAAGCACTGGAGATGTGTCTCTGCCACTCTTGCTTTCATTACGTGACAGCACAAGGTGGACAGAGGAGCACGCCCTTCTCACTAACTCACATTTGGTCCAAGCTTAACTGAAAATGTGCTGAGTGTCAAACAGGGGATGGGGAAAGTAAAGGGTAATTGGATTTTTTTTTTTAATTTGGTTGGTTATTAGCTTGAAAAGTGACCAATTTTTGTTCTGATTTGTTGGTTTTTTAAAATTTCATTTTAGTTCTAATGTATGCTTTGTACTTTATTATTTGGAATAGGTTAATATTTTAGAGGCTCCTTTATTCTGGTTGTTAAAAGTTCTTATCATTAACCTATCTGTCATTAAAGTATAGCATGAACACAATGTGCAGATTCTCATCCATGAGCTCAGATGCTACTTTGCTTCAGATCTCTAACAAATAAGGCACTCCCAAGGTCTACAAAGTGTCCAAAATGAGCACCTGTTAAATACTAAAGTATTCAGTTTACCCTAAGAAGCTTCTAAAATGAGCCTTGGTGTTATGACTTGTTAAAATATTACCTTGTTTTTGAAAATTTTAGCTAAATTATATATATATATATATATTTCTGTACTAGCAGTTAGTTTTTCAGGTCATTTTTTCAGGTTAATCAGTTTAGTTTTTTCAGCTCAGCAATGTCAGCAAGTGTCTTAGGGGAAAAAACCTGTTGTCCCAATGACTGCATTTCTCCTTTTGGATCATCCAGCATCAGAAACAAGGATGTTATCCAGTGCTGATGTGCCCAGAAGTCACCAGGAATATGACATTTACTCATATTTTTTGTACTGTAGCATGAATTCAATTCCAGTGCCTTACCTGGATCTCTTCCCAGCAGGTGAAGATCTGCTTAAGAATATGAGCATGAGAGGGAACAAAACTAAATAAAATATAGTATCTATAAAAACGAAAGTATCTCATAGTAGTCCCTGCTTCTGCCACTAAAACACTCAGAGCTCATTTCACTAATTCTGAAAGTCACCTTTACTCAACCCATCACTGCAGAGGAAAAGGACTCAACCTGTGCTGCTGCTGCTTCCAGATACTGTGTGAGACACTGACAAAGAG
This sequence comes from Pycnonotus jocosus, assembly GCA_013400435.1. Lineage (NCBI taxonomy): Eukaryota > Metazoa > Chordata > Aves > Passeriformes > Pycnonotidae > Pycnonotus > Pycnonotus jocosus. The sequence continues at coordinate 125,891 of VWYP01001118.1, read as the reverse complement.
CTTGAGAGCCTTAAAAAACCCCCCCAAATCCAACACAATTGCTCAGGTGCTGGAATATAATAAGAAGGTTGAGTCTTGCTTATTCTGGGGCACTTGTATGGCTGATACCAGTAACAGTTTGGATCTGAAGAAGTTATTTAAACAATGCTAGGCTTTGGTATTTTGTATGAAATAAATTAATTGCAGGTTCATTTTCAAAACAGTATCTGTGGCCAAAAGGTTGAGAACACATTTCTTTTAGTACTGAGTAAGGGTCAAGATCAAAATCATATAGCTGTTAAATCTTAGAACTGAGAACACTTATTCATATATATATATATAAATATAAAAATGGGTCTACATGATCTCCATTGCCAGATTTTGAAATATAATATAAATATCTAGCAAGAAATTGTAGCATGTTTTACCACCAGAAATATTTGGCTTAAATGCCCAAGTTTTAATAAGGAAAGAGAACACGTGGCTTTGTAAATTCCAGATGCATTTGCTGTCCTGACAAGGAAAATACAATTTTTCTCTTATAAATACAACAAATATATAATACCATGAATGCAGGGGGTGCAATGTCAGTTTTCCCAGCCAGTTTGCAGTGAATTGGACAAAGTAAATTGTCCTTTAAAACATATGAAATATGCATCTAAAGAAATAATTGGTAGATTTTTGAGCAAAAGTGTTTGTGACGGACTAAATCCCATGAGAAGCCTCTGNTGAAAAACTATATTTAAATGGTAAAACTGACTAAAAATCACAGCTTTTAGTCTCTATGTTGTTTTGTAAAAAAGTAAACAGTAGTAAGGAAAAGAGAAAAATTTTAAAAGTTTCATTTTCTTCTTTCTGTTCTTTTCTTTTTCCATAGTGTGTGTTAATAAACTGTTTGTTAGTTGTAAGTTGAGCCTGTTTTTTGCCTTTTTCTTCAAAAATCCTATCTCATTTTCTAAAGAACGAAATTTATTAAATCTAAAACCATAACAAGTGATCACACCTTAAAATGGACATGTCTCCCCCTGCTCTGAAATATGAGATTGAACGGGGGGACATCCCACGAGAGCTCTCCAGGAACAGCTGATATCACCCCTCTCACTGCTACCTGTGGTTCTTTGGGCAGCACAAAAGCCAATCCAGCTGACACACAAGCACCTGGCTTGGCAAATATGATAAAAAAAAAATAGTGTTGGGCCTTGATGTTTAAGTCAAAATTTAAAAAAAGAGCCTATCTATGAATATGTAGGGACTGTCCTTGAGGAAGAAGAGGTGCATGAAGAGAGTTGGTGCATGCTTTGAAAAGGTGAGAAGGCCTTGGTTATGTTGTACAGGTTGAGCTAAGGCTGCTGCAGTGTCACAGCAGAGTGACTGTGGCTCCTGCTTGTGGATCACCTGGAAAATAAACCCAAGGACTGGGAGCCAGAGCAGGGAAAGCTCAACCTGTGCTGCTGCTGGGGCACCGAGGGCTGTGTTCCCCTGCCTGGTGCTGCTTCCCTGGGGCTGAGCTGAGCCCCAGGGATGCAGGGAGAGTGCAGCTGGCAGTTTGCTGTGTGGGTGGCTGTTTCTCAGGGTATGAAATGCGTGAAATGATCACATACTCAGTCCAAAGCCCCGGGGAAATGCATTATTTATCACCCTGCCTCCTGATGGTGTTTGGTCTGGAGCTAAGTGCAGCTTTGGCTGCAATGATCAATGTGCAGAACCTCTGGGGCTGCCAGGAATGGATTTGGGAGCCACGCTGAGGACACTGTTATTACACTGCTTTTCTATTGCTTTCAAAATCACTTTGTAGCTGACAATGTGAACTGACAGCAAAATGAAAACATGTCCCACCCACTTAGGGCTTTCTGTACATGTTCTTCCTTCCTGTTCCCTTTAGTTGCCCTACATGAGGGGCTGGGTGTAGATCTTACCCTGGCTGGAGACCAAAATCTGGCTGCATTTAAATGGTGCAGACACAGCCCTGTGGGGGTTGGGAGTAAAGAAGGGGAATTTATTGCTGGAAAGGGCTTAGTGCTGCTGTGGAGAGATCTATTTACAGAGTCCACCCACCCTCAAGGGGCTCTGTACATGAACTTGGATTTGGGAATTGTACAGTGCTTCCCTGGGAGGGCTTGAAATGGGCATCAGAGAGAGGGAGACCAGGCATTGTTGTGTGGGATTGCACATGGTTTTAGCAGCTTACACAAGGCACAGGAAAAGTACACCTCTCGGTTTGACATTTAATTTTTTAGGTTTTATTACATAAAGACAGCTAAGCCCCATTAATTCACTGAGAAATCCTCATTGAAGTGATCAGTTTATGAAAATTATCTTCCTGCCATTGAGTGGAATTAATTGCTAATTTAAAAAAAATGTATGAAGGCAGAAGACAACATAATATATAAATAATGTATTTTCACTGTATTTTGCTAAGCCAAGAAAAATGCAAGTGATATGACCTTACTTACTCCTTAGATATATATATAGCCCCACAATCATTACTTATGTTTTAGAATGTTTTATTAAAAAATAAACAATTAGTTGAGCAGATAATCTACCTTTTTTTTTTCTTTTTTTGACAGAGCACTGGGCTGTGAAGTGAAAAACAGGATTACTTGTGAGAAAAATCAGAATCCTAGAGCAGCTGTGGCTAGAGATGGGATTAAACAAAATGCCTTAATGCTGAAACACAACATTAGAGGCTGAGGATAAATGTAGACAGTCGATGAGAAGGTTTGTGTACAAATTGGCTTAGACCATGTCTTGCCTTTGAAGATGAGTCCATTGGAATATTAAAACTGATGGGCACTAAAAAGATCTGCTCTTTGCAGGTCAAATCTGTGCTGGGAGGCTCTGATGAGGTGCTGCTGGCCCTGACTTTGGAGATCTGATGTGGCCAAAGAGGGCTGGGTTTCCCTATGGCTCTGCTGCCATTTGTCAGCTGTAGGGAATCTCTCTTTCTGTAGAATGTAGAAAAACAAAACAGATTTAATGGGTGGAGCACAACAAGAAGAGGGGTTTGCACTCTTGTTTGGAAAAGTTGGGGTGTGAGGGAGGAGAAAGGTGCTGGGGGCCTGTGTGGAGGGAACAGTTCCCAGTTTGGGAAGGTGGGATGGAGCTGGGGTTGCCCAAACTGTGTTCTCAGAAGAGAGGACACTCATTCAAGGGGCAGCTGTCACGGCTGCCACTTGTTCCTCTTGATGCCTCCCTCTCATGCTGTCTTATTCCTTGCTTTGGCTGCTTCTGTGGAAATACCTGATGAGAGTTTTGTTTTCTCAGACTCCTTGGCAGGGTGAGTGTTGCAGCTTTTTGTTACTTAGCAAGAGAAGAGTTTCCTGGGTGCAGTGCAATCACATACACGGCATTCAGGAGGAAACCTTCAGTTTCCTCAAATAAATGAAATGTGGGGGGAAAAAAAGCCTATTTGATATTGAATGAAGCTCCTCCAAGCTGAATCTGAAAATCACAACTTACTGAAAATGGCAGAAAAAAGGCAATTGTGCTCTCTCGAGATAAGAACAAGTGATAGGTGGATCAGCAGAAAAAAATCTTTAAAAATGAGTTTATTGGAAGGAATAAGATGAGCTGCTGTTATGTTCTTTATGTTGCAAACCTGCTACTGCAGCTCAGGCTGTTCCCATTGCAGCAGCAGGACCTCTGTAATTCAGCTTCCACCAGCATTTCTGGGCCTAACCCATCTTCAGGGCCCTATAACTCAGCTTTCAAATCTTCATTTGGTGCTTGCAATGTGCTGTGCTGTGAGTTAACATTTGACCAAACATCATGATGTGAAACTACTCTCCTAGTGGTGGAGCCTTTTTCAGATCAGAGTTGTGTAGAGTTACATATCTATATATTTATATTTATTCAGAGGCCCATGGCCATGTGGACTCTTTGCAGACTGTCCTGTGTGGGAAAATGGGCAGCTGAACACCAGTATAGCCAACTCATATTTTTGAGTTCACAAAGAGACTTACTCCTGCAGGATGAAGTAGTTGTGCAGTGCTCAGAGGAAGGCAGGAAAATCACAGAAGGCCTCTGAACCTGGTGGTTGAAAATGTCAGAGGTGGGTAGAAATTAAAAAAAATTATAATCTTAGTTATACAAGAAGAACAGGTGAATGTTGGTTATTTGTTGTGGTTTGAAAAAGGGCAATTTGGGCAGCTGGACTAAAGGTCTGATGTGAGTACCACAAATGGCTAAGATAGATATGATCCTTAGAGGTAGAATCAAAGTAGTGAAAAGGCACTGAAACTCGAATCCCTTGACTAAAAGTAAATCTTTTTCCCTCCCATATGGAGCTGTGTGAGGTGTGTTGTTCATGTGTTTAGCATCTTATAAAAATAGCACTTGAGCTGTATTTCTCACCAGTGTTTTCTACACACAGTAAATAAATACTCTTTGTGGCTATGCTATGGATTATGCCTGACAGTAATTTTATTTTCCAGATGTGTGTGTGGCTGCCTTGTTTAACACTCCCTGATGTGAACTGTTACCCCTCACCCTTGGTCACAGTGACCTGTGAGGTGCGGGTTCCCCTCCTGTGTTATGCTACAGGTTCTCTGTTAATTGCAGTGGAATAATGCTGCATATGCCATGCAGAGCTGGAAATATGGGCAGGGGAGGGTGTCTTACTTAGAAGTTTTTGTAGATATTTTCCAAAATTCTCTTGTGCCTGGAAATTACTTTAAAATGATGAGTGGTGCTAAAACATGCATCTGTAAAATGAGTAAACATAAGAGAATATTCAGGATGCTTTGGTGTGTATTAACTAACCCTTGTAGTGTGTCTGTGTGGCTCCTATGGAAGCAGAAGAACCTTTCAGAAGGGAATACCACTTTGAACACTTGATGTGAAAAAGCAAACCTTGGCCTACATGATGTACCTGAGATGGAAAGGAAGTCTGTGTCACAGTGAGATCTCAGCTCTAGCAAACAGGCTTTATTAGTGCATGTTTATAGGTCCTAATTTCCTCTCAAAATACCAAAGGCAGCCAGCTTGACATAGTCAGTTTGGTCACCATTTGATGTTTTGCCAGATCCCCCTCTCCTGAAAGGCTGTGTGGTGCTTCACTTCCCTCAGGAGTGACTGATGTGGCAGCAGAGGGGTCACACACAGCCCTGCCCACAGGTGGCCCTGTCTGCTCCCCAAGTGCCTGTGTCAGTGTGCACAAAAATCCAAGAAACCCAGTTCTCATTAGGGTTAATGCTTAATCACCTATTTATTGAATTAATTGTGGAGATTGTTTTACCAGGATTGAAGAGAATCACCGATTTTTCCAGCTCACTCAAAGCTCTTCTAGAGAGAGCTTTGAAGCAGAGGGAGCTGGCTGTTCCTTTATGGCCCTTCAGGAAGGGTTTAATGCTTTGCACTTCCTCCAAGTGGTTTCTCTGCCTGGCCTGAGCAGCAGTTTTGCCAGATCCAGGCAGACCCTGAGAGGCAGAGCTGAGGCTGTTCAAGAGGTGATTTCTCAGGCTGATGACAAATGGGCACTGCCAAGTAAACAGAGTGACAAAATGATTTTTTGCCAGCATGCTGCCTGGCATTTCTGATTGCCTGGGTCTGTCCCTTGGCTTTCCAGGTGTATTTCTTGGTGCCAGCTCTTTCACACAGTTGAGTTTCATGGTGGATCCCTGCTGGCCTGGCCTTCTGCTTGTGCTGGCAGTTGCTGTTGAGTTCTAGGAGGCAGCAGCACTGGCCACAGCCATCTGAGCCTTGTCCTGGCTGCACTGCTCACAAAGGCTCTGGGTTTTGCTGCTCTGGATCCTCACCTGGCTGCAATTGCAGAGCTCACCTCATTCCCATGGAGAGCAGGGCCCTGCTTGTGTCTGCAAGGACAAAACACTGCAGGAGTGGGAGCTCACCCGCCCCCCAGAGCTGCAGCAGCCACATTTGGGAAGTTTCAGCACCCATGAGGATGGCTTTTGCCCAGCTGGGTGATACAGAGAAGAGCTTCTTGTCCTCCCCAGCTGTGGAACATACTCACATCATCTCTCATTATCCATCCTCCCTCCTGTTCCAGCAGGAATTCCTCAGCCAGGAAGGCAGTGCTCCAAGGCATGGCAGATCCCAGCTGCAGGGAGTGTGTGCAGAGAACTTGCCCTTGGTGCCTTCAGAGCAAGGCCAGGCTGGAGGTGTCACCTGTGCTGTCCCTGTGCCAGGACAGCAGCTCTGGGGGGAACCCTCACTGCTGTTCCTCTGGAGAGGAGGCCTGGCAGGGTGGGAGCTGGGCAGGTGCTGGGCACAGGCCCTGGACCCTCTGTGGGGGCGGGATGGGACCCATGGGGCAGCAGAGGTGTGAGCTGAGCTCAGCTGTGCTCAGCAGAGCAATGGAGGAGCTGTGTCCCTCCAGGCTGGCTCTGCTCACAGGAAATTTGCTACTTGTGTATAGCAGAAATTTTGGATCAGAGGGAAAAGTAATCTTTTCCCCCTCACCTGTTTTTGACCTACAAATTCACGTGCTGCTGTTTCTCTCTCCTCCTCCCTTCTCATCCTGCTTGCTGTCCAGGGCTGTTTGGGACAGATTGTCAGTGCACACAGTCACTAAATTTGTAACCTTTGTCATTACCTCAGCCCAATGTCATAAACAGATCTTAAGCTGACCTGGTGTTTGCTGTTATTCTTTGTGGCTGCCCTGCTGGAGTTCCTCCTGATGATCTGCAGGTGGATCTGGATCCCAAAGGCAGAGCCTGCCTCTCCCACTGTGCTCTCTCCACAGAGCTGCTGGATCAGCAGGGTTGCAGCAATCTGTCCAGAGGAGGGGCAGGAGAGAGGATGGAGGCTGATTAAATTGCTGAACTGCATCCACTTGCAAGGAGTCTGACTTGCAGGTAGGTATTAATCTGTAATTGTGTGACAGGATTTATGTGAATACTTCCAGATTTTAGGTGATCACTAAAAGGTTCCTGGTAAATTTTTGTTACTGGTTTGTTTCTGTGGCTACTTGGGAAATTTTGCTGCATGGTTATAACATAGAAATAATTAAGATGTGTGCTTGTAAACAAATGTTCTCATTCAAGATGAACCAGAAGTCACTGAAGGTAAAAATTATTTGCTGTTGCTTCAGAAAATCTCATTTAGTAGCTGTAGTTTGGTTTGGAAAGAGAATATTCTAGAGAAGTAGAAGTGGGGCATCTTCATCACCAAAAGCAGAGTGCAGTGTGGTGTGACAGAGTGGCAGGATTTGGTACTGACTCCTCCTGGCAAACAGGCAAACATGCCCCAGGGAGGATGGTCTGGGCTGAGGTTTGATTAAAGGAGATACCTGGAGCTTGCATCCTCTCCCCAAAGCCCTTCCCTTGCCCTTCCTGCCCTTCAGAACCGCTGCCTGAACCAAGCACTGCCTTTCCCTTCAGAGATCCAAGCCTTGCAGCCTCCCCGGCTTCCACAAATATCTGAGCATTTCTGTGGAGTCAGCCTTGAAACGGATGGAATGACCTTTGGGGCGTTGTTAAATTCACTGACTGTGGGCAAAACATCCAATCAAACGGATGGAATGACCTTTGGGGCGTTGTTAAATTCACTGACCGTGGGCAGTGTGAGGATCAGAGTGGGAATGCAGCAGGCAGCACTGGGAATGCAGCGGGCACCCAGTGGGGATCCATGAGGGATCCAGTGGGGATTTATCCGAGGTACATGAGGGATCTATTGTGGATCAATTGGGCATCCAGCAGGGATCCAGCAGCAGTGCAGTGGGCATCCATCGGGGATTCATCAAAGATCCATGATGGATCCAGCAGGAATGCAGCGGGGATCCGTGGGGGATCCGTGGGGAAACCGTGAGGGATCCATGGAGGATCCGTGGGGGATCCGTGATAGATCCATGGAGAATCCGCGGGGGATCCATGATAGATCCATGATGGATCCATGATGGATCCGTGGGGGATCCATGATAGATCCATGATAGATCCATGAGGGATCCGTGGGGGATCCATGATAGATCAGTGATAGATCCATGATGGATCCGTGGGGTATCCATGGGGGATCCATGATAGATCCATGATGGATCCATGATGGATCCGTGGGGGATCCATCGGGAAGCGCCGGGCGCGGCCGTGCCCAGCGCTGCCATCGGGCTCCACCTGGCGGCCATCAGCGGTCATTGCAGCCCGCGCTGCTGCGGCGGGGCCGCGATGTGCGCCGGGATCAAGGAATACAGGGATAGAAGGATAGAGGGATAGAGGGAGCGGAGACACGGGGTAAAGGGAAGTGTCCGGGCAGCACGGATAAAGAATAGAAGGCAGTGTCCCGAGAGCAGAGATACGGCATAAAGAGCAATGTCCCGGGTCCAAGGGCAGGGACACGGGATAGAGGGCAATGTCCTGATGCTGAGAGCAGGGACATGGGGTACAGGACACTGTCCTGGGGCCAAGATCAGGATCACAGGATAACGGGCAGTGTTCCAGGAGCAGGGATGGAGGGCAGTGTCCCGGTGCTGACAGCAGGGACAAGGCTGAAGTTCCCTGAAGTGCCAGGGCACCAACCTGCATTCCACACATCAGTGCTGTGGGACACACCAATGCAGCTTTTGGCATTTTTAGGTTCTTCAGGTTTGCTCTTTCCACGGGAAGAGGGAAGCCCATCCAGCTGTTTAGAAAAGCCATTTTAAAATGCCGGAGCTGGGAATCGCGTCTCAGGCCCTCTGCAGTGCCTGGTTCAGAGCAGCTCGTGTGCCACACGCTGTCCCTGAGCTCCATCTGCCGTGGGGTTGGTGGGGACAGGGCGGGGGGGTACCTGGGGCTGCCATTTGGGAATGCTCTGGTTTGGAGGAGCACTGCAGGCCGGGCTTTGTGCTCCTGAGGCTGCCACAGGAGCTCCGGGGACCATTTGCAGCCCAACTGTTTCTGACCTTTTGGCAAACCTTGCTGGGGTTGTGTTTGCTGGATGTGCCTGCCTGGGGAGCTCTGTCCTGCTTTGTTCTGGCTGTTCTGGTGGCTTCACCCAGAGCTTTCAGGTGGAGGTTCTGTTTTAATGAGGAATTGAAGAGCTGCAGAGAGTTCTGACTGATTGTGGCATTGATGAAGGGGTTAACAGGATGGATTAAAGAGTCTTGAGGGGAAGCAGGTGGGACAGCTCCTCACTGAGGATAAGTGGAAGGAAATGCTGTTTCTCCCTTTTCCTTTAGGTCAGGCAGGAACAAAGTCAGGAAAGTGAGAGAGGCCAGCAAAGATCAATGCACATTTATTGCTCATAAAAGCATTTTTCTGGTATTGTTTTATTTTCCTTTTTTTTTTTTTTTTATCACCTGACCATTACTGTCCTTTGAATTNTTTTTTTTTTTTTTTTTTTTTTTTTTTTTTTTTTTTTTTTTTTTTTTTTTTTTCTTCTGATGCAGCCTGGAAAGAGTGTCTTTGCTGTTTTGTTTTCTGTCGTGTTTTTACTAAGGACAAGATTCAGCCTAAATCTTCCACTGTGTTCTGATCAGACCCTTATTCATTTCCTGGTAGGAAATGATCACTTTTGGTACACTGAGATTGTGAAATGGGAAGATTTCAATGCAAAAGATAACACCTTGGTGATGTCTTTCATTCCAGAAAGTTTGTAAAGTAAAGCCAGCAGTTTTATTTCTTGTTCTCTCAAACTTGAAACATTATTAAAAAGAAAAAAAAAAAAAAAGGAAAAGTGGAGAATAGGTCAGAAAAGATGGTAATTATTTATTTTTGTCCTAACCTCACCTGAAATACAATAAAAATAAGTGTAACTGTTATTTTTAGACAAATAAGAGAGTATGTCACCATATTTACTGCCACCAGAGCATTTCTCCTGCATGTGACATATACTTGGGAGTGAAAAGATGTAAAATAAATCTGTAAGGTGGATCTGTACCCTGAACTTTGCAAAAACCAGTGAGGCTTTGCAGGCTTTCCCCTGCAGTGAGTGCTGGCAGGGTGACAATTGCTGTGCAGGGCAGGTGGCACTGCCAGGCTGCCTGGGGCTCCTGGGGCTGTTCTGAGCCCTTCTTGCTGAAAGGAGGAGAGGGAAGAATGAACTTCTTGAAGAACAAGAGCTCAGAAATGATTATTTGATTTTCTTTTGATAACCAGTCCTGTTTTCACTGGGTTTGCTGTTGCAGTAGCCCTGGACTGCAATAGGATGATAAATCATAGAATTGTGGTGTAGATTTGCCTTGATAAGGGGACCTTAGCTCACCTGCCCTACCTGGGATGTGCCACTGTGTGCCAGGTGTTCACATTCAAACAGCTTTTCATTGTTGCTTTGATACATATCAAGGATTCTCATCACAAGCCATTGCTTCATAAAAAGTTCTAATGGGATTGGAGTAAAGAACCCTTTATTAAATGGCATGAACTTCTGGATCTGAACGTAATAAAATAATAATTTATGATATATTTTTAGAGATAAGAGATTAAAGTGCATATTAATTAAATGAATAATGAAAACCTTTGTGAGATTCTCTCCCACAAGTTGCAAGTAGCTGTTTAATCAAATTCTTTCTATGGAAAAATGCATTTCATTATAACATAATTAGCACATCTATTGTGTTTTTAATACAACTTGTGCTAAAGTGTATTTGATCTGGCGTTTGCTCATGGCAATTAGCAGTGAAGGAATTGAACTTTTTTGCTTTATTCCAGTCTTTGTAAATTATAAGTGCCATATCTGGGGAAAAGGGATGTGATTTTTTTAAAGTGCTAGAATAATCTTGGGAATATATTGGGGTAGTCATTAAGCAGTAGCAAAAAGAGAAGGTGAGGAGCTGTGCTGCCCAAAGCTGCGAGTTTGGGGGTGATTTTATTTTGTGGCACTGGTGTGTTTTGTTGTGTCAGTCCTGAGGCAGCTGGAGGGTTCTGTAGCCCAGAGTGACCCTGCTGCCAGTCTGGGAGAGCAGGACAGGGACAGGGATGGGGACAGGGCTGGGCTGGGTGAGGGGCTCGTCTGGATCCCGCTCCCGGATCCACCTGGGGCTCCCCTGCTCTGGGGCTGTGCTGAGCCCCAGCTGGGACTCTCTTCCCCATCTGAGGGGCAGCAGGACAGGGCAGAAGCTCAGGGGTGGTTCAAAGCCACTCTGCTGCCGGGCTGCTGCAGTCCCAAACATCTGCTGGGCTGTGGGATGGGTCCTGCAGCACTGGCAGAGACCCCGCAGGGTCCAACCTTCCCAGCTGCCCTGCTGGAGCTTTTCTCTACCAACAGGTGTGCAAGGAGAGGGGGAAAACTGCTTTCAGAGAAAGTTCTTTGGTGAGTTGGTGCCTAGGCTGGGTTTACTTTGGGTGTCTTTATGGTTGAGGTCACTGTGACTCAAAGCCTGATCTTGTCTTCCGAGTGGAACTCATTAATGCCCAGAAAATCCAAACTTGAGATTGGCTTTTATGTAGTAAAAAACAACGCAATACAATACAAGAATATAAAAAGAAACTGTCCAGTGCAAACATCATACACATTGGAAATGGATACAGTGTTCCTTAAAATAACTTTTAGAAAAATCAGGCTTAAAAACCAGCAATTCCAGGTAATAGAATCTGGCTGATACCTACCAAACTACTTGATTTGCTGCACTAAATAATTTCATAACTAACTTTACCTGCTGATAGCCAATACCACAGGTGCTGACAAAATCCTTAAACTGTAAGTATTATTAGTTAGCATTCTTTATAATACACAAACATGTGGAACCCCTATAGCACATACTGCTGGCTGGATTAAGCAAAAGAGAATGAACTCATTCAAAATAAAACCAAGGCTGTCACCCCAAAATGTACTTTTTAAAAACAAAAGATGGGATCCAAAGCTGATTTGACCAATGGACAGAATTCTCCTCAGTTTTCCTTTAGTTCATATTTGAAAATTTGAGTATGTTGTTGATGTTGCATTAGTGTCCAGCCAAGTATTGCATTGGACAACTTTTAACAGCAGTGAGGAGCAGTGTGAGACCATTATTGTGCATTGCTATTTCCTGCCAAGAAAACATTTTGGGGGAAGGGAGTGTGAGTTAGAGATGATGTGAACAACTAAAAAGCAAATTTGTGAGGTTCCACCATACTGGTTTAAGAGAAAAAAAAAAAAAAAAGTATTATTTGGTTAGCTACCAGATTTAAATAATCAAATCAACTAAACTAATAGATACAAGTCCAGCACAGATCCTGCACACTGGAGGATCTGTGTAGTAGGGCTCTGTTCCTGTTGGAGGCAACAGGACTCTGCACTGCTGGAAGCCAGAGACAGGCCATGGTCCTAAGGGACCCACGTTTTCCAAAATGTTTTTGGCTAGGTCACTTCCAGTGTGGGAAGTTTCATTCTGGTCATTCTATGGCTCTTCACCAGGTGGGAGACTGAACACAATCCCTTTCCAGGGATGTGGTGGCTGCAGCTCCAAACCTGCCTTACATTTGTGGTGCTTTTATGCAGCTGAGTGTGTGAGTGTGTAGCCTTCTGGTCTGGGAGTCTACAATATTTTCCTAGGTGGAAAATACTCCTTTTACAGTACCTGCTTAGAAAAAAAGCACAACAGTTTCACAGTAATGAGGCCCTTCATTTTTTTTGTCCCTGAAAAAATGCTATTGCTTTAATAATACTGAATAAACCCCCTGTTCAACCTCTTTTGAAATCTAGAGAGACCTATGTTTCCATCTAGAGAGATTTACAGTGTTGGGAGTCTTAACATTCCCCTGATCTCTACATTTCCTGCCCTGCAGGATATGTTCCATTGAGTAACACTGAGATCCTATTTACAGAGAGAAAAAACAATTTTGCTGCTAGCTAGAGCAAATTCTAGCATGCCAGAAATGTGCCTGAAATTGTCATCAGGCTGTTAAAAATGACAGATGAAACCAGATTGTGTGTCTAAAAATCCTGTCTAATTTTATCTTGAGTAACTCATAGATGTAGTAGAAGGCTATAAAGCAAAAATAATTAATAGAATGGAAAGAAGGAAAAAATAATGCTTCTTTTTGAAAATGATGGAATAATTTCTAATACTAAGTGATAGACCATATGTTCCTCCTCTCCTCTACTGGGTAAGCATAAGTGTGGAATATCAATAAAGATGTTTCAAGAGGGGCAGGCAAAGCAGCCAGCTGGAGATCCAGGGGGGTTAAACATCCCTTCCCAATGCCACTGAACCTCTCTCCCCCAGCGGAGGGTGACCTTGGATGCATGTGGATGGAAACAGCACAGGAGGAGAGGAATGAGGGAGAAACTGGGGACAAACCCAGGAGAAGTGGGGAGGATGGGGAAAGGAGGTGTGTCCTGGAAGACTTGATCAGGCCAGTGAACAGGAATTTTGGAGCAAAAAATGAATGTTAGCAAGGACAGTAGTGCTGGGGGAAGTTAATACAGGTGATCTCTGTGTGTCTTTTTCACCCTACTGCAGGTTTTGTCCATGCCTGTTTGAAATCCTACTACAGCCTGAGGGAAGAGCTGTGAGTTCCTCTTTGGCCACTGGCAGTCTCTTGGTGTCTATCTGTAGCGGGAGGGAGAAAATTCATGGCTACTTTGAACTTAATACACAAAATCTTCACTTGGTTCTGATCCATACAGCTCAGCTAACATCTTGAACCTGGGTCCCCAGTCATTGAGAAAGTCATAATCAATGTCAGAGTCTGAGGAGCCCGAGCCCAGAGAGCTGAGGGATTCCGCGATGGACTCGGCGCCCTCGTAGCCGTAGATGTGCAGGGTGTCGTAGGGCAGCAAATCCCTGTCGTTGTCAGCCTCATCCTTCTTCACCTCAATCATCATCTCCATGCCCCCGGCTCCCGGGGTGATGTTCCCGGGAGGTTTCTGGACCTGTGCATACGGAGAGGGAGCGGCTTCCGCCTTGAGGCCGTTCTTGCGCACGGAGTTGAGCACGGACACGTCGTAGCTGGTGGTGTCCATCTCGCCCCCTCCCTCCTCGTCGTAGGTCACCAGCTGCTCGTGGATCTCTGCCACGTTCCTCCCCAGCCCGCTCAGATCCTTCTTGTGCCTCTTTCTCAGCAGAATCAGCAACACAATCACTGCAAGGGAAACTTAGATGAGCGTGTGAATGGAGAAGTAAGACACTAAAAAAAATTGTGTTTAAGATACGTAACATAGTCTGAAGTGTTTTTTCTTGTTTGTTTTTTTTTTCTTCTTTTTTTTTTCTGGAGTGTTTTTTTAACCTATATTTATTTAAAAATAGTTAAAATTTCTATTTAACAGTAGGATTAGTTGAAGGAGTTCAGTCTGGACAGGGATTGTCCAGCTGACTCTTGAGCTGGAATCACAAATTCAAATGCATGGTGTCTCAAGGTCATTGAATCAACTACTGCCTTGAACTGGTAAATCTCTTAATGCCAAGCATCAGATAATACTTATGTGGTACTTGCAAAGCAGGCCAGTTCTCAGGCAAGAAAAAAGCATTCAGCCTTTTCTGATAGATTTTGAATGCAGCAACCAGGTACTGGTCTGCTGATTTGTTACAAATGTATTTATGTTCACTGTACTGCTTAAAGGGTTTCCAGACTAGTTCTGCCACAGGAAGCAGGAATCCTGTTGTTATTGCCCCAGCCCAAATTTCTTGTTTTATAGCTGTGTATGAGGCTGGTACCAGTAAATCAAGTATATTATACATGTGTGCAATAGCCTCTCCAGTGACTCAGCCTGTCTAGAGGAGTGAGCAGCGTTGCAGCTGAAGCTGTTCTAACAGGCCAGAGAGGAAGAGCACATGAGATGAATTAAATGAGTACAGCATTTCTGGCTTTGTGACCATTTCATAGCCACAAAGCTAAAGAAAGAACAAAACAATCCTCACACTGTAGTGCAGAGTTAGGAGAACATTCCAAGTGTCAGATACTCACCAATGATAGTGAAGATGCAGATAAAAATTGCCACCAGTGCCTGTATGCTGACGCCAACCTGCTTTGCTCTCTCCTCACAGAAGGTGAAGTTGCCTTTCTCGTTGCACTTGCAGACGCTGATGAGCAGAGTGTTAGTGCTGGTGAGGTCAGGGTCGCCGTTGTCTGAGATGAGGACAGGCAGGTAGTGGAATTTGGCCAGCTCCCGGTTGAACTGTCCGTACCTGACGGTGATGTTAGCCGTGTTGTCTGCAGGAAGCAAGGACAGCCTGTCAGTGATAATCTCCACCAGACTGCCCTCACAGATTGCCAGGCAGCTTCTTCCCCTCAGACACTGCCAGCCTTTCAGCACCACAGTGAAACTTTGGTTCCATTCAACAAACTTTTTTTTTTTTTAGTATGTTAAGCCTTTAAAAAGAAAGAGTTACTTAGCTCAGCTAGACCAGCCACAGGTCAGTGCTACAGCTTTTCTTCCCTGAGCCCCAGGGTGCCCGTCTGGGGAGCTGAGGAAGGGCAGTGCAGGGATACGCTACCGTAGTTCTCAATCAGGGAGAAGTTGCTGTCTTCTGTGGCCAGGGAGTATCTGAAGAAACCTCTGGGTGATGTTTCATCCTTGTCAACAGCTGAAATCCTGACAATCACCTACAAGGATGGAAGAGGTCACAGTTTTCAGTGCACATTGCCTCCAGTGATAAAATGTGGAGTATTTGAGCTGGGCTGTGTCCTGTGTAACCCTTCAGGAGAGGAAGGACACAGACATCTCAGGATACTCCTCATCAAGGTTTTCAGGCAAGCAATTTCTTTGTGTGTCACCCTTGGTTTTCCATGTTTTTCCTTTGCCTTCATGTTTTCATGTTATGCTTTGCCTTCTGATGTTTACAGAACTTGGAGCTCAGATTCTCATGGATTTTATGTAAATAAAGAAATGTTTTCATAGTTTCTCCTCTAGGAGGAGTTTCTTGGGTGATGGTGATGTTCACCAACGAGATTGAAGAGGTGGTAACATCTTTGACCAATCTCTTGTCCTTTTGTACAGTTGTATATAAGTTGGAGTCAAAATAATAAAAAAAGAGGAGCATTCCTGCTGACCCCGGACCTGACCTCTGCCTCGTCCTTTCGTGTCCTATTGTGACACTTTGTGGGTCTTCAAAAAGACCAGTTTTGCCTCTTAAAATTTTGTGTAATGAAAGCACAAAAAAAGGCCTCATTTTTAGACATATGGCTTGTTGAAATGTCTAAGATGATGTCTTCTAAAGTCCTCAGCCTACTCTGAATTGCTACTGTCATTCTTGGAATGCCATTGAGACTGCCATGCCTGAAGGACATGCTTGGCTTTTGAAATCTTCAACATGATGTACATTAGATGTACAAAAATGTGTCTGATTATGTCCCAAAGGTATTTGAAAAATGAAACTAAAGGTGAAATTAATGCCTTGCATGTTCTATCAGAAGGTCCAGGCAGTGATAGTGTCCTGGTTCCAGCCAGGAAGGAGTCAATTTTTTTTTTTTTTTTCAGTAGCTAGGAGGGAGCACAGTGGTTATTCTTGACTACCTTATGTCATTTCTGGGAGAGGAAAGGGATTCTCTTCCTGGAGAATGAGTTCCTTCTTTTGAGCAGGTGTGGTGGAGAGAGTAGTGGGATAATGCTGGTGCTGAGCCAGAGGGAGCAATTTGGGTGGTGTGGCTGCTCTGCACTCTCTCTATTTTTTAATGTATATATATATTTTTGTTATTTATATTGTTGCTATTACAGTTCATTTTCTTATCTCATTGCTGTTTCCAGTAAATTGTTCTTATCTCAGCCCCCACCTCTTATCTTTCCCTTTTGTTCCTCCAGTTCTCTTCTCCCTCCTGCTGCAGGGGAAAAGGGGCGAGCGAGTGGTGTGTGGTTTAGAGTTTCAGTGGGAGCACTAAACTGGGGAGTACCACCCCTAAACCATGACACAAAGTGTCTTAATTAAACAAATATTGCAGTGTGGGCTGAACACTCGTGTGTGAGGCCAAACAGGTAAATCTAAAATACCAACACCGTGCCCAGTAGTAACACAATTTGTGTGTGCAGATCCGTGCACTCTATGACTACAAAATAATGTCTGATGAGGCAATGCTTGTCTCACTAGTTTGAAATGGTTTCCTTCTCAGTATCACATTCAAGCATTTGTGTGATAGAACTGAGTTGCTGATTCTTGCTGTGCAAAGCTTGACTGTCCTTCATGGCTCAGCTGTTAATACACAGACATGAGAGCCTGCGGGGAGAGGGGCAGTGCAGCCCATGTGTGCAAGCAGATAAAAGTCAATATTCCAACAGTGCAATATCTTTAAGAGATATTCCTGACCACTGATGTTTTGAAAATCAGTGAAATGATCAGGTGTTTTGGCATGAAAACTGAGACTCCTTTTTATTAAAAGACATCTTTCACTTGAGCTGACAAGCAGTAATTCAGGTTTCAGGGAAAAGCTCTGCCTGTCTCACCTTTCCAGGGGCAGCATTTTCACACACTCGGGGCTCTTCAGGAGAAACCAGTTCTGGAGCATTATCATTGACATCATCCACTATGACGTGAACGTGGGCGTGGGACTCTCTGTCGGAAAGACGGCCTGCAATGACAGCAGGGTACAGGTCACAGGTCTGCAGCCCCAGTGCTGCCTAAACTCCCTTCCCACACTTGGGGCCCACTTCTCTGCCTCCCACATTATGAGGAATTTCTAGCTCCACTGTATCTTAAAAACTTAAACTTTTCCTCTGAGACTAAGTTATTTTCCTAAAATCTCTCGTAGTGGTTAAATCAAGGATCTTTCAGAAATAAAACGGCAGTAGCTTATGGCTTCCTGATTCTTCTATGCATGGCCATGGATTGAGGGTTGTTCTCTGGCACTAAAGCAACATGGACAGAGCAGGCCATTTCTATATTGTGAAATATCAAACCAAGCTGGGACTGGCCTGCCCCACTCCCTGGAGCTGAGCAAAGCCAGGGGCCAAATCTTAAAATCATCTCTGACCTATTTGTAGGAACTTGTTTGATTGGGAAGATGATGGTGCAAAGGAAAAACACTTCTTTCATTCCTAGCTCAGTAGGAACAGGCTGTCAGGTTGTGCCTTTCCTTTCTGATAAACTGCAGCCCTGCTGGAAAGGTGTACCTGGATTTCTTTCAAACTGAGAAATGAGTGGCACTTACCATCTTCAAGGATCTCCACAGCTGCCACAGTGATGTTGTATGAGGAGCTGAATTCTCTGTCCAGAGGCTTGGGAAGCTGAATAACTCCATTATTGGATACCCTGACGTAGTCTCCATTAGGACTGGCTCTACGCTGAATATATCTGGTTTTTGTTTAAAACAAAATATGTCAATGCAAGGCTGATAATGCTGTGTTTCACTTCATCTCTTCTCAGAGGAAGGTCAGAGAGTCCTTGTGTGACAAATTACATTAATATCTTGACCAGGAGGGCTGAGAATGTTGCCCTAAAACTATGCAGGCTGTGAGAGTGAAATACAGCAGTAGAAAGAGTTTCCAGATTATTGTACTTTGCTCTTTCAGAAGTCTATTTCCTTCTCTAAGCACATGTTTGAGAGAGCCCTTACAATAAAAAAATAACAATAAATTACAACCATGTAAAAATATCCAGGTTTGTATTTTTTCCCTAAATATGCAAATATTTTATCAGTAAATCTATGTGGTAATTACATGGGTAAATGAAATTTATGTTCAGCTTTTGGTGAGGATATATATCCATGGCTGCAGTGCTGGAAAAATTAAGTTGGATTTCCTTTGTTTTGTTTGGCATGCAGATTCTAGAAAAATAGGGCCAAAGTCTGGGTTCTTTGTGAAATTCTTGGCACTATTAATGGATTCTGCACTTTTAAATGGAACTGCTATAGCGGGTGTTGTCTTACCTGATTTTCCGTTTAGCTGCGTCGGGGTCCTCTGCATGAACTGAACCGAGTGTTTTCACTTCTGCATGATTTTCCCTGACTTTAAATTCATATGGGAGTTTGGTGAAGACAGGAGGCTCGTCCACGTCGGTGACCTGGATGGTGACTGTGGAGATGCTCCGGGGGTTGCCGGGTTTGAAGTGCCGGAGGTTAACGGTGGGGTCTGTGGCCTCAATGCCAAACTTGTATTCTGATACTGTTTCAAAGTCCAGGGGCTAATAAAAAAAAAAGACAATTGCAGATATTCTTCCATTGGTGATGTCTAAGCAAGCTTTCCATTGGCTCTCTCTGCAGGTTTAAGATCTATGCTCTAATTCATGTTTGGCAATGTTACCAAATTTCATCTTGGCTGGACCCAGGGGGGAACGTTTCCCAGCTGAACCTCTCTATCATAGCGTGCCTCAAACTACATCTGGTGTGGAACAGATTCATCCAATAGTTTGGCAAAATAATTTTCTTTTGGGTTAAATAATTTTCTTTGTATAAATCTGTAACTACCAAAAGTTGGTCAGCTCCTGTTCCCCAAAGGCTGGGGAAGAGATTCTCCTCTTGGCTAAGCTTGGTGTTCTGAAGGCACTCAAGGCAGATTGCAGATCTGCACTGGCTGACAGCTGGGGCATTTAGTGATAAATTACATCCTCTTCCCTGTTTTTCCCCTTGCCTGAGACTGTAAAAGGAATCACACAATGGGAGGAAGGCCAGGAGCTTGGGCAGTAAGAAATGCTCCTTTCAAAGCTTCCTTTGTTCTACCACCTGAGATTGTAAAAACACTGAGGCACACAGCAGTTGTGGTGACCCTTGTTTTTCTCTTTGAGTAGACGTTACAAAGCAAAGCAATGGGACTTATCCAGCAGCTGACATTTTATCTCACATGGCTCTGTATTTAAAATTTTGATGTGTGCATGGCCAAAATCATTTGGCAGAACAGGGAGGTGAACTTTGCCCACTGCATGTTGGAGGAAGAGCTGGTTCCAAATCCCCAGGGAGTGTGTGTGGGGTCGTGAGTGCTCCTCCTCCGGGCAGGCACTGCATTCCCCAGATCCTGGGAAGCTGGGGAAGAGCTGCACCATGTGAAGGGGAGCTGCTCACACCCACTGTGACCACAGCCAAGGATTTTACTGCCAGTCTTGAAATCCTTGGTACTGTTTTTCCTGAAAGTTTTCTCTTTTTAATGACATTTCTAGTCTTAGCAGTTACAGAGAGACATTTGGAAGGGAAAAACACATTCCTGTCAATCTGAGGATTACAGGAGCTGATTTACAGTCCTCTCTTCTCTTTTTTTTTTTAAACAGCAAGTCAATGAAATCAATGAAGTCTTGGTTTGGCAATGCTCTGCAGCAGTCCCTAGGTACAAATCAAGTGGGTTTGAGAATTTAAAAAACCACAAAGAACAGACCCTAATAAAGGCTTAGGAGAGTCTTAAGGACTTATAAGAAATTAGTGGGGAAGCTCTGAAAACTTTGAAGAGCTCTGAAGCTCTTGAGGAAAGGAAGGGAGCTGTGGCTCAGATTGGAGCAAACGCCAAACTGCAAAAGAGACTTTTCTAAAAGAGGTCAGGTGGACTTGTTTACATTTTCTGCTTTAGTTTCATGTGGGCTGCAGAAGGGAAGGATTCTTTGACTTGGCCAGTTGGTTCAACACTTAAATCACTGCCTCTTTGAAGCATCCATCCACTTAAAGTTTGAGAGAAGCCCAAAGTGCGTAACCTGAATTTCTGACACAGCCCCCACTGCACTCTGCAGTAATTCTGGAGTTTTTCAGGTCTGGAAGTTGACTAGAAATCTCCCAGAGCTTGGAGAGCTGGTGTTCAGGATCAATATACTTCATGCTGACTTTCATGAGTTTCCATTTTTTCCTGCTGCTAGTCCTAAACCAAAAAATCACTTGTTACACATGGAGAACCCCAATAATCATCTTTGTTACAGGGAAAAATACCTTCTTAGGCCTAATGATTCCTTCATTTGTGTATGGATTTGCCTCAATGTCAAAGGTGTCCCTGAACTCTCCTTGGATAAAGCTGTATCTTGTATTTCTGTGCTGTGGTTCATCAATATCTTCTACTTTGACTCTGCCAACTTCTCCTCCTACTGAAATGTTTTCAGGAACTTTAAAGTGAAATGATGCTGTTAAAAAAAGAGAAAAATACATAAGGCTCATGGAAGTTAGAACTTAGTTAAACCTGTTCTTTCTTGATAGATGCACATAAAAATATTTCATTGAGAATTTAGCATTGTGTATCTCTAAGACATGTAAAAGTATAAATAACACCCCAAATTGTCAAAGATCTTTAGCAAAGGCATGAGATTAATACTGATTTTTGTTTTCTGTTCTAGGCGTGCATTGCCCGGGAAAAGTGGCTCTGGCTGAAGCACAGAAGAGCTTCTGAACACGTAAAGTTCTTTTGGCAGTTTTTAAGGAAAGCTGAATTGTGCTGGCCTGTGAGCTGAACTCGCTGTGTGTGTGCCAGCCCAGGTTTTGGGTGGCTCAGAGCTGTGTGGCACTCACGGTGTTTGAACACTGGGAAGTTGTCGTTGATGTCAGACAAGCTGATGATCACCGTGGCTGTGCTGGAATCCCCAGAGAAACCCGGAGCATCCTTGGCTTGAACAACGATCTCGTACGTTGACTTGGCCTCTCTGTCTAAATTAGGCTCTTTTGTATAAATCACACCTGTGAAAAAATAACATGGAATACAATTAGATTTTGCAGCACCGACATCTGAGAGTCCGACATCTCTTCATCTTTGTCTTCATCTCCTCAATTTTGACAGCAAATTTTTATCGTTTTTAATCTCCACACATTCAGCTTTAAGTAGCAATTTTACAGTGGTATTTTTCAAGAAATGCTAGAAATTTTTCTGCATGATGGAATATTTAGGAGAGCTGGTGCAGGATATTCCTTTTAATGGCTCTTTAACCTCTTTACTTGCATTCTTTGCTCTAGCACTCTAGTGTGGTTACAAGAGATACAGACATTAGTTTTAAAACTGGGCAAAATTTAAGCTAGAAAGCTTAGGAAAACAAATGATTATTGATTACTGAATGGTGCTTCAGAATTTGTGTATTCCCTTTTCCTGTCTGGTCACTGGAACTGTATCTATGCTGAACTGAAAACATGAACTCTTCTTAGCTCCTGGTCAGTCTTTCCATAAGTGGGGAAAAAATGACCTTTTATCTTTTCACTTTGTTGATGGCAGCTGGTATCCTGATTTTATTAGCTCATTTCCAGATGCAGACAGTGGCATTGTGGAGTGTGAATGAAAAACCTTTCTAAATCATGTTTAAAATGATATTTTTGAACGATTATTCCTCTTTTCCAGAATCAAAAGGCTTAAAACTGTGTTTTCTTCAAAGTGTAGGGTATGGGCAAAGTGTTAGGACATTTGTTAGGACAAAGTGTCTGACTTACCAGAGTCATCAATGGTGAAATATTCACCTCCAGTGGTGACTTCGTAGGTCACCGTGGCATGCCCTGACACTGTGGGGTCATCAGCATCCACAGCTGTCACTTTGGTGACTGAGGTTCCTGGAAAAGGATTTTCAAGGTGCACATTAGCATAAATTGTGCTTCCTAATGCCAGCCACGAAGGGAGAGGAGTGAGAGGACACACCTACTGGTGACATTTCTGGGACAGACCCATTGAACACCCTCTGTACAAACACGGGGGCGTTGTCGTTGATGTCATACACCTTGATGATGAATTTGGAGGGGCGTTCCAGGGACCTGTTGTTTGTTTTGTCGATGATGAGGGCTGTCAGCTCGTACTCTGCCTTCTTCTCCCTGTCCAGCCTCTCGAAGGCGTACACGTCCCCCGTGGTGTCCTCCACCTGGAAGATGGTGTTGGCATATTCGCCCTCGATGATGTACTTGGCGTTGCTGTTCCTTACGCTGGATGTGATCTGGAAGAGAAGTGGAATTCAGAGAGGTAAAGGTGGGGTCTGGCAGCTGGGTGCAGCAGAGGATTGACACAGTCAGGAATTCCTCATCCCACCGGGACCCAGAGCAGCCCTCGGGACTTTTGCTGTCAGCAGCGGCACAGCAGCAGCTGGGCTTACAGGATGACACTTGTCCCCACACTGAAACCTGCTTGCTTAGACAGAACAAGGCTTTTTAAAAATCATACCTCATATTTCTGAAAGGTATGAATTGTTCCTGCAGCCAGCACTTACAAATAATTAACTTCATTATGTCTGAAATAGCATGAGCCACTGTTCAGTGTGAGTTATTCTTGTTTGCAGCTTTCTGGACCTGCCAGGGGTTTTTGCTCACTTTCACAGGATTACAGGAGGAAATCTGTATTCACAGCTCCTGACATTATTCAGCATTAGCCTCTATTCCTTAGCATTTAGCAGAATTCCTGCCATAGCTGACAGCTTTCTTGTGCTCAGTCACATGCAATCCTTTAATAGGCTCATGCTATGACAGGAAGGTTACATTTCCACCCCACAGATTTTAGAATTTAAGGTTATATGCAGTGAAAAGGGGATGCAATAAGAGGAATGAGCATTAATCAGTTTTAAAATATAATTTAATCCAATTCTAAATGCTTTTGCACACTACTTGATCTGCAGATAACGTAATGATTCTTCCCCTTCTATACCCTCACACATACAGGGTCACTGCTAGAGGCTTTAGACCACAATTTTCCATGCACTATATCAGCATTCTTATTTCAGCCTGCTAATTATCAAGGATTGCTGGGTTTGACCGAGTGTTTCCAGCCTTTTGTTATTGATGTTATCACAAATGTCAGCTGTTGGGTGTTCAGGATTTGATTTATCCTGTAGTTGTCATTTACTGTTGAGCATTGTTTAAATTTTGAAATGTGTCATTAGTATTTCCACCCCTCATTCCTCAGTCATGCTTCTGGCTGCTGGGCCTGCTGGAGAGCAGTTCAGAGCTCTGCAGATGCCACAGGAGAAATAACCCCACCCCTGTCTCAAAGATGGGACAGTCTGTGTCTTCTTTCTTCATTTTTAGTACCTGTTCAGTGTCAAAAGCATGAACTCCTCAGAATGCCTTTTCTGGTGCTGAGGATGGACACACAAAGGAAAGCTCCGAGGTGGAGCAAGATCAAATCCAAAGGTGCCAGCACATTCCTGCACTGTCACTCAGCCCTCGAGGGCTCAGTGCTGCCCATGCACCAAGCAGCCTCTGCAGGAGCCATCAGGGGCCTGTGCTGGTGAAACACCCCGGACAAAGGGAATCACTGTTGTTCAGGACAGCTCCAGGAACAGAAGCTGCTCCTCACTCTGGGGCTGAATGGGTCTGACATGAAGCAGAGATGCCCTGTGGTAGCCGAGAGGACCCCGTGGCCTCTGTGCTTTCTCTGTGGTGCTTTCTGGCAGCCCAGAGCAGCCAGCAAGGCCTGTGCGACTTTGCTGGGACAGCCCTGACAGACGGGAGTGCTGTACAGGGCAGGGAAACGCTCAGCTGCATTTCTCTGCAAAGCGTCACAGTGCACACCTTTGAAAGGCTGGCTTGGGAGAACTTTCCCTGGGCAATATGCTGTTGATATTAGGCTTTTATGAGCACTGCCCTGAGGAAAATGAGTTTGCAAGCAGGTCAGTGCTTGTAAGTATTTTTTTAAATTATTTTCTTTTGCTTTGTGCAACAATATTTTTAATTGTGTAACAGTATTCCGAAACGTAGCAACTGTGTTTTGTGTACCAGCTGTGAGATGTAAACTGTGTGTTTTTTAATACATAGATTTTTTATTTGCCGATCTCTGAGGTTGCTGAAAGAATCTTGTGCTGCCAGAAAAATCCTGACATGCACCAGTCACCAGATCTCCTTCCTGACCATGCACCTGCAGGTAATGTGGCTGATCCTGCACTGGGAATCTCCAGACACGCTATTCCCTTACATTTGCTTGTATTCTTCAAAGCAATTAAAATTCCTTTGGCACTGTTCTTCATTTACTCTCTGCCCACATTTTGAAGATTTTAACAGATTAATATCTAAGTATTAAGTCCCATTTCTATTTCCTTTTCATTTCTCCTGCCTAGCCTGCAAACAAATTCTGCTTTTCAAGATCCCCATTTGCTATTTTCAGTCATTGCTGCCAGGTCGCTGCTTACCTTGCCAACATGGTGTGGCAAAGGTGTATCAATCTCCTCTTTGATGTGCATTTGGTTCCAGATCCAGTCTCTCTTCTGGCGTTTGTGGCTGCCATCATTTGAACAAAGGTTTGGGGTTGATTTCTGACTTCCTCCGTCAGCAAATGCTGGAGCCAAGAACAACGAGAAAAGTAGAATAAGGTGGCTCATCTCCTTCTGTAGCCTAGAAAGTAATATAGAAATGCAAAAATATAAGTAACAACAGAACCAGATTCAGCAGAGGGGGCGTGTGTAGAAGTGCAAATGGACATTCCTTCCATAGGGAAATTTGAGTTTCTTTTCATTTGCCTCAGCATCAACATTTGAAGGCTTCTTCCTTCTATGAAACAGTTTTAGCTGGATGAAAACTGTAAAAACCAACACAAAATATCTCAATTAAATAAAAGGTGAGTTTTGAATGCTGGTGTAGGAGCCAGCATCCCCCTGAGTGGCTGTCATTGCTCTGAGGAGTGCTCAGAGCTGAGGTTCCCATTGTGCACAGGCCAGGGCAGCCTGGCACCGTGGCTGAGCTTGAGTTAACTCCACTGGGATGAAACGTTCAGGCTTGACAAACCCAAATGCAATGTTTTGACATGCCCCGACACAAAATGTGCTGGAGTCAATACCTTTCCATGGAGAATATTGATTTAGAATAAAATCTGGTGGGTCTTTTAGGTGGAAAAAGTTATTAGTGTGAAATTTTCAATCAATTTCAAGTACAATACAGCAAATTATCTTTTTTTAAGAGCTCATCTATTGATTCAACTCCTTGTCTTCTGAAGCTTTTGGAGACTCACATAAAGTTCTTTTATCCCCTGTTCCCAGACTTTAATATCTGCAAAATGATAATGTGTGAACTGATTTTCAGGTGAAACCATATTTTTGCATCCTGTGTTAATACTAGCAAACTTTAGGCCTGACTTTCATATCAGAGGAGTTATTTTAATCTTATCAAAGCTGATTTATTTTCTAACTGAATTTCCCATTCCCGATATAAAGGACTGCCAAGGAACTTTAACACTCAAGTAATCAGACTTTAAATTGCACAAAAATGACTTTCCATTAGCTTTTAGGAGCTGTCAGCATGCACATCAAAAATAAACCCGCTAATTGTGATGAGAAGTTGACATCACACAGGCTGCTAGATGCGAGATTAAATTAATATTTTTGTCAGGAAGGTGCTGAGACGTTTCCAAAATTACTCTTTGGTAACCAGGCAATCAGTGTTATCCCATGGTGCAGCATCAATGTCAGTAAAAAAGACTTTATTTACCACAAAATGTTGCTTTGCTGTACTTTTCTCTCTCCCACACTGTTGTACATAAACTGAGGAAGGTTCCTCCTTTGTGGCTGTGTGGGAAGTGACCCAATAAGGTGCCTTTGAAGTTGCTTTTTGGTAGACGAGCTGTGTTTGATACAGTTTTCTGGATTCAAACAAAGCTTTTTGATTTAGCTGTTTTTTTCTATTCTATGCCCTTAGCTTGACTCCGAATATTTTTAGGAAAATGAATATGATTTAGTTGTGTTTCTATACTTTGAGTAGATGAACATTTCACAAGTGGAAACTGGGAGGCAGTGATACGATTCTATTGTGATTGCATGAGCTTGACTTCTATCCATAAAACCACAAAACACGATAGCCAAAGGAAGCCATTGGACAATGCCAGCCAGCAGAGGCTGTGGTTTTGCCAAAGGACAGACTGAAGTGTTTAAAGAGCCTTTTCCTCCTGCTCCTGGGCTGGGTGCAGCTCTCCTGTAGTGCTGAGCCAATGCCTGGAAGCTTCAGAGCAGAAAGTGCTGAGTGAATCCATTCACAGGCATCCACGTGCATTTCAGCTGGAGCTGTGGCTGCCCCGTGCACTCAGCATGTCCATCTCCGTGTTTGTAGATTTTAAGGAGGCTTCAGTTCCTTTAACTTCTGATTAATGGGTTCCTTGTTAATATTTGTCCAACCTCCCTGGGAAGTGGAGGGTTCCTTAGGCAGCAGTTTGGAGGTTCTTGGCTGCCCTCTGGCACTGCAGCTCAAACACAGACTGAGCTGGGAGAGCCTCCTGCAAAAACTGAATTCTGCTTCACCTCTGGCATCTTTTGAGCTGCTCATCTTGGGAACATGACAGTGCACACTGGAGCTCTTTGCTGTCCTGCAGGGCCGCGGGAGGTGCCTTGCTGTGCTGGCAGGCTGACCCTGAGGACACTTTCTCCGTGGCAGCCTTTGCTGTTCAGTGTCCCTGGATTCCTCCCCAGGCTCAGGAATGCCCTTCCCTGGCAGCACACACAGAGCAGGGCTCTGTCCTGGAGGGAAGGCCCCTTTCCCTGGGTGCCAAACAGGCTGGACCAAGTGCTCTCTTCTCTGGCTGTGACAGAGGCAGCAGCACAAGGGACATTCCCATGCCTGAGCAGGAGAATGCATTCCCATGGACTCAGAAGCAGGAAGGTTTCTGAGGGAGAATGGGATTATTAACAGGTAGGGATCAGCTTTTCCTTTCTTCTTGTGTCTGCTGGGGCAGCCAGGGCTGAGGGGAGGGAATCAGGTGCATCCCTTCAAGCAAGGACCCCCAGCTTGCAGCACCCTGGGGATGCAGGTGGATCTCCTGGATGCTGCCAGAGTCCCTGCCCTGCTCTGCCCTCACACAGCCCCCAGTTACCCCTCTGTCCCTGACTGATGAGCCCAACTGTTCTGGTTCCTTTCAGTCTAATCAGGGACCATAAATGTTCCTGGAAGTTAGCAGGGAATGGTTTATTCAAGCAGCTGAGATTTTTGCTTTGCTCTTAAATTTTCTTCCAACAAATGATGGGTTCTCCCACCCATATTATTCATTTTATGTGTTGAATTATTTTAGCAAATAACTCTTGGTCTGCAGGGTACTATAGACAGTTAACTGAGAAATTCTGGTGTTCAAAGTGATTTATGTGACACATGACTCATATAGTGCAGTTTCTTCTTCCAGCCTGGGAGTAATTATTAAAAAATGTTGGGTGGAGATAGAGACAATACTGTACTAATTAAAAGTTTGCATTTTACAGGTTGCTTTGGCAAGTAATCAACTGTAAAAGTGATGAACAGCTGATATAAATACAGTCTCCATGTAATGAAACTGCATTGGATAACATATTCTTATGAACATTTGTGGTTTTCTGTTTTTTTTTTTCTGGTTTTGCCTTTCACCTAGTTTACTTCTAACTCTAAAAGTGTGTATATTAATGCTTATGCAAGGTTAGTTTAGTTGGCAAATAAATTTGTTCTATGCTTGTATGTTAAACAAAAGTTAAACCAGACTTTTGTACAGAGATTTTAGGAAATGAGAGACAGCTGCCTCTGAAATGATGTATTTTCCTGGTCAGTCTTACTAAAACCTTATGCTTATCTTTGAGAATTTTTCAGTATCCAAAACCCACTAATAGTGGTAGAGTGGTGATAATGAACATCCTGAGAGAGAAATTTGCTAGAAGTGGCTCTCGTACACAAGGGAACCAACACATTTTGAAAGGGTCATGTCCATGTTGTTATAATTTGCATAACTGATTGTGAAAAAGGCTACAAATGGAAGATTATTTTTCTCTTACTGCAATCTAAATGATGTAAATAAAAATGAAAAACCCCATTAAAAATTTAGTCTTTCTTGGAGTAGACAACACTGAAAAATTATTTTTCAGATAGAAAAAGTATACTTTGATACACCATTTAAAAGCCTCCAAAATTGCTGTTCTCAATAAAACCATGGCAGATACAGAGAGCAGAACCTGACCTGGTCTCAGGGAGCAGAAAGACTGAACAGCCTGGCCATACAGAATCCATTTTAACATGAATTCCTCATCTATGGGATGGGTAAAACCAAAAGTAAATGTGTGACTGCAGCAAGCCCTAAGGAACAGAAAGCTAACACACCAAGCACGGGAGGGGGATAAATGATCCTTTTCCTGTGCAGTGCTTTAGTGTTGGTGAGCAGGCAGAACATTATTAAAAGAAAATAGCTTTAGGAATACTTAATGCTTTCTTTCAGGGGTCACAAAGGGCTGTGCAAACCTGGGCTGACAAAGCTCCTGGTGTCTCTGCCAAACCCTGCAGGCAGATAAAAATAATCCAGATTATCCCTTCCAAAGGGGCATGGGAAGCACAGAGGGCTGAGATGGGTTTGTGGTGTCCTGGCAGGGACCATGGGCAGGAGTGACAACGCTCTCAGATTTTGCTGTCCCAGTTCCCTCAGCCCAGAGCTGGTGCCCATGGCTGTGCCCAGCCCCCGGGGGAGCAGCTGGAGGTGTCCCCAGGGTGTCCCCAGCTCTGTCCCCAGGGTGTCCCCAGCTGTGTCCCCAGCTCTGTCCCCAGGGTGTCCCCAGCTGTGTCTCCAAGGTGTCCCCAGGTGCGTCCCCAGGGTGTCCCCAAGGTGTCCCCAGGTGTGTCCCCAGGATGTTCCCAAGGTGTCCCTGGCTCTGTCCCCACGGTGTCCCCAAGGTGTCCCCAGGGTGTCCCCAGCTCTGTCCCCAGCTCTGTCCCCAGCTGTGCTGTTACCTCTGCTCCGTTCCCCTCCGTGGTCCTGCTGCACTCCTGGGGCTCTCGTGGGACAGGAGCTGAGGGCACCCAGTGACAACAGGAACTGGGGAGGTCCTCAAACCTCAGTGACACTGAAAACAGCTGCCTGAGGAAATCGTGCAACTTTCGCCTCAGAGCAATCATTTTTTATTTGCATTTTCGGATGTAATTTGTGGCGGGGCAGAACTCCGTGTTTCTCTGTGCCTGTCACATGTCCCCAGCAAGGCAGAACGATCCAAATTGGCCTTTCCTGAGAACACTCTGCTGCTTGTTCCTTTCCAGATTATTGAACCCTCTGCTGCTTCTTCCTTCCCAGATTATTGAACCCTTTGCTGCTTGTTCCTTCTCAGATTATTGAACTCTCTGCTGCTTCTTCCTTCCCAGATTATTGAACCCTCTGCTGCTTGTTCCTTCCCAGATTATTGAACCCTCTGCTGCTTCTTCCTTCCCAGATTATTGAGCTGATTTCTACAGCCCTCGTGCCTGACTACCTGTGGTGGGATTTTTGATTGTCCTTGTGTCGATTTTATGCATGTGAGAAATGATTTCCACTGATGACTAAATAGTCTGGAGTGCAAATGCCTGCCTGAAAACCGATTGGAAAATGGCATTTTCTCCTTGGGACTTTGAATGAAGAGATACTTCAGGAATATCTTAAAACTTGCTACTTTAAAAATATCAGTGTTGTGAGAGCACTTGTGCTGCATCTGGTGCTGCTCAGTTCATGGTGTTGCTGCTGCAGCAGTGTATAGACACAGATGAGGACATAATTCAGCACTTGTGATTTTGGCTCCTCATATTTTATTTCCAAGGAAAAGGAGAATTAATTCTACTCTGAAATTGCTTTGTGATTTGAGCTTCAGCTTTCTGGTAGGTCTGGGGGAAATTTATTAATGATTGTTTTGCCCTGTCTGTTCAGCTCACCCGAAAGTTTGTCCTGGATGATGCAAAATACAACTTCATCTCATGGGTGGATGGAGTCCTCAGCTAGGACAGGTTTCTCTTTTGGAAATCAAGAAATTTGGCTGTAAAAGATCTGTAAATACTTGTTTTGTATACATTAAATGTTTATTGCCTTGGTGGAAAGCAGGCAGCCAAATTGTGCTCCAAGTCTCTGTTACCTCAGATACAGAACTGGGAAGAAAATGGGGGAGGCAAAACCTGTTGTTTTTTTTTTTTTTTTTTTTTTTTTTTTTTTTTTTTTTTTTTTTTTTTTTTTTTTTTCTTTCCTTATGTATATCTTCCCTTTTTTCCCTTTCTTTTCTTTTTTTTTCTCTTTTCAAAAAAGCAAAGCCACTCTCCAAGCCAGTGAATGACATCTTTGTGCCCTAAAGATGGGTGAGCAGCAAGAATGAATGTACCCAAGAGTCCTCCCAGAGATCCTGACACCCTCAGTGAGGGACCTGCTGGTTTAAAGGGCTGCAGTGAATCTGAGAGAAGGCAGAGAGAGCTGAAAATCAGAAATGTATGGTCCAGGAAGATTTTGGTTGTAAGTAGAATGAGTGAGGAAGGCAGATCTCGTTTGTTCCTTACTGATAAATCTGATTGAGTTGAGAGAGTAAGACAGAGAAGCACTAAGGCCCCAGATCTCAAAGGTGGAAGGATTTTTAACCTCGCTGGTTTCTCTCAATTTCTAGTTAACCTTCTCTTAATAAGCATTTTCTACAAACTTTCCAAAGCATATTTGCAGGAGAGTGCTGTCTGTGCTCCTACCTGACTTGTATCTGATAAAGAATGGATAAAATTATTTATTGAATGTGTGTTTCTGGTGTAGGTTCAGATTCAATTTCCTGTTCACAAAAACACATTTGTTTGGCTTAGATCTTGATTTCCCTCCACATAACACCTGCACAGCCCACAATCAGCTCTGAATTTGGCTTCTGTTAGAATTCATCAGAATTCTAAGAAAACATCAAAGAATCTCTTTTCCTGGGAAGATTTGGTAGAGATGGGCTGATAGATTGTGCCTGGTTGTCCTGTGTTGTTTTGGTACCTCCAGCCTTTTGTGGATAGTGTTAATTTAAATATGTCTGGGGATCTGGAACCCTTCTGTTTGTGGAAATGAATCCCTCACATGATGTAATAAAAGAAGTCCTGGGGAGTCTGTACAAAACTGTGCAACTTCCACGTAGGTTGAGGAAATTTTTCTGTGTCATGTCAAAAATCTCACCCAGGAAAATGAGCCACCCCAGAGGGCTGCTCCTCTGGGCCATGTCACAAGCTCTGATTTTTATTCTCATTTTTAATCCAATCATTTCCCTGTCAATCTGTAGTCATCTGGTTTGGTTTTTATCTGAGTTTCTTTCTTGTAAATGTGGTAACTGAGAAGCAAATTAAATATATGTTAATGTTTCAGTTACTGGACTGTTCATGGACCCCAAGGAAGGACTATTTTTGGTTTATCTAAATTAATAATTCCTGAATTACTTCTGTTGTTGAAATGACAGTGCACTCTTGAACTGAGAGTTGTTTGCTGTGGATGACAGATGTGATGGAGGTAAAATAATGCTGTGAAGTCATGAAAATGAGCAGTGACAGCACAGACTTTCTTCTCATCAGATTGGTGATGCAGCTAATTGTTGTTTTAAGGGATGACTGTTCTTCTGTGAGCATTCTGGTGTGTCCAGCAAGAAATCCCTAATTGTGGCATATCTGCTGACCTTCTGCCCAGAAGAGAAACACAGGGGAAGGTCTGTCAGAGCCACACTCAGTCTGAGGTGAGCTTCAACAATCTTCCTCATTTCCCACTCTCAGCATGTGCCAGGTGCAGAATCCCTGGCTTTGCTCATTTTTCAGGATAATGCTAATTGTCACCACAGAAGCTACAGAGACACTTGAGAGCTGATGAGAACCAGTTTGAAATGGGACAGATACAAAGCATGAAGCACTGAAATGTTCTGGTGCTGCTTCAGGGTTCTCTGGCCTTTCTCCTGTAGTCACATAATGCTTTACTTTCCCTGAGATATTCCCCAAAAGGATTAGAGTCCTTTAAATAAGTGGTATTGTCCAGTCTTTCCATGCATAAAGCCTTTTACTTCATCTACAAATATGTCAGTCCAAAATATAACAAGGGATAAAATGTGCTTAAGAACAGTGCCCAGTATAAACACAGCTGCTGAAATATTTTGAAGCTCATTTGTGATTAGATAAAACCAATTTTTGATTTTGTTTCATAGCACATAATAATATTATCTTAAACAGAAAATTTTGGCTTTCCCTTAGCTGTTGACAGCATGGATCCCATGGAGTTTAAGGCCACAAACTCCACTGCTGTAGCCCTTTACAGCCCTTTACAGGTCCCTGGAGCAGGTTTACGAGGGCTGAGTGAGGAGCAGGGGTGTTCTGGTGTTTAGGGAATGTGCTCAAACCCACACACAGAATATTCTCACCTCATCATCACTGTCACACAGATTCTGTGCTCTCTGGTTTAGAGCATTCCATTTATTTAGATCAGAAATCCCCCAATGCCTATGACTGGTATGATTTATTTACTTTGCAGATGTTGCAGGGGTGAAACAAACAATCAAATGACAGAAAATTTGCTCTTGGCCACATGTCTTGTGGTGGCAGTTGCCAAATGCTGTTGAAGCCAGAGCCATTCTGGGGGTTAACTCTGGGTTAAATGCAGCCCTTCTGCTCTGAAGTGAGCTGATAAGATGGGTGGGATAACCCTGCACACACAGTTTGGAACTGCAGACATTTCCCCCTCTGAATTCCTTGTCCAAGATAAAGAGGAAGATACCTCCCATCTGGTTTAATTATTGATAAAGGCAGATGCTGAAAATAGTGATGAAATGCCAGTTTTGCAGACAGGCAAAGAATTTATTCCTTTCCTTGTATCCAAAAGCAAATTTCAGGGATGATCAGGTGTACTCCCCTGGGAAGGGGCTCTCTCTCAGTGCCATATTCACCTGGCTGTTGAGCCAGCTTTCTTTCTTGATTCCTCTGAGCCAATTTCCTTTTGCTCACCCCAGGCTGAGATGGCTCAGTGGGGCAGAGGGAGGTGCAGGAGTCTCACTGAGCCCCCCTCACCCCCACACTCTGCTGCTGCTTGAATTTTGGGGAGCAGGAGGACAAGAGGATCCTCCAAAAATTATTTGTTCATTCCAGTGTGGAAGTGAAATAGTTTTGGCATCTTGGAGGTGTTTGTGATCACTGAGAAGATTTCTCCAGCCTCTCTGAGCAGAAGCTCTGCTCCCCACAATGAATTGTGTGCACCTTTCAGCCTGGTCTGTTCTGCTGCTGGCCCTGCTTAGCTCAGCTCTGCAGAGCTTGGCTGAAGCTGCCTCTGAGTGTTTCAGAGTTTGGCCAAGCTGAGAGAATATAAGGTAGATATAAGAATAATGTTTTGAAGAGCTTTCTCCACTTCCCCTTTACTTCCACATAAATTCTTAATATCAGGGAGGCCTCCTAGCACAGAGCTCCAGCTGAGCCCCCCTCATTAAGGAAAAGTCCCTCTCCTTTGAGGAACCACTTGCAAAAAAGATGATTTTTTAAAAAGTACAATGTAGCTGTGTTTACAGCAGATAAGATTTTTTTTTCTCCATGTTTTTCTTTAACAAAAGCTCAAGAGCAGAAATATCTGTGTGGAACATGAGCATCGTGCCCAGGTCACTGTAATTGATATTTACTGCACCAACAGGAATGTGCAGCAGAGAAACCCTGCTTAGCTGGCTGTGTGTGCTCATTCCTTTGTCCAGGGTATTCTCTGGGGTAACCCAATGCATTAGTATCTCCTCTGAAAATTAATGTTGTGGCAGATAAAGAAAGCATGCACAGATACATAAATCTCTTGTTTTCTGTCTGGGCAAGAGGCTAAAGAAAC
Organism: Pycnonotus jocosus; assembly: GCA_013400435.1. Taxonomy (NCBI): domain Eukaryota; kingdom Metazoa; phylum Chordata; class Aves; order Passeriformes; family Pycnonotidae; genus Pycnonotus; species Pycnonotus jocosus. Next base: position 91,775 of record VWYP01001118.1, on the reverse strand, counting down.
AGGGTGTGTCTGGATAGATTTTGTTCAGTGTTCTGTATTTTTCTCCCTTTTTAGAATGTCTCATTCAAATGTCAGTTCATTCTTCTCTATTTCCTGCCCTTATCCAACAAGACTTGTAGACCAGGCTTAATTAACTTTAAGACCTTTTATGTCCATCCCTATAGTTACAGTTCTTTCCTGGAACACTTCCATTGTGTTACCTCCCTGTGTTGTGAGATGATGCAAATGATATTATTACTGCTCTTGTGAATTTACAATGAGTCTTTCAATAGTTTTAGTTACAGCTTAGCTCTTGTCAGGAAAATTCCATCTTTAAATCAAAATAAAACTAGAGGAGCAAATTTCCACTTAATTGTCCTGATAGAAGAAAGCTGGAGAGCCTGAAAATACAGGCCTCAGACACAGGGAAGCTTGAAAAGATGAGGAAAGCTGTTGTAACTGTGTGACTCTCTTCTGTGTGGATTTGTTCCTATGTGGGAGTGGTTGTGATTTAATGAAGATATTTCTTAAGCTGAGGTAGAACTTTTTTTTCTCTTCAGAGGCTGTGTAAGCAGAACCTTTATTTCTGCCATGGCTCATGTTTTAATCACAGCCACTGAAATCCCCCTTCTGGTGTGAATGAACCCTTTCCCTTCATCTGAAGAAGCTGCAGGTCATGTTTATATGTCACTGAGACTGAGAGAGAGTCCCTGTTTGGCAGGTGATGCAGCTCATCACTTCACAGCAGGGAAATGAGGCAATATATTCCACAGAGAAATGTGTCCCTTTCTTCCTGTTTGGGGGTGAAGTCATGTCCGAGTGCAGCTCAGTAATTCATTACATGTTCTAATCCTAAACTTTCACCAAAGCTGCTGCTGGCAAATCCAGGGTACAAAGCAAAGGTGTTTGTTAAATATTGCTGCAGAGAATGGAGCTCTGTGAGAGTCCTGTCCCTGCTGAATTCACATTTCTGTCTTTGTAAAATGAACCCACTGCAAAAGGCATTCCAGCTCTCCTGCTCTCTGCCCTCACTTCCTAATTTGTGTGCTGGGTAAATGTCTGGAGTGCACTGCCCATCTGAATGATACTGAAATGTGCAATCATTGTTCAGGCTTTAATGAGAGCCCAAACCCCTACATTAACAGCACTGAGCAAACAGCCAATATTCACTAATCCATTGTAGCTTTGGGCTCCTAGAGGAGGTGTTGAAAACTCTGATACATTATTATTTATATCGATTGCTTGGCCTAATCCTAACATACAATCACTGAATTGTTAAAGATGGAAAAGGCCTTTAAGATCATCAAATCATGAATAAACTGATTCTCTTGCAGACAGACCATTTATACCTGAAAGATAATGACAGTAAAAGGCAGAAAGAGAATTCAAACCTCTCCTGAATTGAGAGATGGAGCTGGAGGCAGAGGGAGGGACAGAGAGAATGGAGAAGCCAAGGCAAAGCTCTGTGCCAGTGGGGATTCTGCTGATGGAGCTGAGCCCATCACAGGAACCATTCCCATCAATGGCAGGATTTCCTATCACTTGCAGGACAGCAACAGCAGCCCCTTGGCCTCCTCCAGCCAAATGCTGTAAGGCAGGCTGTGTCCTCCTCCAGGATCCCCAGAGCACAAATTCCCAGCAGATAGCATCGTTAAAGGAAGGGGAAAAGGAAGACTGGAGCTACCAGAGCACTGCTAGAGATGTGGACAAAGGCAGGAGAAGGAATTCGAGTGTATCCTCCAGACACGAGGTGGAAGTGGAATTTCCCTTCCCACTGCCATGCACAATGAGGGCAGGGGGCCCTGTGGCTGCATTAACCCACCCTGTGCCTGGAGAGCTCTGCCAGGTGCCAGGGGCACCACTCCAGGTGCTGCTGGAGGCTCTGGGAGAGACGAGGATGCAGAGAAATGGGTGACAAAGCCACGTGTGCCACTGCTGGTGTGTGGCTTTTAACAGGATGTGTCACACAAAGAGGCCTCTGTGGCCTCAGGTTGTGGCTGAGGATGCTGGGGAAATTGGACAGGAACAGAAGGGTCTTGGTGACAGCTGGGACAATAAAAGTGACCTCTGTGGGTTTAGAAAGGAGGAAATAAAAACGTTTTTTGCCTTTTTGTCTAACTACAGTGGTGCTCTGTGAGTCCTTGCATTTCAGGTAGCAATGCTGGGGCAGAAGAACACTCTTTTCTCTCTGCTGCTCTTTGGGAAGGTGCCTGTGCAATTTCCCTAGTTTGCCCAGGTAACCATGCTTGCCTTTCTCTAAAATATCAGTCATTTTTCACTATAAGTTCTGGGCTTCTGTGGATGATACTTGATAAAGGTTTCACATGCAGCTGCTAATCTATTGTAAGAGTTTTGCCCTGTCTCACACAAAAATACTTGTCTGGAGAAAAGTCCTCTAGAGTGCCTGTTCACCTCTTGACTCTTTCTGCTCTGTGGATTATAAACATTTACAGAGGTATTCTCAAGCACCAAAACTGAACTGTAGGCAGCACAATGGAGGGATAAGTTACCCTTGTGCCCTTCCCCTGTCTTTGCCAGCCCTGGAAATCCCAGGTCTGGAGCTGCTCCAGGTCCTGTGAATGTCCTAGTCAGCACCTGGGAGGGCTGGGCCCCAAATCTCCCTGCCTGCCCAAGAGATGTGAACAGCAGCAAATGCAGAGATCAGAGCATGGCACAGACAACTTCCATTTCAGGAGATGAGAGAACTTAACATATTCACCAAAAGCTGGCATTCAAAATATAGCCAGTTCCATTCTTATTGACAGATCTGAAATTCAGATGCAGATGAGTGAAAATGCAATGAAAGGGGCTAATTTGTATTCCTGCACTGAAGAACTGCAAACAGGCTCTTCACAATTTTTTGATTATTTTTTCGTATTCCAAGGCCAGCCTCACTGCAGCACTCAGGAGGAGCAGTGGTGTGCTCAGGAGTTCATTCTGTGCAGGTCTCTGGGGCAGCTCAGGGATGCTTGAACCCTGGGAATGGTTGTGCCCCCAGGAAAGGGGCTCTGTGCACAGCAAAGGGCACAGGGAGCTGTGGCAGGAGCCGAGGGCTCAGTGGGGAGAGCGAGACTTTGGCACTCTTGGGCTGTGAGGGCAGAAAAGCCCGGGGGTTCCTTGGCTGGGATCCCTCCTAAGAGGCACCAGCTGGGGCTGTTCTGTGTCCCTGCACTGGGAATAAATGGATTTATGGAATGACATGTCAGGGATTGCCATGGAAAGCTGGGCTGGCACTGGGAAGGAACCCTGGTGTGATGGAGGGGGTGTGGAGGGAGCCAAGCAGGACCTGTGGGGTCCTGGAGCTGGGAAGGGGCTCCAGCCCCAGAGGAACAGTCTGGGGTGGGGGTGGGACTGCCTGAGTCCCTCCCGAGTGGCTGGGCAGTGGTTTCCTGAACTGGTGTGCCTTTGTTTCCAAACCATGCCTTCATTTTGCACAGGTTTATTCCCAGCATCCCTTGGTGGGAACACTGGGTTTGCTCTCTGCTGGGCTGGGCACAGCTCTGGAGCAGATCCCTGAAGTTCCTCAGCAGCACAGCTGGAGCCTCCTGGCCATGCCAGTGACACCAGAGGGTTTTTCTGTGTTTGTCACACCTGCATGGCCCTTGGCAGAGCAGAGCCCTGAAGGGGAGCCCCAGGTGGATCAAAAACCTCTCACCATGGACCAAAACCCTCTTACCATGGATCAAAAGAGTGCCCAGCTCTGGGCTACCAGAGTCAGCCCTCCAAGGCCTGAGTGGAGCTGTGCTGTGACTGTGAGCTGGGCACCTCTGCCCCAGCAAACCTCCACCCTGCACAGATAATCCCTGTCTGCTGTGCTCAGGGGAGCAAGGGAAACCACTCACACCAGTGCTAAGCTTTGAGGGGCTTTTGGTTTGTAAACTCACAAGGATAGCAAGGGAAACCTATTTGTTAAAAATCCCCCCAAAAAAACAAAACAAAAAAAAAAAAAGACACCAAAATGATTTCATGCCCAACAAATTTCTCACAAAGGGAATCTCTTATTTTCTTCTTGGCACTAACATTGGAACCTCTGAATTAAACTTGTAGAACCTGAGCAAAATCTGGTGTTGTGATGAAAATACAATGAAGATTACTTACAGAAAGATCAGCTGCCAGAAATAATCAGTTATCTTGATTCTGTGAGCCTCTTTCTTTTAGAAAACATAAAGGATTTTCTGGCCTGATTTAAGCCAGTAATTCTGTGGACACATACTCAGACAAGAAAAGAGAATTTTACAGAAGTTTTTCTGTTTTGAATTTGAAATATTAATTGAAGTAATTGACTTGTGGATGGACAGTGAAGTCCTTTGTTCCATAAGTGCTGTAAATCAGAGCAGTCTCTGAACCATGTCCTGTCATTTTTACCTCTATCCTGTTTTCAGAGCAGTTTCCCTCAGCAGAGGCAGGATGTGAGCAAAGCTGGAGCAGAGCTGTTCACTCTGCCCTGCCTCTGTGCCAGCACTCTGCCAGCTGCACCTTGCTCAGGGACATGCTCTTCTTCCAGGACACAATTTCAGTGTTAACATTTGTTTTAAAAATGTTTAAAGAACAGCTTTATGGTATTCTGTTAAAGAGCAAAGCTTTGGGAAATGCTTCCTGTTGCAGTGCAGTGCAGCTGTAGCAGTCTGAAAAATAACCCAGGTTTGTGGCTTTGTGGGCAAAGCAGGAATGCTTTTTTAATTGAGTTCATCCTTTGCTTTCAAATTAATTTGTTTTATTGCTTGTAAATTCACATTCTTCTCTCTAGTATACTGTACTGTTCTAAGGCTTTCCTCTGCTAAATGCACCCTGTGTCCTTTTCTCCCGTGGTCACCCTTTATTTAAGGATAAAAAGTACCTCCTGGAGAGACCAGAGATAAATTTGAAGTCAGCATTTCTGTGGTTTGTTTCTGGTATATGGGTTGTTGTTACCAGCCACAAATTAACCTAAGATGAGAAGCTTTTGTAAATCATTGGAGCATCCTTGCTTTTGTCTAATATATTTTGCTGCATGAGCATCTATAATGCTGGGTGCTTTTACAAATGCTGATCTAATGATTTATATTCACAGGAGGCAGGGACACATTGATTAACTACACCTTTGTTAACTGCAGAAACAGCCAACTTGGAACGTTTTTGGGGAGCTAAGAATGGAAGAGATTTTCTCACAGAAATTCATCTTCTTCCATATCTTTTTTTTCCTTGCATTTCTTTCCTTCCTTTATCTTTATTACAGTGTGACAGCCAGCACAGTGAGGTGCTGTGCACACTGACAGTCCCACTATTGCAGAATAGATTTCTTACAGAAAAACTACAATCAGTTCATCTCTTATGCACAAATGCTTTGTCTCTGCAAGCTGTACACTGAGCTTGTTAGTTCAGGGACCTGCTACACTGGCTCTAGGACAAGATAAAAGCCTTTTCAAGCAACTTTTTGTGTCAAGCCACTGCTCATAAAATAACTCATCAGAAAAAAAAGGGTCTTTTTGCACCACTGAGATGAAGAAACCTCTGGAATAAGAATTGCCGGTCTTTTAGAACAGGGTCTGTAAAACCTGGCACTCCAGAGTTAGGGTGTTAAAGAACCTGGGAGGCTTTAAACTTGGGAATTAGGAGATCACATCACTGACCTGAGTTTGTATTAAGTCCCCTCTTAGTTTTAAACAGCTGTGCCAGAGCTGGCCCGTGCACTTGGCAGCTGTCACCTCTTGGCCCTGGGCACAGGACAGCCACCCACCTTAAAGGCAGACCCCAAATCCACCCCACTTCAATAAAACATTTGCATCAAATCACAGCCCAGTGTACCCCTGCTCACTGCAAACGGCCCTGGAGCTGCCCTGTCCACACCATGAGTGAAATCCCTTCCTGAAGGCTTTACTGGGGCAATTGGCAGCAGAACCTCCTCCTCTTTTCCATTATGAATGAACACTGGCAACACAATCTAAATATTACAGAGCAATACTCAAAAAACCCCATGGAGTGTCTCTTTTTAAAGAAACAATCTGGGAATATTATGGTATAGTCCAACAAAGCCAGAGATTTTCCTCTTCCAGTGTCAATTGTGAACAGCTCTGCTGTTTGTACTTGGTGTGGGTGCCATCAGTGTGAGGCCCAAAGGATTTGGTGGATATGTATAAAATTCATAACCCATTTGCTGGTATTTCTTAAATTATTTAAGACATTAGAAAATAATTCGGGTGGAGGTAAAAAACCCCTTTGAAATGAACTTCATGGCTGAGGGACAGAAAATAACATTTATCTCTTACCCGAGTCCGAGGTGGCGCAGCTTTGGTCCGGCACCGAATCAGGCAAACTGAACCCAACAGTATCCCAAAATGTTGAGCAGAATACAAAAAACAAAGATCAAACAGAAAAATCCACTTCACTTTTCGTTAAGCAATACTGGGAGTGTTCAGCTCTCCAGTCTCCAAGGTTTTCCAGCTGGGAGTCAGCCTTTTCCCATCCTGCATCCCGGCATCCTGTTATTGTTCCAAGTCTTAGTAATACAGTGAGAAAAGGGAGTGGAGGAAACAAGATAAACTTAGCCTTATTATTGCTCTATCTAGTTATTTGTTGCTGACTCTAATGAGGGGACTGAATAAAAGGAAACTGGCTCTGAGAGAAACACCAGAGTTGGTCTGTTATTTAGTATTGTTTTAGAGAGGGTTTTAGGAGCTGGCAAATACCTGAGAGGAACTTTTGGTGTCTGACACTTGATCAACACAGACTATGCCTGCTTTGCACAAACAGGGTTTTCAAAGCAGTTTGGAAGTGGCCTGCCTATAAGGATTTTTATACCTGGAAACCAAAAAAGGTAGAGCCTTCCTGTTAATGAGACTGGGCTCCTGCTAAGCTGTCAGTGCTGGGTGTAAAGATGAAATTTCACAGTATTTTTCACAGGTAAAGTGAAGACTTGAGGAGCAAGACAGTGTAGGTAGGGCTTTCGGAAGGAGAAAATGTTCATAGCATCCTGATTATGGAGAGTTCCAGGTCTGGAGACCCCTCAGGGTACACAGAAGGGGAAGCTTCAGTGTTAAACTGAAGACAAGGGTGTAGCTCTTGGCCTTGTGCACTACAAATGAAAGAGGATTTTTTTTTTTCACTAAATAATGCAGAAGAAAACTGAGCAGTGCAGGGCTTACGCAAAATGTACTCTTTGGAAGCACTTATAATAAATGTTGGCAAATGTTCAATGTATCTTAAGTATGATTTTAATAATTTTAATTATTCCATTAAATTTTTAATGTTATTCCACGGTTAAATACTCTCTTGCCCCTATTTGTCATCACAGTCCAGCACAGGTGGTGGCACTGATTTCCTGCCTTGCCAGAAGGCTGAGGCTGGTCAGATTGTTTCACATTTTCATGGTGTACAGCAGTGAAGATGAATAGCTTCTGAAGGAATTTGTTACATTAATTATTGAAAAAAAAGAAAAAAGGAGACATTTTTCAAAGTCTTGTGTAAGGAGCTCAGAGAGCTCAGTTTCCTTGCAGGAAAATAAGCTGTTGAATAGGCTGTGTCACTGCTGGGAGAGGAGCAGGGAGATGCTGATAGGGCTTTTCCAGGGCAGTGCAGCTCTCTGGTCAGGATGCAGCTCCCTGATAATCTGGTGTCCAGGGCAGACAAGGGGCCCAGATAAGATTCACCCTTGCAAGTGGCTCCAGCTGCATTTCCAGCCCTTTGTAGTTCTGATGTCCCCGTGTGGGGCTGGGAGTGACGGTGACATTCAGCTGCTCCAAGGAAAGGAGGAGGGCAGGGAGTCACCCCCTGCTCAGAGGGAAAAGAGGAGAGCCCAGGGCTCGCTCTGGATGCCCTGAGACCACAGGCTGGGCTTGTCCACGTCTGTTTCAGTGCCTGCTAAATTACCTTCCTATTATCTGAATTGCTTCATCTCCCCCCAAAAGTTCAAGGCAAGAAGTGAGAAAGTTTCTAAGGGCTTTTTCACATGCTCTGCTTCAGAGCTCCACAGAAAACTGAAAACCTTTTGTGAGTTTAAGAGGAAGATACTTCCACTGAAATTTTAGAGACCTGATTTATCATCTAAACCCTTCCCACGATGCTTTATAGATTTCATCTCTGCTGAGCTGATTCTTTAGGTTTCCTTTCTGGCTATGGGGAAAGGGCCATTGGGATTTTATGGAAAGAAGAACCAATTCTTGCAGCAGAATTCCTGGTGGTTCAGAATGCCCTGTGCCCTCTGGTTGATCCCAGATATCTGCCCTGCTCTCCCTTCTAGGCAGTGAATGTCACCATGTTTCAAAGCTGCTGGCACAAAATGCTGGTAAGCAGGATTTCTTGTAGATCTTAAACTTTCAGACTTCATTACTGAGGCCAAATCATAAGACTTTGGAAAAAATTCCTTGGTAGCTCATGCCTTTTGCAAGCCAGAGGGTAATGTTTCAAAAATATTATTAATTGTCACTAAGTTCTGCTAATGAGAAAAATCCTTTGCATGATCAGACAACATTGGCAGATGTAACTGCCTTGTAGTTGCATGATTTTGTGTATGAAATATTATTTACCAGTGCAGCTTGTGGAATTGAAGGGAACAGGTAAAAAATGACTAGAAACCTTAGCACACACTGTCTGTGTGACTCATGGATGGAGATGGTGGCATGGGCAAAAGGAGTGGTAATTATTTATTTGGCATTTCACAGTGTTTTCCTGTTGTTCCTTTCTCCAAATGACAGCAGGCCCTTTTCAGTTCAGCTCTGCTGTGTGAGTTTTCTTCCATGTTATATCCAGCTGCCTTTACTGGATCATTTGCTTCTTTCCATGTTTTTTTTCCACAGATGTTCATTAGCTGCTGCTTCAGGACTCTGTGGCAGCTGGGTCAGATATGTCTGGTTCAGATCAGCATCTCTCTCTATGAAACTTTGAGTTTAGCCTGTGTTATTGAAATGCTGGAGTCTGAGCAATTTGCCAGGCTAGTAAAGTTTAAAATAGTTTTAAAATAGTCTTCCCTCTCTTGAATGATGGGGTAGAACTCAGCTTGGCTTTACAGGTGCTTGTGCATAATTTGAATTTGACATTCCTGGGAATCTGAAGTAATAACTGTCATCTTGGCACTGCTGAGAGGAATGATGTGTTATAATGGGCAGAAACACAGCCCTCACTAGATTAAATCTGTTAAATCTGACTGCTCATGACACCCGTGAGGGGGTTAGTGTAAGTTACTGGGTCAGTAAGTGCACAGAAGAAATGTGAGATTAAAGCACCTTTCTTCAGAATTGGATTTTGTCATTTGCTGAGGAGGTTGGCCTGGTGATCAGGAGCTCCAGTTTCTCTGCTTGCTGTGTGCCCAGCAGAGCAGGCTGCCTTGTGGTCACAGCTGCTTTCAGGTTTGCACTCGGGTGCTTGTTCGTTGTCTCGTCTGATCAGTGCTACGGGAAGTTCTCCTTGGAGAATTCATGAAAAACACAGTTGTAGGAACAAGTTCATTGCTTTCCTAACCAGCACAGATCCCAGCAAAGTGGATAAAGCAGCCCCATGCCTTTCACTGAGTGAGAGCTTTCCTTTTCTTCACAAATAATTTGAGTTATGGTGAAATTCCATATGATAAATAAGCCCTTCTTGATAAGCCCAGCCATCAAAACCAAAGACAGCTATTGACACAGCTGCAACTAATAATCTTTTCATTCTCATCCTCCTATCTGACTCTCACTAGGGGAGGGTTTTACCCCTGGCAGTACAGCCCAAGAATGCTTTTGTAACAGTTTATAAAAGTTAGACTTAGCGGTCTGTCCCGCTAAACGCAGCGGGTTACAGGCGCTGTGCAGGTGAGGGGCTGCCAAGGCTGGGAACTCAGCCACAGCACTGCACCAGGATTTTTGTGATTTCTGTGACCAGTTAGGAAATATGGTAGGGAAGAGCACAGGCTTTCCTTCAGTTATAAAAATAAACCCCAAATGCTAATTTCCAGCAGCTCAGCTAATCAGTGTAAAATCCCTCCCATCTGAAATGTGCAATTGCATCTGATGGTTGCCTGCAGCCTCTCTGGAAGGAGCATTACTTGAAGGTTAAAAAATAACAATTCCTGCTCCATGTGGAAATCATAATCTCTGCAGCACGTTGTGTTGTTATTTCTGGGCTTTAATCAGGGCAGTGCAGTGCTCTTAGTCATTTCCACTTGGTCACTGGTTTCCTTGCTGTCACAGCTTGAGGTGTGCATCCTGGAGCGACTCTGACTCAGCTTCCTCTTGTCAGGCTTCTTAAACAAAGGAATGTGGCTCTGATTTGTTTTGAATTTAAGGTGTATTTAAAAAAAACCCAAAACCACCACCACCAACAAACTGCTGAGGAGTTTTAGTTAAACCTGGTGGAATTTGGTGTTTGCTGGGGAGGTGTGCCGGCATCTGCTGAGCTGTTTTCCAGAGGGCTGTTCTGGCTGTTCCACACTCATTTCACTCCAGCAGATCTCTCGTGGAAGGGTCACTCCTATGCTCCTTAAGGAGACCTCTGGCTTCATAAAGACGGATGACTGCAGGGTTTTTTCCAAAAATGTTCAGCAGGGAGTGGTCCCAAATGATCTTGTTGCCTTGTTTGGAAGTGCCAGGAAAGAGTAGATGGTACAAAATGCACCCATATTGTGCTAAAACTCTGTAACACCCTGAGCAGAAGCCATAAAATGGAACTGCGTCACCACGGAGCTGAAGGAAGGGATCATGAATCCCTTTGATGTGTTCACTGAAGACACAATCCACAGGGATTCAGAACAACAAGCCTGCAGGCTAACTCTGGCACATTAACCTTTACATGTGATTTCAGTTGGCAGAGCAGGTCTAGTGTAGAGGTGTGAAGCTGATAAAAAAGTTTTCCACAAATGTTTTTGATAAACAATCTTCATTTCAGTGAACTTTTTTTTCACCCGAAGAACATATCTGTTTTGATTGCAATGCCCCTTAAAATAGAAACTCCACACAAGGCAATCTGTTCCTAAACAAAAGGGATTAAAGTTGTCATCTTTCATTCATGAGCTCTGTTGTTTGGTTGTTGAAGCAGCCCAGCTTTCACCTCTGACTGGTGGTAGAAATTAGAGGTTCATGTTTTGGTGTAGAAGAGGTTCTCTCTGCTGTGCTAGATCTGGAGTCAGAGGGAGAACATTCATCTTAATTTTTGGTGAAGTCTGCAGTGCAAACATTTTTAATGTCTGTGGCATTATTTTAAAATAAGCCCAGAAGCAGAGAGATGCTGTGCAGGAGATGATGTGGAGCTGTGGGGCAGCAGGAGCTGCCCAGGTTTCCCTCTGGGAGCCCCACCTGGGGCTGCTCCAAACCCTGTGCTCATGTCCTGGCTGTGAGGGATCAGGCAGATCCAGGGGTTTGATGGCCTCTTCCCTTTTCTTCCTGCACTGTTTACACACCTGTTTGCCCATCCTGGCCCTGGCTTTCCTATGGCATTCTGCCCATTAATGGCCCAGCCTGCAAGCTCCTGCCTTCAGCGCTGGGGTGTCCAGGGGCAGAGGTCCCTGCACTCAGCAGTGCTGGCTCTTTTATTGTCCTGCAGTTAAATGTCTGCTGGAAAGCTCCAAAGCAGAAGATTATTTTAAATTGGTTGAAATAATGTTGATTTTTCTTTCAAAAAAGTCTGAAATCTAATTTTTATGCCTCTCATTGTTCTATCAGAGCTTCAGGGGACATAAAAAGTCAGATTATTTCTTGAACTGCAACCTATATACCAAATAACCATTCCAGGCAGAGGAGAGCTGTCATCCCAAAAGCTGCAGCACACAAATAGCTCTGCTGTGCTGGGATCCATGTGGCTGCTCAAGTGCACAAGGAGTTTCATCTTAAGAGGAAGATTTTACAGTTCTGGGGTGAAAAGAGCAGGGTGCAACAACAGGCAGGTCACACACTTGGCTGGGGTTGCTTTCAGGGCTGTTGCTCGCCCACTGTCCCTCCCACTGTGCTGTATCCTGTAAACTGCCAGGGAAGGACGTTTGGGGCTTTGTTCCAGTGAGTGCCAATAAAGCAGTTCCTGAAGGGAAGCAGTGTTTACAGGACATGAGATGAACCATATCTCAAATGCTTTCCTTGATGCCCCTTGAAGTCTCTGGATTTTCCTTTTGTGTCCTCACAGGGAGCTGCCCAAGCCCCGTGATTCAATCTCCACGTGTGCATTCCAAGTGGAGTCACGGCACTGACGTTGGTGTGTCCTGCTCACAGCTCACCCTCCTTCCCCTGCTGGGGCCACACGGGGCTGGAGCTCTCTGGCTGTGCTGTGGAACACACAAACACACAAAAACACAAACACAAACACACAAACACACAAACACAAACACATAAACACACACAAACACACAAACACACAAACACACAAACACACAAACACAAACACACAAAACCACAAAACCACAAAACCACACACAAACACACAAACACACAAACACACAAACACACAAAACCACA
>VWYP01001118.1:52764-78191 GCA_013400435.1 Pycnonotus jocosus | reverse complement strand
CCACACACCCTCACACACCCTCACACACACACTCACACACACTCACACACACTCACACACACTCACACACACACTCACACACACTCACACACACTCACACACACTCACACACTCTCAGTGTCTCTTGTGTCTCTTGTGCCACAGCCATGGCCCTGCCCTGCCCGCTGTGCCAGCCCAGCTGGTGTCCCCTCACTGTCCCCAGCTCTCTCTGCCATATGTTCCCTGTGTTTCCCTGGCTGGGAGTGGCAGGGGCACCCTGTGATCCGTGTGGGATCGTGCTGGGCTGGGCAGTGCCAGGCGTGGCTCCAGCTCCACACAGAGCCCGTGTGAGGCTCCACAGGCTCTCCACACGGATCACATGGATCCCACTGCCAGGTTGCTGCCACCCTCCTCCAAGGGCACGGGGTCCCAGCTGGGTTTTGTGTTGCTCAGAGGCCCATGGGGTGAGGGAAGGAGGTGATGTGCCTTCTCCAAAGCTGTTGGAGGAGCTGAGCACTCGCCAAAAGCAGAGTGGAGAGAGCTGCTCTGGATGAATCCTTGCTGAGGGGCTGCAGTGCCAGAGCCAAGGCACTAATGCCTTGTAAATTGGTTCAGTGACTTTTACTCATTTATTACACTCCCTTTACTACACCCCAGGCCCAGGCTGTCAGTGGTGCTCTTGCTGCCAAGGCCTGTGTGAGTGCAGATGGTTCAGGAGTGCCGCTGCCATCCCCCCTGCATTGTCCCTGTGCTGCAGTGGGCATTGTGCCTCTTCAGCTCCTAATGGCTTGGAAAGCAGTCAGGATGGATTTCTGCCCCCAGCCCGCTGAAAGGCAGCCATCTGTGTGAGCCCACAGCAGCCAGGCTCTGCCTTTCTTTAAACCCTGCAGGCTCTGCTGGCTCCTCTGCACTGAGGCTGCTCTCATTTGTGCTGGTTTGAATTTAGCCATTGCAGTGGAATGTGGAATATAAAAGTTTCAGGCTTTCCCTAGAACTGATACAATAGCATTTGACTCTTAAAGCTTTGTTTATAATTGCACAGATAATTTCCTAGCTTTCAAGCACGGGGGTGGTGCAGATCAGATGGAAATCTGAGTAGTTGGGTTTGGGCATTCTCATTTGGAATTTTGGCATGAGGATGTACCCTGCAAACAGTCAGGGAAACCAGTCACAGACCTTGGAGGGTTTAGTCTATAAAATGCCAGATTTCAATGACTGATCTTTGCAGTGCAGAGGAAAAATAATTTTTAATCATGTGTTTACCTGTGAATTGCTCAGTTTGAGGTGTGGGGCTGCTCCCCCCAGCCACACAGCAACACTCCTGAGCTGTAAGGATCTCACTGCAGCTCTGCAGACTGAGGGAGTAATACGGGATGAGAAATGGGTGATGAATAATGAAAAAAATCAAGCTTTAGGAATTAATGATTCCTACTGAAATATATCTGCCCTGGACAGTTTTCTTTTGCTGATATTTCATCTTGACCGTACAAATGGTTACACTGTGCCCATCCCTGTGCACTTTTACAGAGATTAAAAAGAATAAGAACTGGTTCCTAGCATCCAAAAAGAATCTCAAAGGAGAGAATATGTATATTTAAAGGCACAATGGAAAATTTAATGCAGTTAAATCCTTGCTTTGACTTCTCAGGATTTACATTAATTTTGGAAATTCAGAGAAAAGAAAAATGATTGATCTTGCTAGTTTGCAAGGATTGTGCATGAACAGCTCTGTTAGAATTTGTCTTCCTGTCTGCTCCTGAAAAAGTATGTAGCAAAATTAACTTATTCTATAAATATATATTTACAATAAACAAGAGGAAAGAGAAATGTTCCTGAAATACTTCAAGCAGACTTGCAGCCATTTTGACTTGTCTTTAGTTCAGTGCAGCAGAAAATTATGCTGATTTAACTTTAATAATCTGTTTTGAAGAGAAAGCATAATTTTAAAACTCTTGCTTTTCAAAACCCCCCACCTTCTATGTATTATTTGCACACCGAGTGCAATATTTTTAGATGGGTTTCGAGTACCTATAAAAGGGCTGGTAATTAATATTATTTTTATTGCAGAATAGCTCTGAAGGGCTCCCGAGGTTAAAGCAGAGCAATAGGACCTGAACTGAGGCGGATGGGGCGATGCAGCCGGTGCAGCTCTGAGGCAGCCTTGGTCCTGCCCTTCCCTCCAACCCAGGTTCTGTGGCTGTTCCTGTGCTCTGAAGCACAGGAATCCCCGTGAAGGTGAGGATGTGGATTTTGGGCTGGTATTGGTGCTCTGTGTCCCCAAAGCAGGGTAGGGTAGGGTGGGCTATTTCAGCTGGAAGGGCCCTGCAATCATCATCTGTCTCTGCCTTCTGCAAGGCTGGGCTAAGAGCTCATTAGAAAAACTTTCTTAAGACACTCCCGGTGCTTCCTGCCCGTTTTCAGATGACAAAGGAAGGGGCTCTCTGGAAGGGTTTTGTTGTTTCCTGCCGTGACCTTGGCCAGCAGCTGCAGGTGCACGGCAGCACAATGGGAAATGCCTTCTACGTGCTTCCCTCACCTTCCCTCAACCTAGGGGAGGTGGGCTGGGAAAGGACCCATCCCAACCATCCCTGTGCCGTGGTGCCACAGCCAGGGCTGCACAGAGCTCATCAGAGCAGAAACGGTCTGAAATGTGAGCACTGAACTCGAGCACATTGAGAGATGGCAGAGGATGCTGTGAGTCAACAGCCTGGAATGTGCTGCTGGCTGGGGGATGCTCTTTGGTGGCTCTTCCAGCTGGGGGTGAGGAGAAAATCCAGAGCTGTGGGCCCGGACAGGGAATTCCAGTGGAGTGGGAGTGAACCTGGCTGCCTGGGGTTCCACGGTCTGGGTGATGCCCAACAAGGGGCAGCTCTTGTGGTGCTAAAATAGAGGAGCACATCTCTGTGTGTTTGATTCACAAACACTCTCTGCCTGTCACAGCAAAGATTTTCTGTCTTGTCTTACCTGGAGGAAAAAAAATTATTATTTCTATTGTTACAAAAAGGAGATTTGTTTTCCCAGTCCCATAGACACTAACAGGACAGGCTGCATTTGTGGTACAAAATATTTAATACAGGAAAGCTTGGAACAAAGTCAGGTTTCTTACAATAAATCACTTTATTGGAGCAGACTTGATCTCTGATTATTACACACATGCAAATATAAACTGCTTTCACCAAGGCTGTACACAACTGTTGTGCAAAAACTTGCACTTTACAATTAGAATAATTACTATTAATAATAAAAATAATAATTGGACATAGAATTGTACTTCTTTAGTGTTAATTGAACAGTGCAGATGTCTTGAGTTATATGTGATAACAACAACAACAACAACAACAATAATAATAATTTTCTTTCTTCTTTTTTATTACTACTACTAGTAGTATTAGTATTATTTTGATTTGACAGCCTGGAAGTAGAGGAAAATGAAGAGCAACTGCAGCCACAGAGTCAGACTATTCAGTAAGGACTGAATGCATCACAAATCAGGCCCGAGAGAAATTCCAGGTTTTGTTTTGGCTTTCCAGAGCAAGAGACCAACGAGCCCATGGCAAATTGAGCCATGCTCAAATTGCTCTGTCGTGTGCCCTGTTGCACAAATAGAGTTTGCAACATAAATCAACCATTTGTGGAACAAAAAGAATCCAGTGGTGGAACAATTTTTGCTTCCTTCTGCTCGTGCTGGGGGCTCAGGGAGCGTCTGGCTGGTGCAGAGGTTGTGTCTGTCAGCAGGAGCACTGTCCTGCCTTGCAGCTCCACTGATGAGGTGTAGCCAAGAGCCCGGGGTGCTGCAGGGGTTCCTTGGCTGGTGGTGGTGTGCCCAGCTGGTTTGAAGGGAATTGCTGGGATTGAACAGGTGGTGAAGGTTGGGCAATTGCAGATGTTCCCGTAACAAAGCTGAGGATTTGTGTTTTCTGTTGCTGTTTGGGGATTCTCTTCTCACCCCCTCCTTTTTCAGCCAGTACACTGCATTTCCTCCTTTTTCCTGCACTCAGCATCCTTCTCCCACTGCTCCTGCAGCTCCTCAGGTTTTACTCTTGCCCTGTTTCCCCCTGGGGCACCTCCAGATCGCTCTGCTCTGCAGAACTGTGCCCTCACAGCTCTGCAGAGCAGGGGGGAGCAGCCCCTGCCATGGGGGTGATTGGATCCAGCCTTCCTGCCTTCCTGACCTTCCCCAGCCACAACAGATATGGCCTGCCCTGTGCCAAAAACATCTCCTGATGGGATGTGCGTGCCAAAAGCCTCCTGGCTGAAGGGTAATGTAGGGTCTGGCCCTGGTGCTCTGTGTTTCAGGGCTAAACCTCCTCTTTTCAGCTGCACCTCATCTACAAAGGGCCAGAAATGCTGGTGGGACCTGCTGGGACCATTGCTGAGGGAGTTTATTGTGATGTCCAGGATGGAACAGGGCCCTGTTGTGCTGATCATTGTGCAAATGAAATCTTCAGGCCAGCCTTGGCCTACAAAGTTCTCACTTCTCCACTCTTGCAAGGCATTGGAGGCAATAGGGCAACATTTTTTTTCAATTTTCCTGCTGTAGCTTAATTAAGTTTTAAGTGTTTCTTTGTTGAATTCTGTGACTGGGTGCTGCTGAAAGGGTTGTCAAGCACTGGGACTGAGGAACTGGGGCTCAGCCTGGAGAAAAGGAGGCTCAGGGGGGACCCTGTGGCTCTGCACAAGTCCCTGCCAGGAGGGGACAGCCGGGGGGGTCGGGCTGTGCTCCAGGGAACAGGGACAGGAGGAGAGGGAACGGCCTCAGGCTGGGCCAGGGGAGGCTCAGCTTGGCCAGCAGCAGGAATTTCCCCATGGAAAGGGGGCTCAGGCACTGGCAGGGGCTGCCCAGGGAGGTTTGGAGTGCCCATCCCTGGAGGTGTCCAAGGAATTCCTGGAGGTGGCACTGAGCGCTCTGGGCTGGGGACAAGGTGGGGATGGGGCACAGCTGGGACTGGATGGGCTGGGAGGCTTCTCCCTCCTCAGTGATTCTGGGATTCTGAACAGGCCTGAACAGGCTGCTCAGGCCAGAGCTGGAGTCCCCATCCCTGGAGGAATTCAAAGCTCTGTGGATGTGGCTCTTGGGGACATGGTGGCCTTGACAGTGCTGGGGGAATGGTTGGACTTGATGGTCTCAGGCCTTTTCCAACTTAAATATTCTAAGAATCTGTGAAACAAATCTGTCTGTGAATAGCTCAAAATACTATTTTCTATTGATTTTCTTACTGTTTTCCTGTTTTTTGTGGATCATATTTCTTCAAGGATGGCTTAGATTTTTCATTTTGGATCCTGATGTGTGACATAGAATTTTATGACAATACAACTTACTGTGTGCCCCATGGTGGGAAGAATCATCCCACTTTCTTTAATAGTAGTGCTGGAATGAGTCAGGTAATCTGAATTCTGGCTTTACTCTTGGAGGTTGATATGACTTGGAAGGGTATCTTTTGAAAGCAGTGAGAACTACAATGGCAATTTTAAAGGCTTTTATTATCACTTACAATCAACTGCTGCCTTCATTTTCTGGAAAGCAGAAGCTGGCTTCTGGTTTTAATTGCAATGGTAACACTTTACTGTGTGCATTATGTAGCATAAGCTGCTTTCTGCTGTATAAATGATGCAAACACACAAAGAACTCCATCAGCAGTCAAAGAAAGAAAAGCACACTGGGGATGCTGCTGAGGTGTGCTCAGAGCTGGCCTCCCCAGCCCCTCAGGGGGGCCGTGTGTGTTCTGGTGTCTCGTGTGTGTTCTGGTGTCTCATGCATGTTCTGGTGTCTCATGCGTGTTCTGGTGTCTCGTGTGTGTTCTGGTGTCTCATGTGTGTTCTGGTGTCTCATGAGTGTTCTGGTGTCTCGTGTGTGTTCTGGTGTCTCGTGTGTGTTCTGGTGTCTCATGTGTGTTCTGGTGTCTCGTGTGTGTTCTGGTGTCTCCTGTGTGTTCTGGTGTCTCCTGTGTGTTCTGGTGTCTCCTGTGTGTTCTGGTGTCTCATGTGCTGCTCCCTCCATCCTCCTCTGCCTGTAGGGATGTGCAGGGCCAAAGGATCTCTGAAACTCAGGAGGGCAAAGTGAGGAACACCCCAAACGCAGCTGGGAGTGGGGTGCTCTGCTCCCTGCTGGCCTGTCTGTCACTGTCCCTGTCCCTGTCCCTGTCACTGTCCAGCCCACAGTGACACTGGTTTGAGAGCTGGGCAGCTCCAGTGTCCCAGCTAGGATTTCCCATTGCATTTGTTGCATGTGCTCATGTCTTGGATTAATGATTTATATATCTTGTCCTCTCTCCTTTGTCACAACAGGAATTTTTTACTGAAGAGAAAATGAGCAACTCATTTCTCAGCTCTGTGCAGACATCCAGTGAAACTCCCCTCTTCTGGTGAAGGGACACACACAGCCTGGGTGCCACCAGTGCCCTCAGGCACACTTTGAATAGAATAATAGGTGGGAAAAGGAACTTTTTTCCTATCTGAATGCAGGAGTTCTGGTATGTTTTGCCCCATTTTTGCTTCTGTTGAAAGGATTTCCGTTGTATAACAAAGCTTGGGACAGGAAGCACATTGTGTTTGGACTTTGCTGAAAGAAGGTATAGACTGTGGTAGAATGGCAAACTCGTACCTTTATAGCGGCCTCTTCTCTTTGGGGATTGCTGGGTGTTTCTTCCATGCCTCAGAAACTGGCTATTGGGGAAACAAAGCAAAATGCAAGGAGAGGGAGAAAATTGGTTTTCTGTGTTAGTGTAGCATTTTAATAGTAATGTATTTTAGAAATAGGAGATCTTGGAGAAGGTCCAAGATAGCTTTTGCTGTGTTTATCAGCTTCCTCCAACAGATAAGGGTTTTGTCTCCCCTTGCCTGTATCTGAAGCCCCCTCCTGAGGAGCTGTTGCCTCAAGATATGGCAATCACCCTGTGTGCTGATGGGACTTCCCCTTCTGCCTGGTTAGTGTCTCCTCTGTGACTGTGACATCTGCCTGTCTTCATTGCTGCATTTAATGACAGCTTAAAAAATCATCAGCATTGGCCCATTAAAATCAGTGATGGTAGATTAAATAACAGATTATGTAGGTTAGTGATACGTGAAAATCAACAGCAGCAGAAAGATTTCATCTCTAGGGCTTAATTTTTTTCTGTGCCAGTAGTTCAACGATGCTTTTAGGTCTGAATTCAAAATGTATTCTGTGATTTTGTTGGGTATTAACAACCTGAGTTCTAAACAGAGGGTTTGTTTATGTGCACACAGTGCAGCAGTGACTTCCCCTAGAGATGAAAACCCCATGCCCTGGGCTTTGTGACCTGTCCCAAACTCACAGCTGGACCTACAAGAGCCAAATCTTCAATGACCAGGGCATTTCTGGTAAGAATGTATTTCTGCACTGTGCAATGGCAGAGCCTGTTATTAATTTAACCTGATTTCAAGAGGAGATTTCCTCTGTTTTTACATTTACTCCATTTTGGGAGTAGCTTTGTTATCTGATGTGCATTTTTTACATCCTAATTCCTTTTGGTTGTAACGTGAAAAGTAAATGGTGAGACCTATAAAGACATGCACAGCTCTGGTTGCAAAGAAAGCTGATCTTGTTTTCTAAAAGATCTTCTTTGGTAATAATTTGGGAGAGCCAAAGAGGATGAGTGTAGATACAAAGAGTATTTATGGAGAAAAGTCATTGTCTATTAAAAGTGATGTGAAAAACACTTGCAATTGTTTCTGTCTGTGGTGTTGTGTTCACTGTGTGGGCAACACCAATCCAGGCGGGCCATGGAACAGTTTTCTTTCCTGATGCCTTTTCTCAGCAAAGATGAAAGAAAACTTTGAAATTTTTGGGCCACATTCCAGATTAATATGAGTAAATCTTAATGCAGGATAACAACTGGAACATCAGTTGAGATTCCAGAGATTTGGAGAGGGAGGTGCAATGAGCTGCTTGATACAAAGTTTTGGGTTTGATAAGAGAGGTTTTTGTGCATTTCTCTGGACTCTTCCCCAGTCCTACCCCAGGCCTGCTTTCAGCACAGTTTTCCCTTTTGCACATGCTGTTTTGTGTTGACCAGCTCTCATTCCAGTGCTTAAAAAATGTACCCCACCTAGTGTGATGAATGAATCAGCTTTAAAGAACAGGAGGAAAAACACATTGAATCCATCACCAGGCAGAATCTCCTGGGAAGCAGGAGTTCAGGAAGGATGCAAGAATGTGACCTGAAAGCCAAAGGAATCCCAAACACACTTTTTTAACCTTGAGAGGATAACATTTAAGGTTGCTTGGTGGATGGTTATCTGTGGCCAGAGGCTACTGAATTTTTGAGCAGTGGCCATGCAAGTTGTTATTGGGGGAGGTCAATACTAAAGACTGAAACCAGGGCTGCAGCTTTGGTGCTGAAAGCCTCCACAGAGCACACAGCCCAGAGCAGATCATGGTGAACTGGGCTGTTTTCATGGGTAATCTTTGGAGGGTGGTTCTAATCTGAATGATCAAATGGCCAGGGGTGTCTGTAATGCACTGAGGAGCTCTTCCCTTCTTCTGGGGGCTGGAAGGCAACACCCAGTGCCCCAGGAAAAAGGGATTTCAAGCACATGAGCCATGTGGCACCTGCTAAACCTGCACTGGTGACCTTTCCAATGAATTAAGGGAGAACAGGGCATGTGGAACTCCAGCTAAGAGGCTGCTTGGGCAATTGGGGTTTTCCTTGGTGAACTAAGAGAGCTTGGGGCTGACATCCCTCAGACATTCAGAAGCTCAGTTGCCATTCAGGCATCACACTGTGGGAAATAAATTTGTACCTTTGCCCAACACTGGGCTTGGTTAATATAAAAAGAAGAAAGCACCGTTACAGTACAAAATGCTGTGTAGTCAGAATGATATTTAAAAACTAAAATAGTCCATCAGGAGGTATCCAGTAAAATCTGGAAAATGGCATCATGTTTTACCCTTGCTAGGGCCATGTTCTGGTACCCTGCCTAATTCTGAGCAGCCTTTTACAAGTCCCATGTAGTTGTGACTGTTCAGGAACCTCAATAATGTGATTTTCCATCTGAGAAATTACATGGCTCGGCCCCAAAATGCTCTTTGCTGGTGTTAACATAAAGCTCTGATGGCCTGGATTGGTGACTGCTAAATCACTGTAGCTCTGTCATCTTTACTGATGGATTTACCATTAATGTGACAGTTAAATGACACATTAAATATTATAACCATTATTCCATCTTCTTTTAAAATACAGTCTGGCTTATTAAGGGTAATTTTACTGCAGCCAGACTTGTGTAACACATGATGCCAATATAAATGGCTCTACTGCAGGTGAAACAGGACTCTTAGTGAGGTCAAGATGTGTAAAGTTTAGCAAGCTGTCAGTTTTTATGGATCTGGTCTGAAATACTCATGCCTCCGGAAAGGCAGCCCCTCAAGAGAGAACAGAATTTACTGCTTTTAAAAAACTGTTATCAGAACATGGCAATGCTATCCTTAATACTGAGGACCTGAGAATCTGAAAATGAAAATGTGGTGGGTTTGCAAAGGTATGAACAGAGTTATACTGCTGGTAGGAAATCAAGTGGACGTAATAGGACACTTATCCCCAGAAATAATAACAAACCCCACAACAACAGCGCTGTAAAGGAACACTTTTGCTGAGGACGAAGAATAGCTGTTATCATAAATGTTATTTCAGTTCTAAGGAGGAATTAAGTAAATCTCAAACCCATCAAATTTTGTGTAGTTCAATGTGACAACTCTGACATTAATTCTTGGCCTCTTTTAGTGATGTCACCACTGTAACTCCTAAATACATGTAAATACACTGAGAGCTTATGTCTCACAACACAATAAGGAAGTAGATAAACAGTAACAGTCTTGAAATTTCCATTTGGGCTGAGAACAGCTCAGTACTGGCTGCAAAGGGGCTTGGGGAGGACCAGACTGAAAGACCAGAGAATGAGGTATTTTAATGTTTCTGAAAGAGCCTGAATTTGTATGTCTGGTTGAAATGAAGGAAATTAAATAAATACAGACCTCTGTGCCTAAAAGGAAAATTAAATTACATGAAAGAAATTAATTTCACGAAAATGTTTTTCTGAAGTGAATTCCATGCCAAAAATTAGAAAAGCTGTAGTTGCTTATTTCTTTAAGAAACCAAGTATACATTTTGTGCAATGGCTCTTTGCCTCAATCAGTTATTCCATTTTGAGGTCAGGCTGCTTTTACATTATCATCACCTCTAAAACATAATGTGAAATACAGACAGTCATAAATTGCCTCTTGTAGCACGAGAAATAAAAATGTAATGGATTCCTGTTGGATTATGAACGGCTGTGCTAGGAAGACCTTCATAATTTTGTGGCTTTACCACATATGAATTATAGGCATGATCTCTCACCAGCAGGATGCATATAAATATCTGTAATGATTGTGCATTCATTTATGTGTTCTCCATTATGCTTGTAATGTGTCTGAGGGTAGAAATGATGGCCTGTAGCTGACGGCAGAGTTCAGCAGGAAAATATTCCTGATGTTTGTGCCACAGTGACTTGTGCTGGAAGGAGAAGCCTTTCAATGGCATCTTGCCCCCTCTCTGGAGGGCTGCCCTGCCCCTAAAGGGGCTGTGGGCATGGGCAGAGCCCGTGCTGCTGTGCTCAGGTGGCAGTGCAGCTGTGAGGATCCATGAGCAGGCAGCACTCACGGATCTGCTGACCCCACCAGTGCCAACAGCTCCAGGATGGTTAAAGAACATGGTCACACTCCCCATCCCTTCGGCTTTTCCATTTGGGTTTCATGGCTTTTAGGCAGAAGCAGGTGATTACTGAGTCTGAAAAGTGATTAATTAACAAAATTAAAAGGTTTCCCAAGCAGAAACTCATCCTCTCCTGCTCTCCATGGGCTGTTTGTAGCTGACTCTTTGCTGGGAGCTGATGCCCAGGGAGCACTAGCAGGGCTTTGCTGGGGCTCACACTGTCCCTGTGGGCAGCTCGAGGCTGCTGAAGCGTTTCAGTGGCTCTGGGGAGCAAATCTGTGGTGTTTATGAGCTTGTCAGTGCTGTGGGAATGTCACCTGGTGTAATTCAGGCATGGCAGTGTCCCTGTAGCTGCCAGCACTAACAGAGACCACCAAAATGTTACACAGCTGGAGCCTCTCCACCTCATAATTTTGACACATCCCATCGCTCCTCTTATGACCTAATTTAGGGAAGATGTGATTGCCTCTCCTGTGCTTCCTGCATGTGGAACCTCAGTGATTCCTGCCATGTGTGCTACAACTGCTGATCAAAGTACAGGAGCCTCCTCTTTGCTTTCCCCCTTTCTCTGTGCATCTCTCTCATTATCACCAGCTTTGGGTATTTTAGCTGTGTTACCTAAAGAGGAGACAACACTGAACAAAGAGTATTAAAAACAATTTCTTAAAAGTGCCCCATGTAACAAAAAATATTTCCCCCAAAGAGAGGCAGGAAATGGGGCTCCAGCCATGGCTTGCTGGGCTCCTCTTCAGGGGTTGCAGACGCAGCTTCTCCTGTGCTGGGTGCTGAGCTCTGACAGTCCTCTCTGCTCCAAATGAACCAAACCTTTTCTGCAAGATGACAAGAAGAGCTTCTGGGTCCAACACCACAGGACCATGGGGTTTTCAATTTGATTCCTGCTCTTGTTTAGTGAGCTTCCCTTTAATGGCCTCAGTATTTTTGGAGCCATTGAGAGATCTGGTTAAATGACAGTAAAGAATGTGTTTTATTTCCAGTCTACTAATAATGGAAATCTTGACTTAATCTAGTGGTAAGCACATAAAAATGTTCCTGTTGGGCCTACAAGAGCCATGGAACTAAAAGGTGTGAAGTGGGCACTGCTTGTCTGGAAACTCAAGATAACTCTCTCAAATGGGAGATGTTTTACTCCAAGTTCTTTGTCCAGCCTCCACTGTCTGAGGATTTATTTTAATGCAGTTACCCATGGAGTTATTTAAAAGCATTTTCTGTTGCAAATCTCCCTGAAAAGACTCTGCAAGTGCTACACTCAATTATTTCAAAGAATGGAAATGACCTTTAATATGTTCTCCTGCATTGACCTTCTTGCCTGTAGTAAATAAGATGGTGTAAAGTATCTTTTCCATGTACTAGGCATTGCATTAAGCAAAGAGATAAATGAATATTTCTACAGGTTGTACTATATAAGCCTGTTACAGAAGGTTGCTGCTCTAGTAATCTGGATAATGCTTTTTCCTTACTTTTGTGCATGTTCCTGGCAATTGTCTGGATACTGTAAGCTGCATGTCCTCCTCAGCTAAGATGGGCAATCATTTATTGCTGCTACTGACAATAAAAATTATTGTCAGGACTTGATGGGAGGGACTGTGAACCCCAATTTGATTGTAAATCTGAGGTTTTTTTAAAGAAATATATTGCTATTATTTTGACTCTTGGACAAAACATGACTTTTTACATTTGAGATCAAGTATAATCTTAGTTTTAGAGAAAAAGGTATAAAGAGGTTTTTAAACTGTTTTCTCCAAAGCCAACTCCATCCCAACAATTTCTCCATTTGAATTTCCAACCATTACAAGTCCTGCTGTTTCCACAGACTGACATTTCTCTTCTTCACTGCAGAGAACCATAACTCTCAACTCATTTAGCAATTTTAATTCATGCCATTACTCAGACCTTCTTAAAAAATATAGAAATGTTTTAATGCTGTATCTTTTTTTTTTTTTTTCTGGAATGATTATTGTTTATATTACAGCTGAGACCAGAAGACAGGCTTCAGAAAGCTGTTCCTGTCCCTGGGGATGGGTGGGCACAACAGATGTGGTGCACAGGCTCCTTCTGAGGACTCCAGGATGGCTCTGTCTGCTTCTGGAAGCTGCCCAGTTCCCTGGAAGCTGCCCAGGCCCCTGGAATTGCACAGGACAGCACACAGGGACCTGGGCTGTGCCACATTCAGGGGTGAGCCTCTGAGTGCAGGGATTAAACACCTACAGGTGCCGTTTTCAGCTTAAAACCCAGGAGCTGTGGGTAGAATGGGCTGGCCACAGGCTCATCAGTCATTAACTGTTATTAACTGCCACAGTTAATAAAGTCTGTGGCTATGCAGCCATGCCTTCATCCATCCCTCATCCATCCATCCCTCATTCCTTTATCCCTCAACCATCCCTCCATCCATCCATCCAACCATCCCTCATTCATCCTCCCATCCCCATCCATCCATCCGTCCATCCGTCCATCCCTCCATCCATCCCTCATCCATCCTTCTATCCATCCATCATCCATCATCCATCATCCATCATCCATCCATCCATCCCTCCTTCCCTCCATCCATCCCTCCATCCCTCCATGTGGCTGCACTGACAGTGTCCTCCCAAAGCCCAGGGCACAGAGCTGCTGGAATCTGTGTCCCTCAGGATGCTGCAGTGCTGGTGGATCCATCCCATTTCCTCCCCAAGGCCTCCCTAAGGAACCCCAGTCAGCTCTGGGGCTGGTTCCTTGGGAAACCCCTCTGGGGTGCTGGATTTCCCAGAGCTGCTGTGTGCAAGGGAGCAGCCCCGTGTTCCCACAGAGGCCCTGGCTCTGTTCCACCTCCCAGATGAGGAACTGCTCCCCAGAAGTTTTGGTGAGGTGTTAAAGCAGGGCAAGCAAGGCAGAACTCGGAGCTGGAGTTCCCCCTTTTCAGGATCACTCAAGTAAATCACTTCCTCAGCCTGGGAAACCCCGCTAGCCCTTGGTGAGGGTCAGCTGAATGGTCATGAGAGACTGGAGTGTTAGTTTAGTGGCAGCACACTTGTTACCATTTAAAGTAATGAATTTAAGTGTGTGCAAATCCATCTAATGCATTAAATGGCTAGTTTTTGGAGTCTGGATCTCAGAAATAAATCTATCATGGAAATTAAATGGTATTCAGAGAGAGTTTTCCTCTACTGTAGCTTTAACTAAAGACTTTTTTTTAAACTATCACTGTCATCCTCCTATTAGCTAAAAAAACCCAACCCAAAATCCAACAAAATAATCAAGTACCTTAGAAGTAAGATAAACCTCCATGTAAATAAATGCTTTCTGAAACCTCTGATAAGTGTTATCAAATTAAAAATTGAGAAAAGCTACTGTCAATGCAGTAATCTTGATTGCAAAATTATGTAGTCCTTGCTGGTTTAAATGCTGGGGATTTGCTGTCTACCTTGCATTTTGGAGTTGAAATATTCACTTCTTTCCTTTTCTCTCCAGCTTTCAAGGAAGTTCATAATTTCTTTAAAAGGTTGATGCTTCCTTTTTTAAGCACAGCTCAAAATAAAGCACAGCTTTCAGCTGGTAGAAACACTGAGAGAAAATCAGGCATAATTTTGTTTTTAGAAGAAATTGAGGTAATGCTTATTAATTTGGGGCCTTTAAGAGTTTTTTGATCATTTGCTCACCAGAATTTCATAGCTGAAGTATCTGAAAGGGATGGTAACATTTCCATGTGGGCAATCAGATTACGAATTTGAATGACTATTTCAGCACCTTTCAAAGTAGCCTTGCATTGTGTCAGATTGCACATATTGCAAATAAATTGCCAGAAAGTGAGCAAAAGTATTGTTCTTGTTGGACATGGGATGTGGAGGCCTGTTCTAGTTCAGTAATTTGCATTTTATTTCTTACAAAATCGAACCTGTTTTAACTGTATTTTGCCTCTGGAGTTTGTCTTGATCTGTTTAAGCACTCTAGATGCCAGGGTGATGTTCTACATGCAGGTAAAATATCTGGAGCTGATCTCCTGTCCCCACTGTAAGGAATACCCTCAGTTTGTTCTACCCAGTACCCTGAACAAAAGCAGAGCAGCTGACTGTGACATCCCTTTGTGCTCCCATCAGAACCTCATGGCCTTTCTTCTCCAGGCAGCGTTGAGAACATCTCACTCTCAAGATGCTCTGTGCACTTCCTAAATATGTCACAGCTTTACTTTGAGAGAAGGAATCAGGGACAATTTTCCTTGAATTTGCCTCAGGCCTTTTTCCAATTACAAAATCGAGATGGGATAAGGATTTAATCTGGGTGCTAAATCAAAAGCAGTTTGTACCTAGAAGTTGTGTGAGGGGAGAAACAAAGCACCTGTCTAACTCAGAATGATGGAGGCACTGAAAATCCCCAGAGCAGGATGAGCAGGAGGAATGGCCTTGTTTCCCTAAGTAACTCACTGGGAAAGGCTTCAGCTGTGATTGATGAGGGACCTGAGGAACTCTAGCAGGATCAGTCAGCTGGCACTTTGTGATGCTGAGAGCAGTTGCTGAGACAGCCCAGGAGCACACCCCAGGGAGGCTGGCTCGGGGTGGAAGTGTGCTTTCATCCTGCATAATTCAGCCATGGCCTTGCTGCTTTCATTGCAGAGCCCCGAAAAGAAACACTTTGTGCTTCCCCCATCAATGCTCACGTTGGTGCAAATGGTGTGAGACAGTGGGAGTGAAACAAGAGAGCAGACATTTGCTACTCCTTTGAGAAAGGAACCCTTAACCTGCCTTCTGAGCTTCCTTTGGCAGAGAATTCCTTGAAGAACGATCCAGAATGTGCCAGGAAGAAGAAGAATAACAACCAAGACCTGATCAGCTCATCTGCAGAAGGAATTTAATTACACTTTTGTTTTGCCTATGTAATTTCCTTCTTCCTCCCCTCCTGTCAGACCCTATTCTCATCAAGGGATGTCTGACAAGGAAAAGATGTGAACAGGATATAGCTGAAAGCTTCTGAGCTCTTGGGACTTGGTAGGGAATGCAGACCCTGATCCAAAGCCTCCTTATCTCCTTGCTGCTGGACTTCCCTCCAGCTCTTTGGGAGGAGAGAGGGAAGGTGCTCAGGAGGGCACAGAAGCAGGGCAGAGGCACTGAGAGAGCCTGGTGGCTGCAGAGAGGCTCTCACACTTCCCTGTGTGCTCCAAGAGAAGGGCAGCCAGCCCAGAGCAGGTAAATTCACCTACCTTTAGAGATTCCCTGGCCAAGAAAATATAACTCCTGCTTGTTCTGCCACTGCTGGCTGGTGAAGAAAGTGGCCACAGCTCAGGGCAGTGGAGATGTCCACATGGGCCAGATCCAGCTGTGAGATCCAGCTGTGACTCCCTGAGAAAAAGAGACCTCCAAAACTGCCCTGCTCTTGGATTGCAGGGCTACCAGAGGGTTGCTCAAGGTAAATTAACTTCATCATTTGATAATTGCTTTAATTAATTTTCTAATTGTGCTTATACATCCTTTTCCCCTATTGCTAAAATCATGAAGATGTTTCTGTGCCCAGGATGTGATATTTGGACACACGTTCTGCTGCTCACTTACCCAAATCCTATTTGCTTTTCCTTCCCTTTCAAACAAGCCCATTCTGGTTTTCCTGTTGCAGTTACTCAGCTCACCTGCAAAGCCTGATCAGAGTCTCCAGCTCTGATCATTAACAATCTTCCCTCCTCACATCACCCACACTGTTTTCCTGGCTCTTTATCCAATCCATATTTGTACTCAAAGGCCATGAACTTTACTTATGAAGTGATTTAAAAATCAGGCAGGTTATCATGAAAGCTGTTTTTATCTGTCTCCTTGCTCCCTGGCATTTGCCTTCTCTGCAAGTAAAAAAGGCATCCTGGAAAAAGTAAAAAAAGTATCCTGACCTTAAAGTAAAATATTTGTGAAAATAGGTAGTTACCCTGGGAAAAATGAGCTTTTTCTTCTTTCAGGGACCTTTCCAGAAACAGCAGAAGTGTTGAGCTTGAAATGCTCACACCAACTATGTCCCCTCATTGAAGTGCCATATCTGGTTAAGATTTGACAAGGTTTCCACTGCAGCTGATGCTCTGCAGCTCCAAGTGTCCCAAGGATGGCCTCTGCCCTGGCTGTGGCTGAAGGATTTTCCCCAGGCTCACGGTCTGTGTGTGCTCCCACCCCTCTGTGGCTCGGCAGAGCTGTTTTGCAGTGTTCCTGTGTCAGCTCTGGCAGCTAGATGTGTTTGTGTTTGCCATCCAGGCACTGCCATCCTTCTGCTGTGTATTGAAATTCTGTGCACCAAGGAGCACAAAGGAAATCTGTTGATAGATTTCATTGTTGGTACATAATGGTGTCTTTTGGAGAACAGCACCTGGCCAGCCTGGAATGTGCTGCCAGGTGGCACTTTGGGGATACCTTAAAGTCAGGACAAAAGCTCTGTGATGCAGCTGTGTCACCACTGTCACTGTGCAGGGCACAGAAGAGGCTCTCTGCAGCTTCTGAAGGGCAAACAGAGGGGAAGGAGCCTTGATTGGTGAGCCTTGATTGTATTACACGGGGATCAGAGGAGATAAAACACAGGCTAGTGCCCTGTTTGTAAAATAAAGGTTCCAATTACACAAGGTGCTGCTGTATCTGTGCCTCCCTGACAGCTGTGAGGAGAATGAAAACCACAGCTCTCGTCACATTAAAATATTAATAATTAATTCTTCCTTGGAATTCCACATGCTTAGGCACTGTACAGAAGACTAGTTTGGGTTCAGGATGAAATCTGAAATCTGCCACCTTCCCCTCCTGGTAATTTTCAAAGGACACAAACATTCAGAGCCCAAGGGTGATGGTGCAGAGAGGCCCAACAGGCTCAGGGACAGAGGGTGACACAAGGGCCAGCTGGGCAATGGCTGTGGGACCCTCCCGAGCCAGTGTGGGCTGCTTTGCTCTTGCTGGGGACAGGCAGGGCACAGGTAAAGCTGCTGATGAGGCAGCAATTCCTGCCTGACAACTGGGGCTGGGACCGTGGGGCTGGAGGTCACCTGAAGCCCCAGGAGCTCTGCAGCTTGGCTGTTCCCTTGTGCCATTCCCCCGGGGAATTTCCTGGGCAAAAGGGGAATCTGGGCCTGGGTTGCTGCTTTGAGGAAGAGCATCCAAGGCTCGGTATTTCTGAGGATTTTTTTGGGAAATGAGCTGCACCTAAAAGAAAGTATTTCTTCAGCTGAGATGGGGTTAACACGGGCCCCCAAGGTGCTGGCTGGGATCGGTGGGATGAGGGCTTGGCCTGGCAGCCGGATTGTGCCAGGGCAGGAGAATGAGCTGAGTGTGGGCTGAGCCCCTCCCAGCACTGCTCCTGTCCTTGGTGTGAGCTGGGACCTGAACTGGGACCTGAACTGGGACCTGAGACTGGCCCTTCCCACCCCAGGGTGACTGTGGGGCTGCTGAGTGTCCCTACCACAGCTCCTGCACACCCCAAAATAAACATGGGGCTGAGTGTCCCCAAAAAGGGCTCCTGCACACCCCAAAGTGAACATGGGGCTACTGAGTGTCCGCAACAAGGGCTCCTGCACACCCCAAAGTGAACATGGGGCTGAGTGTCCCCACCACAGCTCCTGCACACCCCCAAATGAACATGGGGTTGCTGAGTGTCCCCAACAAGGGCTCCTGCACACCCCAAAGTGAACATGGGGCTGCTGAGTGTCCCCACCACGGCTCCTGCACAGCCCCAAATGAACATGGGGCTGCTGAGTGTCCCACACCACAGCTCCTGCACAGCCCAAAATGAACATGGGGCTGCTGAATTCCTCCCACCACAGTCCCTGCACACCCCATTGTGCCCCAGCCCTGTGTTACCTGCAGTGCTGGAGGTGGAGCAGAGCCAGGGCTGGCTGCTGCCTGCTGCACGGAGAGCAGCTCTCTCATTTCAGTGCCAGCCCAGCCCAGCAGAGCCTGCCTGGCTTTGAGGAATGCCTTTATTAGCTGGCTGTGATCTGTTGGCAAATTAGGCCATGCCAAATGTGCCTGCAGCCTCCTGCTGTGAGGAGAATGCTGCTCAGATCCTCAGCACACCTTGGAGATGTTTGCACATTACAGAGTGTTTGCAGTCTATTTGTCCTGCCTTTGATCATGTCCTTGCAGAGTATATTCTGCTTGCATGCCCTTCCCTCTCTCAGCATTGATCCTTTTTATAGTCTTTTATAATAACTTGGGTTTCAATTCTCTTACAGCTCTCTAATTAGTGTTCTTTTCTCCCTCTGCTAAGGCAAAGCCTGGGTTTGTTGTACAGGCTGATGTTGTGGCTCAACACACACTACCTAAAACGTGGATGTGAGCATTATGTAGTGCATTGTGTGCATTGCTTGTTACATTTGGCATTTTAGGCATGGGTATGGGGAGTGTAGCAACACAATAAAAGGGATATCTGGAAGGCATATCTTGATGCCTCAGATTTCAATCACACAAACTGAATTTGCTTATTTGTCATAGCAGGGGATAAAATTAGACTTGATGCTAAACTATAAATGAAGGGAAAAACCTGAATTTTATGATAGGTGTATCACCTCAGCTGGCAAAAATCTGTTGGCCTGTGAGGGCTTTGCTGTGCTGGCTGTGCCCCCGTGGAGGTGTGATCTGCCCATGGCTCTGTCACAAGCCATGTCTGCATTTCTGGGCACACCTCCTGCTTGGGCTGGCTCCAGCAGCAGAGTGGCCGTGTGCTGTGCTTGCCAGAGATTTACAATGAATACACCAAATATCCCCCCTCAAGCTGTGCTAGGAGACTCTGTGTGTTTAGACACATGCTGGATAACAGCACACCATCCCATGCACGCTTCCAAGTTCTGCAAAATACCCCCTCAGCTTCCATTTCTTTTCCGGGAGAAGTTACCAGATGCTTCGTTATTGTTTCACAAAGCAGGCTGCATATTACCCATATGTTTCCCCCCTTGTTTTTCAGGACACAAACTAAACGTTAGTGCCTGTTTCAAGTACTCATCAAATATTTTAGATAGGTTGGGAGTGAAGAGCAAGAGCTTTTCAGAGCATGGAGCAGGCAGAAAATGTGTGCACTGGGGCATCCTGGCCATGGCAGGCTGGGCTGGGGCTCCTGGGTGGCACAGGCTTAAAGAGGGAAAGGATTAATAACCTTCATACTCTTGCAAGAAAGGGAATATTTCAGGGTGGTAGCCAAACCTCCTGGCGAGAGGGTTTTGATCCTTTAATCTCCTTTTTGAAGAAAAGGAGATGAGTTTCTTCCACTGGGTCTGGAAGAGTTGTCAGCAGCCAGGGGTGGTGCAGGAGCCAGGGGGAGGTTGGGGCAGGCTGGAGGGCTTGAGGGCAGGCAAAAAAGGGAGAGGGGCTGATCTCTGGGGCTGCTGGAGCACGGGGGGATTGAGGTGAATAACACTTAATTACAGGTCTGTGTTTTGTGTTCTGCCGCTTGACAGAGGCCCCTTTAAGGGCAAAAAGCTGTAGCTGCCTACCCTGTAAAAATTCTGGGAATTCTGGGATGAAGGCACCGTTCAGATAGTGCAGCTGTTCAGGTGAGTTTAGGCCTACCCAGAAAAAGGAGACATGCCTGAAAGTGAATGTTTATAAATGAAGTACATATCCCAGAGTAAATGTTAGTCAGAACCAGGGACAGATTCCTGAGAACAGTGCCTTACTTCCCAAGTATTCCCTTAGGTGCTGATGCAGCTGTGCTGATATTTAGGGATCTGAAGGAATTCGGATGGAAACTGGCACATATCCATGTTTTGCTTTGTTGAATTTTCAGGAAGAAATTACTGTTTTAGAGTTTCTGGTAAATAGTTCGCTGTGTAAAACTCAGTCAGATGGTTCATAACTCAAAACATTCCCCCCTCATCAAAGTCCCCAGTAATTTCTACACTGTTTCATCTTGATTTTGTCAATGGCTTTTTGTTAAACTGCTTTGGGGAAGAGGGACAACTTTGCCATTTTTAATATGACTTTTTGCACCTCTTCATCTCATGCAATGATGTAATAAAAGGTTTGCCTAGCAACCAATGGATCCACTAAGGATTATGGAAAAACTTATTAATGTCAGTTTTTGACACAACCTTGACAATTCAGCTGTCAAAAGGTTGACACTTCAATGGGTGGTGAGTGCAAGAGATTATTCAGAGTGTAATTTCTGATGTGTTTCATGTCAGAGTGGAAATAGCAATTGCTTAGGAGCTAAATCTTGGCTGCTCTGAGATCAGCTGAAGGGACCAGAAGGAAGCAGAGGTTGGCCATGGGTACTCAATGTCCCTGATTTGTTGTCAAGGGAGAGAAGGGCTCATCCAGAGTGGGGTTTCTTTGGAGAAAAGGCTGTTCTATGAGAAAGCTGGAGGTGTTCCTGATACCTCATAGGGATCTATAGTTGGGAGGGAAAAAGTCTGTGGTCTGTTGGCTTCTCTGCCTCCAGAAGCTTCCAGACATTTCTGTTTGCAGCATGATTTAGAAAGGAATGACCTTTCTCCAGAATATTTCCTCAGCGAGTCTCCATGGCTTTGCCTCCAGCTGTCTGTGCTATTTTACTCTAAGGTGCCATAGGTTTTTATTTCCCTTGAACTCTACCCTGTCCACTACCTACTGCTTTGCAGATGGCAGCACAACCATCTGGTCCCAGGCACACTCATTGTCCCCGTGGAAGGTGAGCTCTGGTGTCACTGCCTGGCCACAGCTGGTTTTGCACTGCAGGAGCTGCTGTGCTTGGCACTGTGCATCTGTGACCTCCCTCCTGCTCCAGCTGGACACAAATGAGACAGGAATATGAAAATGAGGAGCCATGCTCTGAATTTCTGGGAGCAGGAGCTGTGAGCAGAATGCAGCTCGGAGGATGTGTCCCCACCACTGAGGCTGTGCTTCTGCTCCGTGGGAGAATGAAGCTGATGGAAATTCTGGCTGCTGGCTGCTCAGACTGGAGGGCTCTGCTGTGCCTCTCGTGCCTGGGGGTGGTTTGCAGTTGGAGCTGTGATAAATGCTCTGGATGTTTTATTGCAGTGTTCCTGCCCAGCTGTGCCTGTTCCCTGCCCTGGTTACTGAGGCCTTTGGCAGCCCAGCCCTGGGAGCAGCTGTGGGTCCAGCAGGGCCAGCCAGAGCCCAGACCAGCAGTGCTGGGCTCCTCCTGTGTGTCTGTGAGTCAGGGATCAGAGCTAGATGGCCCCAGCACTCCTGTGTCAGCCATCCCCCGAGCCTGGGCCTGCTCCTCTTCTGGAGGCCAAGGCTAACCAGCCATGGCTTGAGAATCAAGTGTGAAAATAGAGGTTTGTGGTGGCTGTGCTGTGCAGGTCTGCAAGGGAAGTTGCACACATGCCAGGACAGTGCACACACCGTAAATCTCTGCCCTGCATTGCATATAAAATAAACAATTTAATTACAAGCTACTAAGACTTTACAAGCGAGTGAATCTGATTCACCCACATCATAACTTGCATGAAAATAATGCCTGTACTTCACCAGATGAGCATATAAATGAAAATGTTAAAAATAAAATACTTTATTTCATCCTTAATTTGTGGTGGTTCAAGGCAATAACTGTCATAGACAAATTAATATGCTTTATTAGGAAATCAACATGTTGGAGATGTAGCCTAATCTGTTCTGCAAGGGAATCATGCCAGCATGTAATGACAATACATAATGTATACAACTCCTATTGACTTTTTTCTGCTTAGCAGCTTGAATGAGTAGTAGCTTCTAAACGGGAGTGCAGAAGTCATGCAGAACTCCTGAAGTCTTTTAATCTAAGAGACAGCAGGTTGGAAAACATAGAATTGCTAAGGCATGGTAACAATTTTTAGCTGAACAGGAAAATGCCACGGGGATGTTAATTATTAAATATGCTGAAAGTGTTATTTACATACCTGCTCATGAATTTCTGCTACATGTATACAAGACACCTCTTAGTATCTCACAAGTCAGGAGATCCTGGTTCTTCCCAATTATCCACAGCTTGTTAGACCTTCAAACATTGCACAATAAACACAGGAAGCTCCATTTCACAAATAACTAAATGTGCAATAGTCAATTAATGCTGTGGTCCTGCTCTGCAGTCCATGGATCTCCTCTGTGCAATGCTGATGCTTTAAGGTCTTGTTTTGCATGTGTATTTAAAAAAATGCTACTCCTGATTGCTGCTCTGCACGGTTGAAATAGCTTTCTTAACTAAAGGTGGAAAAAATTGATTACAACAGCTAGACTGTGGTTAAAGAAATAGTCATAAGTTTCCTGTTAATCGATGAGGAATTCTGTATAGCAGTAATGAATTCTGGTATTTTTCCCTGTATTTAAAAGTGCCTGGCAACAGGCCAGAGGTACTGAGGCTGTGGGTTAGAGTCTGTTTTGGAAACAGCAAACACGATTTTAACTGCATGATACCAATTGACTTCCAGCGTTTACAAAAAAAAATGGATTTATGGCCTCAGCTCTGAGGGAATTAGTGACACCTCTGCTCTTTCAGTGCTCTAAGGGTGGGTGTGAGGTGCTGGCTGGGTTTGATCCCTGCCGTTCTGCAGGAGGGGTAGGTGGGGGATAAAGAGCAAAGCAGGCAGCAGTGACTCCTCCTGAGGTGTTCCTGAGCTCCTTGTGGAAGGGGCAGCGCAATTCCCTGAGCTGGGGCCGGCTGTACCTGTGGCACTCTGTGATAAAGACCTGTCTGGGCACTTTGACTCCCCCCANCCCCCCAAGGTGTTCCTGAGCTCCTTGTGGAAGGGGCAGCACAATTCCCCGTGCTGGGGCTGGCTGTACCTGTGCACTCTGTGATAAAGACCTGTCTGGGCACTTTGTCTGACTCCTCCCGAGGTGTTCCTGAGCTCCTTGTGGAAGGGGCAGTGCAATTC
Organism: Pycnonotus jocosus; assembly: GCA_013400435.1. Lineage (NCBI taxonomy): Eukaryota > Metazoa > Chordata > Aves > Passeriformes > Pycnonotidae > Pycnonotus > Pycnonotus jocosus. Next base: position 54,716 of record VWYP01001118.1, on the reverse strand, counting down.
CCCGTGCTGGGGCTGGCTGTACCTGTGGCACTCTGTGATAAAGACCTGTCTGGGCACTTTGTCTGGTGGGGCCTGCAGTGTCCTCTGTGGAAAACCTCCTGGAAAGCAACGCAAGAATCAAACATTTCCCTGTATTTTGTGCTTGTGTGCATGTGAGCAGGGGTAAAAAGGCAGCACTGCCATTTGGACAGTAAATGTCCCATTTCCCACTGCCTGACACCTCTCAGGCCCAGTCCTGTTCCTCCTTGGAGTGCCTGCCTTACGTTGTACAGCAAATTGCAATTTGTCTGTGGTTTTCTGTGGTCATTCTTCCATTTCTTTCGACCTGCTTGGTGAATCTCCCTGTGCCTGGCTGGGGTTTTGTGGCAGTCTCGAGGTCTCCTCTGCTGGCCCCGAGTTCCCAGGGGTGACACCCCGGGACTGTTTTGGGGCTGCTGTGGCTCCTGGGCTGCTCCTCACGGCTCTGCTTTGCTTTGCACTCCAAACAGAAGGTGACAGCCCTGGGGAGTGGAAACACCCCAAAATGTCCTCATCCACCCCCTTGTCCTTCCCCTCTCTGCCTGTGAGTACGGAGCAAAAACTGACCTAGGCAAAAGCACTGGAACCAGCTCCACAAAACCCCCTCCTCCTTCGGTCTGGTTTTCAGTGGAAGGAAATATCTGCATTTCAGAAGGAAATGGAGGAGACTCATGTCTTTTTGTGTGGCCAAGTGGAGCTGCAGAATTTTGCAGAGCTCTTTGATGAAGAAAGAGTGCAAGACAGCCATCTGGTCCCTGCCCATCAGCATTCACAGGCCTCCCAGCAATTTGCATTCTTCGTTTGCTGCCGAATGAGTGCTGTTTCCAAGACACAGGGGAGTCTAGAGAGACTTGTGAAGAGACCATTTTATTCCTTGTGATACCATTTATTAGGGAGATAATTAAAAATTCACCACAAATGTGCTTTAATTAATACATCAAGATGAGAATGTAAAGCCCTTAGGGTGGAAGAAGAAACTTCACCTTTAAATATAAAATGTACCTTACTTGCTTCAAAGTAGACCTTTGAGAATGGCAGTTTTACTTATCTAAGCTGTTTAGAAAGTTGAAATCTCTTTGTAACAGGTAGATAATGGTTTCAGCTGCCTGTTTTTGTAGGCAAGGAAATAACAGCATGTATTGAAATGGAATACTGGTATTTTCATAGCTGGGAAATTATCTGTTTTACGCTTTTGGTAGATAAATTATCTGAGTAATTGTAGGAGAAATTCAGGCATCGTGTGTAATATAAAACACCAAATAGAGCTTTTAAGGAGAAGAATGCTTTTCAAACTTTATTTTCTGGAGACTGGAGAAAAGGGAAAATTCTTAAATAGGTACCTTACACGTAACAGACCATATTATTCAGAAAAACACAAAAGTGTTATAAATTAGTTCCACAAGTTATTTCTCTCAGGATCTCGGTCAGTACCTCAGCATTTAATGCGTGCCTCCTCAGGTTGGCTGCTGTGCTCTTCAAGTTTTATTGAAACTGTGTTGACATTAAACCCACCCAAATATTCAACACAAACTGCCTGGGAAACACAAAGAGAACAGGAGACCTTTGCTACCCCTGGCACACACACCAAAATGTTCTGTTGGGTTTTGAGGGTGCCTGAGAGAAATCTTTGGGGATTAAAGGAGCTGAGGCTGCCCTGGCCATGCCCAAGCACTTGGGTGGGGATGCTCTGCCCTGGGCTCTGGGTTGACCCAGCTGCCTCAGGGAACACAGGCAAGAAAGATCCTCCCAGAAACAGGAGTGCAACAGTAAATTTGTGGCCTTGGTTCTATTCAATGCTAACTAGACAGTGCCCTCAAAAAGTGACACGTTTGTGGAATTCTGCACTTTACTTGTAATTAAGAGACAAAGTAATTTGAACCTGAAAGGAAAATTGCCCATTGTGTTTGGGCTTTTTTTCACTTTTTTTTTTTTTT